>CM076571.1:161328651-161449853 GCA_034641835.2 Pinus albicaulis | reverse complement strand
GATATAGTTTGAAGTTTGCCGATTTGTTGACTTTTCCTTTCCATTTCTTCTCTCCACCTGTCTTCAGTCTCTTTTATCTTTGGCAAACTGCCAGGAACACAGTCTGAAATGAGATTAATTGAATATAAGCTGTCATTTATGAATTGCGTGAGATTATTCATTATATTTCCGGCCCTTGATATTGCTCTATCAGATTTCATTAATTGATGTTCCCATTCTGTAAACAAGATTTCTTTGTGTTTTTCCTCTATCCTAGGAAGATTTGCTTCTTTTCCCTTTTCTGTATCCTGCCAGTTGAGAAACTCATAAATCTTTTCATCGGCATCATCTATTTCTTGTCTAAGAGTTATGATAGTTTGGATCAAAGATGAAGTAATCTCACAAAAAGGTTCTGCTTGTGACAGTTTTGAGCAAAATTCAATTAACTGCTGAGTCAATAATTTATTAGCCTCAAGGGCTTCCGATTTGAATTCATATAACTTTGGATAATCTTTAAACTTATCCAAAGTTGCTTGAAATTCCTTTTCTTGAATCATTTTTGCCTTTTCCTCATTTTGTAACAAACTCTGTAACTTAGAAATTTCTTCATTTAGCTGCTTTTGTTTGCCTAAAAGCTTTTCATCAACCTTCTTCTTTTCTTCAGCAAGCTGTTTCTCCAATTCTTTAGACCTGAATGTCTGATCCTGTAGTTGTTGTTGCAATTGGCTGATCAGTTGCTGATTCTCCTTAGCTTTTTCTTCCAGTGAAGCTATGTGAAGATCTTTCCGAGTTATTAGTTGAGAAACTTCTACAACTTTATCCACTGTTGCAGCACTATAAGCTCCTGTATACTGGGACAATTTCGTAAGGTCTTCAAATGGATTCATTTCATTGTTCTTATAAACAATATTCATAAACTCATCTGATGGAGTAGAAAATATACCCTTTTCTGTTTTTCTTTTCTTTCTTTGTCTTTTGACAACAGCCTTATGTTTAGGGCTGTAAAATACATCCAAAGGAGGGATCTCCTCACCTTTTAATCTTTAGAAAAATCCAGAGTACTTAATGCTGGTGCATTAATGATTGCCTGTTTGATTGCCTCAAAGGCTTCTTTCTCTTTATGCCCCCATTTGAATACTGAATTCTTCTTGATCATATTTTGCATAGGTAAAACAATTAAAGAAAAATCAGGAATGAATCTTTTACAAAATTGATCTGTCCAAGAAATGATTGCATGGATTTTTTGTTATGAGGTAAAGAAATATCAGAGATCTCTTTAACTCTGTCTGGATCAATGTATATACCATCTTTTGATACAACAAATCCTAAAAATTTTCCTTCATCCAAAGCAAAGAAAGATTTTTTTGGATTTAAGGAAATACCAAACCTTCTACATCTTTCAAATATTTGTTTTAGATCATGTAGATGATTGGTTCTCCTTTTTGAGAATACTGTTATATCATCGAGATAAACAACAACTGATTTATTGATCAGACCTTTAAATGCTATGTCCGTGGCTCTTTGGAAAGTTTCCCCTGCATTTATTAATCCAAAAGGCATTTTTTGATAAGCATAAGTTCCCCATTTCGTTCTGAAAGTTGTTTTCAATCTGTCATCTGGATGAACCAAGACTTGATTATAGCCTGAAAATCCATCAAGAAAGGACATAAGTTCAGAACCAGCTACTTTTTGAAGTATTTGTTCCATGGTTGGCAATGGGAAATTGTCTTTCAAACATGCCTTGTTTAAATTTCTGAAATCAATACAGATTCTTATATCACCATTTTTCTTCCTTACAGGTACCATATTGGAAACCCAATTGGAATGCCTGACAGGAAAAATGATTTTGGCTTTCAAAAGTTTATTAAGTTCTGATTTGATTTGATCTTCAAGATTTGGATGAATTTTCCTTAGCTTCTGTTGAACAGGTTTAATATCGAGAAGCATTGGAATTGTGTGCTGAATAACTAAAGTATCATATGTTTTCAAATCATCATAATTCCAAGCGAAAACATTTTTGTATTTGTTCAATAGTTTAATGAAAGCATCCCTTTCCTCTGATGTTAAATTAAGTCCTAAATTAACATTTTGAGGTTTTGAATCAGAACCAAGATTCACTAATTCAAATTTCAAAGTGGAACTTTGAAGCTTGGTATTAGTGACTTTCTTGAATCTGTCTTTAATATCATATAAGTCCTCCAATCTAACAACAGATTTCGGAATGGGATTATCATTACTTTTTGAAGAAATTTGTAAATCGTGCTCTTCTTCGTCAATAATTTGATCATCATATGATTTCTCTGAAGTCATGAAATTTAAGATATCTTGATCATGGTAAAAAACTCTCCAATTTGTAACATTGTCTGGGACAGATGGTCGAAAAAGTAATTCTATTGAAAATCTATCTGGGCTAAAATCTTCAGAAGGTATGAGTCTGGAAGCAACATTGGCTAGCAAGTCTGCTGTTGAATTTTGAGACCTAGGGATGGAAGAAATATTGAATGCAGAAAAGTGTGTGGTGAGTTCTTGTACCAGCGATTGATAATGTTTGAGGTGATTTGAAAGACGGTGAATTGTATTTCTCACCTGTTTGACAATAATTTCAGAATCGCCGAATACTTTCAAATATTGCACTTTAAGGCCAATTGCTTTATACAAACCTTGGACTAAAGCTTCATACTCAGCTGTATTGTTTGTGCATTCAAATTCTAACCTACAGGACAGCATTGTCTTTTCACCTTGCGGGCTAACCAAGATACACCCTGCTCCTGAACCTTCGTTAGATCTAGAGCCGTCAAAATATAAAGACCAAAATAAAGTATTAACAATCTTATTTACAGTTTCCCCAGTATCATTAAAACATCTTGACCTATCAGTTTGTGAATAGTTTTCAATCTGTGATGTTAAACTGTTTACTGAGAAAGGGGATGGTTGGGCAGTGAGATTTCCAAAAAATGACTCCGATGAATAATTTCCCAAGATGTTGTTATTAAATGCAATTGGTTGATTTTCCTGTTCAAAATCTGTTACAGTATGGGTCATGTGTTTCTCTCGATTGATTTTTATTTGATTTGGCTTTCCCCCATAAGGTAACCACATGTGAGACCGATCGGTAGAAATATACCCGTGGAGATTTTCAGACCAATCTCTACTCAAAATCAACCCATAAAATTCAGGTATATCAGCTATTAAGATATCAATTCGTTGAACTACCCGTGGATCAGCTGCTAACCTGATAGTTACAGAGTTAATCTCTCCTAAAACCTGGACCTTGCTTCTGTCTAACTGTACAATGTGTATGGAAGACTTTTGGGGTTCTATGTTCAGTTTAGAACAAATTGAAGCTGGCATTATATTGGATGATGCCCCTGAGTCAATCAAACAATTGTGTAGGTTTCTGTTATAGATCTCAAAAGTCAAAAGGAAGGGTGGAGTATGAGAATTTGATCTATCCCCAATCAGGACTGAATCAGTAGCTTCTATCATACCAGAAGGTGGTTGACCAGAATCATTTGCAGCTTTAGCACTGGGAAGAGGTGAACAGGGAACGACATTCAATTCTTTGAGAAGCAATTTCTGCTGATGTTTTAATTTGCTAAGTTCAAACATAGTAATGTTTGCCTTAGTTTTCTTCATATCATCAACAATATTGTAATCCATTGAATCGGATACTACTAACGTTTTGGATGTTGGAGGAGTATTTGAAGTTGAAGGTGGGTTTTGGGGGACTGCTGCGGGTGATTTCTTTGTAGGTACTTTTTCTTTTGTTGTAGCAGCACCTGCACTCCGTTTCTTTGAAGTTGTCTGCACAGGTTCGGAAGTACTTTTACTCCTAGTAGAGACAGGTAAAGCTTCTTCATCATTATCTGTATCGGAGTTGGGCAGTATGAAATCCCACATGCCATGACATTCAACAATTTCCTCTTCATTATCAGTTAGTGAGATTGTTTCCTCTTCTTCCTCTTCTTCCTCTTCTTGATCTGAATCTGCATAAGATACGATATTTGGTGGTTTTGATTCGGTTTTCTTATAATTCTTAAAGGGCCTTTTGGTTGAAGTTTCAGCTACTTGTTTCTTAATTTCAATCATTTCATTTGACATAGTCTTGAGAACCTTTTGGAGACCTTCCATATCATATGGATCTTTTGAGATTTTCTTCTTTGAGTCTTCTTTGAATGAGACTTTTTTGGTTTTTCTTTCCTCAAGAGCCGCTTTCTTTTCTAGAGCATTAATACGTTTTTCCACAGCAAGTGCTTCTTTCATGTTTTCAGCAAGTGTTGGTTTTGCGGCCATGTCTACAAAAATAGCTATATTGGCAGGTAGGGCAGTAATATACCACTCACTTCTGATTTGTTCACTTGGTTTGGAAGTCGTTGGGATTTTATTCAAAAGTTTATTGAAACGAGCATTAAATTCTTTAATGGGTTCCCTATGCTCTATCCTAAGATTGGAGAGATCATTTATTAATGTAGCTAAAGATCTATCGTCTCCATACTTAGTGAGAAACTGTTCTTGGCAAATATCCCAACTGGTAATAGAATCAGAAGGCAGAGAAAAATACCAGGATCCTAATGATCCTTGCAATGTATAAGGAAAAAGTCTAACAACGACATCTTGCTCAGTTACTCCCTTCAAATTAACTGCTAACATGAAGTTATTGATATGTTCCTCAGCTTGGGTTCCATTTTCTGGATTAAACTTGGGTAGCCATTTTTCAGGAGCATCGGGTAATGCATGTAATGGTGCGGGCATATTGACTGCACCAGGTCTGGTCCATGGATCTGCCATTGTAATACCAGTGGTGGATGATACTGTTGTTGAGATTCCAGATGTCTGGGAAGGAATTGATATTGAGGAGTGAACAGGTTGAGATGTTGAAGTTCCCAATTCCTGATGAACAACGATATGTAATGAGGGAGTGGATGGTTGACTTCGCACTCGGGAAGATGAGATGGAAGATGTGGATGAAAGTGCTTCACTGTCAGAATCTTCAGTATTTTTCTTTCCCCTTTTCCTTTTAGGTAAAGGAAATTCAGTAGGTTCAATACCGAGCTTCTCACTCTGAAGTCTAGTAAGAGGGTGAGGTAGATTGAATTGCGAAGTCTCACTGCTTTGAGATAGCTCAGATTTATGTGGTGAAATCGAGAAGCTCTGAAGTTTCTGGATGAGAGACTGAACTTCAGGAGATTCAAGACTTAATTGTTCTGAAGTATGGTGGGTTTGAGCAGTGATAGTGGATACCTCTTCTTCTTGCTTGTATGCTGAGGAATCAGCGGGAAATTGGGAAGTACGAGGTAATGTGGAGGGAGAATTACTCTTAGAATGGTTTGTAGATTTGGGTTTGATTGCCATTCACAGTTGGAGGCCCTCCTTCTAGCGCCAAAAATGTTGAAGCCTAGAAAATCTCTGCTTCAAACATTGGGGGAAAACCACCCGGTCGGGACCTTAAGACAGCTCCTTTTCCGTTTGCGATGGTGGCTCCGACTGGATTTAAAGGACCAGTTTCCTTATAACTAAGTGGATTGAATTGGATGGGTGAAAATGGGACTAAATTAACAGAAAATAAAACTATCTAATCTAAAATGAATACTGATAAAGAAATTCTAATTTTAACCCGGGGGATTATATGTGAATACAACTTAAGATTATTTCAATCTAATAATAACCATGGAAATGTATTATTAACTAAATTGAAATGTGTAGAAACGAATAAAGATAACTCTGTTTAATAAATTAAACATAGTTATATTAGCATATTGCATTCATCATTATATACCATTCATATATGTCTATAAATGATAATATTCCAATTATACTCAGAAATGATAATATAAAAAGGAAATATTATGAAAATCAAATATATAAATGATAGCAAATTCTTCAAATGAATACCATATAACAGAGACAATCAACAATGAACAGATAAACATACCTCATTCATCTTGCAGACTGTCAAACGAAATGTGATACTCTGATCTAGTAACTCCGATGTAAAATTAAATCCAAAGGCACAAAAATGCAACACTTCAAAGATAATTTGAGCACAAAAATCACCAGATGTGATCTTTCATATAAATATAATAAGGAATGAAGTACAGAAATGTTAGCTCCAAATCCCAAAAATATTACAACTTCCGATCCTTCTCTAAATGCATGAGAAGGATTTAAATAATAAATTACATAACAAAATCCTAATACTACTGCTACAATCTATCAAATTAAAACTGAAATGCTATTTTGAATAAAACTGATTCATTGTTTTTCTCCCTCGCTTGATGAAGCCAAATTGCAAATGTTCAACATATCTCGGAGTCTTGGTGGATGACTCATCTCGGTATGCAACTGTCCAGTATAGGTGGCATCAGAAAATTCTGGAATTAGACAATCGACAGCGTTTGATAGAAGTTTGATAGCTGTCTGTTGATTGTTTGGCTTGATCAAATGAGTCCACATACTATCCCAGGATATCGTTTGAAGTTTTCCGATTTGTTGACTTTTCCTTTCCATTTCTTCTCTCCACCTGTCTTCAGTTTCTTTTATTTTTGGCAAACTGCCAGGAACACAGTCTGAAATGAGATTAATTGAGTATAAGCTGTCATTTATGAATTGCGTGAGATTATTCATTATATTTCTGGCCCTTGATATTGCTCTATCGGCTTTCATTAATTGATGTTCCCATTTTGTAAACAAGATTTCTTTGTGTTTTTCCTCTATCCTAGGAAGATTTGCTTCTTTTCCCTTTTCTGTATCCTGCCAGTTGAGAAACTCAGAAATCTTTTCATCGGCATCATCTATTTCTTGTCTAAGAGTTATGATAGTTTGGATTAAAGATGAAGTAATACCACAAAAGGGTTCTGCTTGTGACAGTTTTGAGCAAAATTCAATTAACTGTTGAGTCAATAATTTATTAGCCTCAAGGGCTTCTGATTTGAATTCATTTAACTTTGGGTAATCTTTAAACTTATCCAAAGTTGCTTGAAATTCCTTTTCTTGAATCATTTTTGCCTTTTCCTCATTTTGTAACAGACTCTGTAACTTAGAAATTTCGTCATTTAGCTGCTTTTGTTTGCCTAAAAGCTTTTCATCAACCTTCTTCTTCTCTTCGGCAAGCTGTTTCTCCAATTCTTTAGACCTGAATGTCTGATCCTGTAGTTGTTGTTGCAATTGGTTGATCAGTTGCTGATTCTCCTTAGCTTGTTCTTCCAGTGAAGCTATGTGAAGATCTTTCTGAGTTATTAGTTGAGAAACTTCTACAACTTTATCCACTGTTGCAGCACTATAAGCTCCTGTATACTGCGACAATTTCGTAAGGTCTTCAAATGGATTCATTTCATTGTTCTTATAAACAATATTCATAAACTCCTCTGATGGAGTAGAAAATATACCCTGTTCTGTTTTTCTTTTCTTTCTTTGTCTTTTGACAACAGCCTTATGTTTAGGGCTGTAAAATACTCCAAAGGAGGGATCTCTTCACCTTTTAATACAATATGCCCTGTAGGATGTTCATGAATGATTTCAACATCCTGCTCTATTTGTTCTTCACCTTTATCCTGCAATCCAAGCTGTTGAGCAAACTGATCATATTGATTTAATAGCTGAGAAGAAATATCAAGATTAGTGGAAACCATAATCTCCTTAGTTATTTCTTTTCCTTTCTCTTTATCTATGATCTGCTTAGTGCTTTTGTCATCCGATCCATCCTTTTGATTATGCACCTCATCATTGATATTTGTGCATTTGTCTGTCATTTGAGCAGTATTTCCCTTTGGGGCATCAGGTTTGTCAATAGTGACCACTTTTTGAGTTTGTACAGTCGGCTGGTTGACAGTCGATTGTGTAATGATTTTGCTGGTAGATGTTTCTACTAGCGTTTGGCCGGATGTACCTTCTGTCTCTGATTTTTGGATTTGAGTTCTCAGCTGGTCCAGAGGTACTCTCAACAATCTCTGGCTTCTAAATAAGAGAAATTTATTTATTTCCTCTTGTTGAAATTTAGACTTGACCAAGTCAAAAATTCGAGGAAAATTATCTAATGAAACAAACAAATCATCGAACATATCTGGTTCATGCTCAAAACGAGCAATTGAAACTGAAGCAGTGACATCAAATGCTATCTTTTTTGGATCATATTGTCTTCCAGGAATGGTTTCAAATTTACAACCTCTTATCTTGAAGACTTCCTTTTCTGCATGCTTGAAATCATTTAGAGTGAAATGACCACAATTGAGTGGGAATTGAGGCCACATTTTCTTCTTATTGTTATTCAAAGACCTGGATATACCTTCAATTGTCAATTGATAAGAAACTTCTTGAGCGAGAAGTTTGTCTGGAACAAAAAGCGGAAGAACATGCGGCTCCACTATACTACCAAAAACCCTGATGTAAGTAAATTTTTCCTCCCCAAATCAATCTCCGATTGCAAACAGGTCGGCTTTAGCTTTATCAGAAAACCTAGGAGGAAAGCGATTGAAAATGGTTTGGAAAACAGGGATGAGGAAACCATGACAGATTCTATATACATTAGCTTGGAAATGAATCTTCCAAAGCAATTTATGATAAATATGGATTGGAAGGGGGTTATTGGGAGTCAATTTCCATCCAAATAAGGGAAATTCGGAATTGAAACAAATAGCATCAAGAATATAGGCACAAAAGAAAAAGGGGGTAGAATTTCCAGCATCTTTTTCTTATCTGTACTCAAGGATCCTATTGGCCATTCTATCAGAAAGAATAACAGCCCAATCCATAATGTCGGAATTCACAGCTGCTAGGATTAATGGGACCATTTGTATAGAAAACCTAGCTGAATTATCATTGCCAAATAACCTACACATCATGGCAGTTGCATAGCAATATGGAGGCAGAAGAGAATCTACAGAATACATACCGGATGCTTCATTTCGGTGCTTCTCTGGGTTTTTCCTCCATTCTTTGATAGGGTCGGATTGGACTTTGTTATTATCACCAAAATCTTTGATAAATTCCTTGTTATACACCTTCTGTGGGTCTGGAAAGTGGTACATTACTTTCAAGTCTTCTGCTTTAAACGAGCCGAAAGGCACTCCAGATGCTGAAACAAACGTTCTATCTTGTATCTTTACACTGTCGATAACCCATCGGACTACATCATAGTAAGGCATGATGCTCGCTCTGGCTACAATTCGATGTAGAAATGAATTTGCAAGTGTTCTTTCATTGATGTCAGAGTCAGAATCCGAGCTATCCTCGTCTGGAACTGATGCCTTCTCCACTGTGACCTTGGGATCTTCTTTTTCCAATAGGTTGTAGACTGTGTCCCATGTCATTTTCCCAAGACCTTGGCATGATGTATCTGTGACTAGCCTTGGCTTTATGGGCTTTTCTTTTGAGACCGTAGGAGTTTCGGCAAGCTTCACTGGTAGAGCAGTCTTGTTTCTTCTTCCTCTCTTTGACATTTCTGTGTCTGCTACAGCTTCCCTTTGTCTGTGAATGAAAAAACTTGTTGTTCTTTGGCTCTGCAAGACAATAAATTCTCAGTCGTGATCAACAAGCCACTCAAACGGAATGATTTATGAACTTATGGTTTTCATTTATTTGTTTCGTATATTGCGTAAATGCTCCTTTTGGGTCACACTTAAGTATTTAAAACCAAATCATAAACCATATTCATTTGATTCGTTATTGAATGCCTTCGTACCAATAAAGATTTGGCGCTTGTGATATATTAATATATTCAACAAAAATCTTCGTATGCAAAATAGATGAATCGCATCGGAAGTTTTTGAATGGCAAATGAGTATCACAATACGTTTATCCCGATTGATCGATTGCGATTGCAGATCTTTCCGATCTCTAATGGTGGGGTCTACCATATTTTTTTTTTAAACAAATGTTCGATTTTCTTTTAAAAGCGTTTATTATCAAATGCACATCGGATCGGGGAATTTCAACTAAGCGTAAAGAGTTTCTTAAAGACTGTCCCGATTAATCGATTGCGATTGACCGCATCGCATCGGGAGAGCAAAAATGGGTCACAAAGATGTTGGGTTACGACTTTGAAATAATCTACAAAAAAGGAAAGCTGAATGTTGTTGCAGATGCACTCTCAAGAAAGAATGAAGAGGTGGAAGCATTGCTTTGTGTCATTTCTATTATCCAACCAGATTGGATAACTGAAGCAAGAGATGAATGGAAGAAGGATAAAGATGTATGGATACTCATTCAAAAGTTGCAGCAAGATCCTAGTACATCTGATACATTTAGTTGGAAAAATGATTCCTTATGGTACAAAGATCGCTTATATCTTTGTAAGAATTCCCAACTAAAAACAAAAGATTCTTCTGGAATTGCACACTTCTCCTTTAGGAGGACACTCAGGATTTTTAAAAACTTACCACAGGGTGAAGAAAGATTTTTTTTGGGATGGCCTTAAATCTGATATTCAAAAGTTTGTGGCGGAATGTTTGGTTTGCCAGCAGAATAAAGTGGAAACAATTAAGACCCAGGGACTTCTACAACCTTTATCCATTCCAAGTCAACGTTGGGAGGAGATTTCAATGGATTTTATCACAGGTTTACCTAAGTCTGAAGGAAAGAGTGTCATCATGGTGGTAGTTGATAGACTTACCAAGTATACACACTTTTGTGCATTATCTCATCCATTTAAAGCAAGTACAGTTGCTACTACATTTATGGATAGAATTCAAAAGCTACATGGAAGCCCAAGGGTTATTGTGAGTGACAGAGATCCCATTTTCTTGTTTGGGTACTCAATTAGCTCATAGCTCATCTTATCATCCTCAATCTGATGGTCAAACTGAGATCGTAAATAAATGTTTGGAAGGATATCTTCGTTGTTTTGTATCTGATAAACAAATACAATGGGTCAAGTGGTTACCTCTTGCTGAATGGTGGTATAACACTTCCTTCCATACTGCAGCAAAAATGACCCCATTTATGGCACTTTATGGATATCATCCACCATCCATCACATCATCTTTGAGGGAAAATTTGAAGGTTCAAGCAGTGGAATATCACATCGAGCATCAGCAAGAAGTTCTCCAACTCTTAAAGGATAACCTGAATTTGGCACAAAATCGAATGAAACAACAGGCAGATCAACATCGTAGCGAAAGAAGTTTTGATGTAGGAGATTGGGTATTTTTACGGCTACAACCATACAAACAAATGTCCCTCAAGCAAGCAAAGAAGGATAATAAATTATCGCCAAAGTACTATGGTCCTTACAAGGTGTTGCAAAAGATTGGTACTATGGCATACAAATTGGAGCTTCCTGCTTCTTCGCGAGTACATCCGGTTTTCCATGTTTCATGCTTAAAGAAGGTTATAGGTGAAAATCTTCCAGTTCAAACAGTATTTCCAGAACTTGATGAGGAAGGGAAAATCATATTGGAACCTGAAGCAGTCATGGAAAAAAGAACTCGACAACTACGGAATCGATCAATTTCAGAGTATCTCATCAAGTGGAAGAACTTACCCACTGAAGATTCTACATAGGAGGATGAGAATTTTATACAGAAGCACCCGGAGCTACTCAAGTGTTGAGGACAACACTTTTTTTGAAGGAGAGGGGCATGTTAGGTCCCTATATCACTAGTATAGCCCTTATTATTGTTAGTGTAAACCCCTTATTGTTATTATTGTACCCTTGTAACCCCCATTTTGTTATTATTGTGCCCTTAAATTATTATTGTTAGGTCGGCTAGGATTACATTGTGGCCACTAGGATTACATTATGGCCCCATGGACTCCTATATATAGAAAGGAGGTTCTGTGAATTATATCATCCAAGAATTGTTCATTTATGTAATGTATTGGAGGTTGCCCCCTCGAAGTGGCTTATTTCTAAGGCGTGGATATCTCTCTTCTTCTATTTTTGGAGCTGGTTACACAACAATCATGGGGCAGCATGGCCAAATTCAGCTGCACCCTTGTGTCTGCATGGAGTTGGATTGGCAGACTGACCATGAGGGCAGCGCTAGGTATAGCACAAAGACGATTTTCCTTCGTGGCAAGCACTATATGGTTGGGTACCAAGGGAGGTCGTTCCTGAGTCACGATGGCCTATATTGTGTCTTTCTTTGACTATAGGGTGCGGAGCTTAGCCTGGAGGGTGTCAATGGCAACCTTCTGGTGTTCCTCCAGGGCTACCCACTTATCTTCTGTGGCCATTATGATAGCGTCTGCTATTTTTTCGAGGTCCCCGTCAGTTACTGTGACCGTCACATCGTATTCTCCCCATTTCACATGCTACTTCTTTCGGGGCCCCTTATAAAGCTCGCTTATTTGCTTTGTTCCTTTGAGGTTTACTGATGGTGGTGAATCTACCTAGATTTCAACACTAGTGGTTTTTAGCAGCGCGTTCTTCTTCACAGCTGTGTACGAGCCCTGCTTGCTTGGTCCTGCGGTCTCCTTGGTGGGGGTTTTGAAGCCTATTTTCTAGGTAGGAGGCCATAGTTCGATCACATGGTCAATGTCCTCATCTAATACCATATACGAGAGGGATGTCCAAGTTTTACTCTTGAGACCGTGGATCTGTATGTGGTGCATCGTAACCTGGAATGCTACAATACTTTTGTACCTATTGTACACAATTGGGGACAGCTGTGGTCGAGAGTTGATGGCTGTGGCCAAGCTACTCTAGAATAGGACCCAAAAAAATTGGTTATCTTCCATGCACTGTGCGTCCTTGGAGTCCCATATATGGGCGAAGTGATCTCCTTTGCACATTTCTGGAGTGAGCTTGGGGAGGACCGACTCCTCAAGGGCCTCCCATGCAACCAGTGCTATAAGGAGTAGTAGCCAAGAATGGCAAAAGGCCTTCCCTTGTTCTTGAGATTCGCGAACATTGGTCAGGAATTGATCACACAAATATTGGGCCCAATTGAGGTATACCCCCTTCTTACATTGGTCTGCTAATCGAATAACATAGGTAGGGACAGTTGCAACCTAACACTTCCGCATTAGCTTACATGCTAATAGCATGGTACCCATCTACATAGCATGGTCGCTGATGGATTTGATGATAAATCCCTAGGTATTTCGCTCCACCTTATACTTTTGGTGCATAAATTTAGCAGTCTTGCCTTCATATTTCTTGCCCAACCGCTCTAGAGGGTGTGGCCCCTACATGGGAAGGCTCGTAGTCTGGTGAATTAGTGCAGCTTCAATGGGGACTCAGTCTCGAATCCATAAGCAGCCCTCGTGAATCAAGGCAAGTAGCTGTCAAGTCAGTCAGCCCATGACATTGTAATGGCTAAAATGGGGCATCTGCAGTAGGTTAAAGGGCCCGGATCTAGCCAATCCACATACCCAGCGTTGAGGAATGACTATGACCCAATCATTCACATAAATTGTGTCCAAGTATAATGTGAGGGCCAGATCAGGGAAGGCTTCATAATTCTCCAAGTCGTGATCATCGAATTTAACTTTGTGGAGCCGCCCACAAGGGTCACTGATGACAGGGACTTCGCTCAGGGTTAGCGGTGTTTGCAGATAGGTGATCAAACCATCCAAGTTTTTTGGCGTGCGTGTTGAATGCCAACATGGTTGGATGAAGGGGGTAACCAATTTATTGGATTGGTGGGTTGGGTTTTGTCCTATGCATCCCAATCCTGAAGTGTTGTTCGTGGGGATTTGTCATGCCTTGGGGAAGTCCTAGGTCTTCCTGCAACCCAATTTGTATCTTTTGAGGGCTTCCCTGAGTCCTGTGCTTTCTCTTTTCCCTTCTTTACGACTAGTGTAGAGAGCACTTCTTCATCCTCAGCCCCAATCTCCACTACGTCCTCACTTTCCAACTCTGTGGTATTGAAGGTTCAACAGGGTTCATGGCCGTCATCCTAACGTGGAAAAGGAATCCCAACCCTAGATGGCTACTATCAGAAGGAGTAGGTTGATCAGACATGAAAGGGGTAGTGCAAACCACGAGAATCGTATAGCTCAAGTTCGTTCAAGACAAAGGTGAGAAGTATAGTCTATGCAAGTGAGGTAGATCCCTTATCTGAGCTACCCTGTCCTCTTTATAGCTCTTGTGGTCACCCAACGGTAGGGAAAAATTCACTTGGAACTTACCATAAGATAAATGGTCAAAATTCCCCAAAATCCACCTCATTAAATGCCAGGGGGCTGCGCCTTTGAATGGTAACTTCCACTTCCTACCAGCTGTTAGTGTGCCAAAGGCTAGTTTTCGCATCTCCTGTGCACTCAACATTCCTGCTACGATTGGGGCAAACACTTGTGCCTTTTGCACATCCTCCCCCAACACATGCTTATTCTTAAGGTACTTCTCTACCAAAGACATGTTTTTCTGACAGGTGTCTTCCCATTAAAATAGATATTTTTGAGGATATTCTGATCCAAGGAATGTCTTGACCTGTACACCAGTTGGGGCTTTAAATTGTAGGATCATCATATCTCGACATTCCTCCCAATCCTAGAATTCCTCCTCATGTGTCTCCCACCAGCGCGCAGGTATTCCACGCATGGCTAGCTTAAGGTCCCATAGCCTTCACCCCTTGGGAACCTCTGCTTCGAATGCTCACAAAAATTCCTTAATGCTACAAGAACCATCAAAGTAGGGTAGGTCTCTTACCTTTGAGGAAATGCAGTGGAAGTCCCTTGTGACTCGAAGACATCACAACGCCAAGACATCATGCAACTAGTTTTTCCAATTATCCATCTCCCCAACAGAGTTAGAGAAGCATTCACTATCCTTTTTCCAGTAGAGTACTCCTTCCGCCATGGGGTTGATCCAATCTTCGTCCTGCGTAGTCAACCTATAAATGTGATCCACCTCCTCTTCATCGTTCACTGGCTCGGTGTATCGTGCACCTTTCGCAGGATCTAATGGTACTATCACCCTTGTACCATTATTCTCAACAGCATGCTTCTCTTTTTGAGGTTGATGATACCACCCATATCTATGGCCCAGTCTAGCCCTAAGAGCACAGGGTAGGGGTCTGCATTTTCTACAATTTCAATTAATTCAAAGTCAGCTCGAGCCTTTAATCCTGCGGTATCCACCATAATTTTAGACAACCTTCCTAGCAGGATGATTTTCTGTTGATTTTCCATGCGCAACTGAATAGTGGACCATTCCAACTTAGGCTCTCTCATTCGTTGCCAAGTCTATTTAGGTAATACATTCACATCTGACCCTAGGTCCAAAATAACCTGACTCATCTCGTAGTCACCAATCTGCATAGACAGTCACATTTCTCTTCCGGTGTGTTTTTTTAAACCTGTATAGCTTGTGCACATCCTTGACCTCTGTAGGTAGATTGGGTCACGCTGCGCAGATATCTATTAATGCCTGAAGACTCTCCATAGCCCTTGGGTTGTGCAGTAGCTTCATACATGCCTGCAGTAGCCCGAGGGGGCCGAGCAGTCGCTGCCTCTGCATCAGCAAAGTCCTTGCGAGATGTGACAAATGTTTCTTTCCCCTTTTTTAGGTCCAGGCCTTCTTGTTTGATAATTTCTTGTTGGATTAGAGGCTCCATCGCAGCCTCCTCCTCAGGCTGCCTGGTGGCCATCCCACTATGTGTCACCACATTCACACTTGGATCTTTGTCTCGCATATCAGCCTTAACTCTCTGCACATTCTGCGTAGGTGTCAACTTCTTTTCCTACATTTTTGCTATCAATATTGGGCAATCTTCAATCGCATGGTCTAGCTGTCTACAATATCGACAGGATTTCCTAGTGGGGTTCAAGTAGTCCCTTTCAAGGTGTATTTCTTCTCCATAGTTATAATATATTACCTGAACTCATCCCTATCCTACACTTCCACAGTGCCCTCCTCCCCTGCCCCTTCATGGGGAGCTACCTGTACCTATGAGGGTTGTCAGTGACATAGGGTCTGATTGTACTCTGTATAATTTTCCTTGATCAATCATGAAATCATATGTCTAGTAGTTTTTTCATCATGTCCCACCGATCTGTAGAACCTACACCATTGTTGCTTTACCTCTGGGACATATGCAGCAAGGCGGGGACAGTGGTTAGTATCGTGCAGCCTTGCGACGCGAAAATCATCACACCATAGCGCTGGCCCACTGGGTCTCGCAGCTTCCCTAGGGTGCAATGGGCTAGGTCCCTCGGCCTACATATAGTCTGCTAACAGAGGATATTTATCCTTGTTATGGCCATTCACCCGGTATCATATGCACCATATCTCGGGGCTAGCCTCTGCCCCTCATTCCTTCCGCAGGTTCTGGATCTTTACATGCATCGCTTTCAGCTGTCCTTGGATTTGTTGGATGCTCATCGGAGTCTCATCCCGAGGTGCAACTTCTAACTTCATGGCACCTTCCAAGGCCTTCTCTTGCGATTCGAAAGTTCAGTGCCCCATAGGTACGTGCAGGTGAGGCAGCAACATAGCAATAAACCATTTTGTGTGTTGTCTATCATCATATTGGAATCCCCCTTCTTTGATCACCTTCTTTAGTCTCTGATCGACCTCCCACACAGATTCAGAAGGTCGTTGCTTCAAATCCTTTAGATCAACCATGATTTGGAAATAAGACAGATTTCTTGAACTGCTGTTTCAGGGAGTTCTTAATATCTTCAATGGTTTCATTTGCATTTTGGTTGATGTATCCCATGTACCAGTCCAAAGCTCTTCCTTCAAAGGCAAGGGATAGCTGTGCCCTTTTCACCACATCACTGGCTACATTCTACACAGTCCATACCGATCCTGTGACAAACTAGAACTAATCCATGTCTTCATCCCCCACACCGTTAAAGGTTGGAAACTTCATATGCATAGCCATGTCATCTTCCGGTGGTGGAGGGGTAGGTGAATTCTTACCTCTAGTCTGGTTTGAAATCGGTGTGGCTGGAGGACTCTGTGAAGATGCTTCCCTTACCGGACTATAGACCAATCTATCTCCTTCTAGGTTGGCCTTGTAGTATTTTCCACTTCGCGTGGTGCTCCCATCCAGATTAGAGGTCATTCACTCTATAGGGCTACAAAAAATACTCTTTTCGCATAATAATATCTTGATTGGAAATGGTAAGGTCTTTATAAACTTACCTTGGAACCTTGTGAAGAATCTTTGCTTTGCTTTAGAGTAGGAGACAAATTGATCGATGGAAAATTCTATCACAAATCCTCCTAACACACTGTCTACTTAATGGTCCATTGTGCGAGTGATGGTGTTATCAGTCTTTTCGAACTGTCGGATTAATTCGGGGGTCCACTCTGTGATCCGCTCGTCCTTCCAACACTTCTAAAACTCTACCAGTCTTACGAGCCATTCCTATAACTCGATCAAAATTGTTACAAAGAAAATCTCATAGATCTTTGTGAAAATGTACTTATTCTTCCACTCCTCAGTGGTCAACCACTCACTGTGGTTTTCTTTTATAGAAAATTCCTGAACTTGCTGTTGAAACCATTCATCAATTTCTTTTCTCTCCAGCTTCTAGTATGGCCTTGGCATTACCCAATCCCTCTCTCAAAATGCTCCAAGTCCTGGCAACGAAACCATTTTTTGGCTCGAGGGGTCCTGACCTAGGTTCGGAGGTTCAAGGTTTGCCAACAAACCCCTATACTCTTGGCCCTTTCAGCAGTGACCTGCTTACGCAGGCCAAAGTCTCACTCGAAGTAGTATGGGTGGGTGCTAGAACCAGGTTTCTGCACCCTAGGAGAGGGTAGGTAAGTCAAGCTAAGCTACGTTCACCCTTATAGTAACCATATCTTGTATCACAGAGCCTATATCTATAGAGTCCCTTCGCATCCACGTGTGCAACATCAATGATACTCATATAAATCAACAGATCATGCACTCATATAACGGTAATGTAGCTATTCCAGATATTCTTGAATGAAGTAAAACAGATCAATCCCAGATCACATCATAAATAAGTAACACAAGTATGTTCGCAGCTTAAATCAATAACACAACAGCATATATTAAGTAATCAAACAACACAGATTCATATCACAGTAATTCCAGTGGATTCAGATAGTCAAAAATACTTCCGCATTCATTAATCTTTCAAATATACTTACAATACCCCAAAACCCAACCTACGCACACTGCAGTAGGGTCTGCACACAGTAGGATAGAAGCCCTTTGTACACACAACAGCAAGAGTCCTTACCCAACAACCCTGACCATATCTATCGATTCACACTTAGCAGCAATCTTTTATCATTCTTAGCTTGTCCTGTTAGGGTCTCGTGATTCAGTCGATTGGCAAGCCAAATGACAGTGTAACATCAAACCAGTCTTTGGAGCCCAAGGACCTAGCCTTCCTGGACTCAGAGAGGGCTCTCTCTATTAGTGTAAGGGATATCTGTGTGTTTGCTTATTGTGTTCTGATTTTAGGCTAGTTATGAAGTAAGTTTTTTATTTTGGTTTTTTAAGTTGTGAGGGATGAAACTGATCAAAGATATAAGATAAGTAACAAGATGTTAGATTAACTGGGCTATGGGGTCGAAAGGTCAAGAAAGCTATTAGATGACGATACAAGGCTATTGAAGGGCCGATTTAATTCAAGGTAGAAAGGATCTTTAGGCAAAATGAAACAGAATGGACATCAAGTTTGTGAACAAAAAAGAGTTTCTAGCATAACTAGTTTAATAGAAAACATAAACATGGTAGGGCAAACCATTAATCATGCAAAATGTAACTATAAGTTAATCAATACATAGAAATAAACATTCAAGCCATGCATAGAAGTATATGACCCTCTAACTTTGAGAAATGGCTATCAGAATTTGGTGAAAAGACTTAAGGAAGACAGACAACTTAACTTACTATGCCAGAACACCTAAACACAGTACTTCAAGTCATTGGGCACTTGAACAACAAGATTCACATAGTTTTAGGTAAAGGGCTAGATCTGAACTAGGCCTCTTTGGTTCAACAAGATGATAGTCTAATCAGTCAAAGAGAAATTTCATGGATGGAACTATAGCTAGCCATATGTAAGTAGGGCGTACCATAAGTCATACTTAGCATGTATAGAACTATGAATGAAACAAGCAACAATATCCTCAAGTTATTAAAGAGCAGTTAAGAATTCTTTAATGCAACTAAGGAAGAAGAAAACATGAAAGCTATGAAGAGTCAGGAAATTTGAGGTGCCTCCAAGGGCATGTCTCAAATTTGTTCTCTACTGATCTATAGCAAGCAAGAAAACATGTATTCATGAATGAAAACTAGAAGACAAAACATAGAAAGAAACACTATACCATTCTACCAAGTCATGGAATCCATCAACAATCCTTCATCATTCATCCAAGAACATCCAAGAGGAAATCCAAAAGCATAACACAAGTATTTTCTTCCAAAGCTCATATGACCATATATTGCTTCTCTTCTCAAGTTTAGCCTTGTTTACAATGCAAGCCTTTGGAATATATAGGCCAAAGTGAGGAAAACCTCATGGTTCAACTTGCCATCCTATTGGCCTAATCAAAATATCTAATATTGTCCTTGAGGCTTTGCAAAGCCCAAGGCACAAAAATATCTCATAAAATATCTAAAAAATGCTAAAAAAGGAAAAATAATTGACTTTGCTTCATTTTTCATGTGCAAAAATCGCTAAACGCACATTTGGAAAAAGCATATTTTAGAGGTTCAAAAATTACAAAAATATTTCAAATTTACATCAGCAAAAGGTCCCCTGACTTGCCGAAAACATTTGTCAGCCTTCCTGATGTCAAAACGAGGCTCATGATAGCTCGTTGGAAAGCTCTGAGTGTCTAATTTTTGAAACAACTAAAATTTTCTCAATATGATGCCTAGAAGTCCTCCAAAACTGAACCTGTGTGTAAAAAACCAAAAATTACAGTTTGCTGATAGACCGGGCAGAGTGTGCAAAAAGCGAGCATTTTTCACCATTTCGGGGAAGCAAATGATCTCCAAATTTCCTGAAAATTGCTGTGTGTGCTCCTGAAATTATGGCATCTAATGATACCATTCTCCTCCTTTGATGAATCCCCAAAATGAAATGGTGAATTTCATGAGTTTTGACCAAAAAATCAAAAATGTCAAAAAACCAAAGTATGTCAAAATTTGCCCAAAATCGGTGTGTATGACCCTCAAGGATTTTTAGGAATATTTCTAGAAAATCGAGCCAAAATTCCAAGCCTAAAGGTGTCCTTCTTCCTTTTTCTTCTTGAAACTACTGTCCTTGAGGAGGTTTCTGTGGCTGAGGTGTAACATGCTGTGGCTGGTCCTGTTGCTCTGTTTTACCCTTATCATAAGTCTGATGTTCTTCATGATGCTGCCCTGTCTCATAAGACTACCCCTTTCTCTTTGTATGCCACTAGACAAGTAAACTCAAGGACAAAAACACAGTCAATAAAAGTTTAAACAATCAAAGGGTCACTGTGATGGTGCAAGGTCACAAGCTCCTTGAGTTTTGGTGTGAACAAAAACAACCCTGTAGTCAGTCAACAGCAACCACTCCTCAAGATCAACATATTAATCTTGTGTTTATTATCCCTCATACAGATTTTGACAATATCTCCAAACCGAAAAGATAACTTCACTGACTGACTCTGCTTCATGGGATGAAAAAGCAAATATTGTTTTTGTCTTTCTAACACACAGAAGAAACTTTTGAATAGCAACAAAATTTTACATCATGATCGTTGATATTTGGGAATAGATCCACTGTTTCACCTTTCAAAACGCTATCTCTCCTTTTGGACACTGTCTTACACTTTTCAAAACTGTTTGAGGGCAGCTTGTTAGGTTACTTGAAACATCAATAGGAACCCATCATCTTGACTCCCAACTTGTGCTCTCGTGTCAAGTAAGGAAAAAATAAAGAGCTAAAGCCTATTCTTGATCTGTTCATTGTCAGCTGACAAAAGATATGGAAGAAGAGATACAAATTTCTGAACAGAACGTGATGCTCGTTGAAGATCATCTTTGCAAAGGTACAACAAAACTAGTCGAAATAGAATCCTTGGGCATTCTTCTCCTCGTAATCGGATAGCTTTGTCAACCAGCCTACTTGTACTAATGTTTGCAACTGCACTAAGCCCTCTAGATACAACTGCCGTAGCCATTTCTACAGCTGGCATGTTGAGAGACTCTACCAAACTACGTGCCCTTTGACCCAAAGATGGGCCTGTTGAAGCTGAGGCTACACTTCTCTTGCTTGGCCCCTTTGTGTTCATCTCACTTACAAGTGTCCAAACCTTGTGATATAAATGCCAGTGGTGGTCATCCATGACAACCTCATTTTGAGAGGAACATTGCTGCCATCCTCTAAGCTAATTGATTGATGATGATTTTTTCACAGCCCTGCCATCGGAAATTCCACTTGGGTCATCATCAGAGAGTTCATTTGCCCCTAGAGATTCAAGAGCTCCAAATGCATTATAACCTTCAGATGAACTGATGTCATCCACTAGTGCCTCTGACAAAATGCTACGAGGGAATGGTAGGGAAGAAAGTGTGTCTCTGATTAGTGTCTCATCAAGCAGTTTTAAAAGATATAGAGTATTGTCATGATAAGGTTGGACAGTTAGTATATTCTGCTTTGAGGCAATGTCAATTAGTCCTTTTATCAAGTCGTCAAGCAGCTCATTCATAAGTACTCTTCTGGAAAGTTGTCCCTGTTCTAAATGCAAGAGAAGTAAATTCACTATTTTTTCAACATGACGCCATCCACCATTTACAGAAAATATGCAGTGGCAATCGACAACGCAAAATATACTTCTTATTAGCATTGTCTCATTAACCTTTGTAGCATTAGAATCATGGACATCAAGAATATGATGTTTCTTGAATTGGACATCAGATAGAAGTGACAAGAACCAGGCCTGCCATCCATGCTCTGAAATCCAGCAGTCGATATTTGACGGATTAGCTTCAAGTAACTTCTGTAAATCTCTCAATATTTGTTCCCTTGTTGCAAAGTCTTCACAATTTAGCATAAATTTGAAAAGAACTTGTAAAATCTGAGGCAGGGCAAAATGTGCAGAAGGCCCATTGGCTGAATTTTTCTTGTCACTTTGCAGCTCTTTGTGATGAACTCTCTGCAGAACCTGCTTGGGGCTAGCTCCACCTAGAAGGACATCAAAGAGGGTAGCATGCACATAGTTGAAAAATCTTGATTCGATGTTGCCTTGTTGATGCTGACGCACTCCCATCTATTCGACCATATAAAAATCCAGAGAAGTTCACAAAGTTTTTCAGTATATCGAGCATCTTCGTCATTTGTGAGGAGAGTAGCACACGATGTCCACCTTGTTTCAATCGTGGAGGCAGCTATTCCAATATCTGAAGCTTTCCAGGTAACCGGGCATTTGGGCACAGAAGCACTGAGCCTATCTGCAGGTGCGTCGCGCTTAATGTATTTTTCTTCTATTTCATTCTATAGGCGCGCTGCGCATGATATTACGCTTGAAAACAAGAATATTACTTGCAATTTGATGCTCGAGCATGAGCCATGGCTTCAAAAGTTTGAGGTATTTTGCTGCCACAGAAGTTTGCCTCAAAGAATCAAGGAGTGAATTTTTATCATGATCAACATGCCCCATGACTGTCACTTCTGCAGGCCGTGTTTCAACTTTTCCACCCTTATCCAAATGTACCTATTTAATGTCTGTACCAAGTTCCATTGCAATCAGCTTTGCAACATCCATGGTGATAGGCTGGAATTCTAAGCTGACTGGTTCCCTTTCTACCCATCTATGCCAGAAGAATCCCTTGAGTTTTGTGTGAATTTGGTGAAATCGATAAGCCAATCTCATAGTT
Organism: Pinus albicaulis; assembly: GCA_034641835.2. Taxonomy (NCBI): domain Eukaryota; kingdom Viridiplantae; phylum Streptophyta; class Pinopsida; order Pinales; family Pinaceae; genus Pinus; species Pinus albicaulis. Next base: position 161,427,147 of record CM076571.1, on the reverse strand, counting down.
GGACTGATGCACATAATTTGCACAGCTTTGTAAACTCGAACTCCATGTTTTTAGATAATATATTTGGAGGGAATATTGTTCTCTTCCCTATAAGAAAATCACATACTGTGCCTTCTGCTTCCAACAAATCAACATGGTTCTGTGAGTGACTTGCCTGGTCGATGTTTTCTGCAATTTTAATAACAAGTGCTTCTTTCTCTCCCTTACAATTTGAATGTTTACTCTTCAAGGTGTTTTTCTTTTATGAAAATCAATGAAGGTTTCTTAAACGCTATTTCTATCTTTGCTTTAAAACAGAGACTTCCTCTTGAATATAAAGTACAGCTGTTATTTTGCAATATAGGCAGTCCTTTAATCATTGCTGCACTTTTCTTCATTAGTTCTGTGGAGGCCTTTTAACCTAGAACAGCTTCGTGAGACTTTTACCAAAGCTATATTATTTTGAACAACTTTCCAATAATTATGGTCAACAGTCTTTGTCACTAATTACTCACGTGTTTTCACTGTTCTATGAGGTGAAAAACTCTTTTGAAATCTGTCTCTGACCCTCTGAAGTTACTGGATGTTCTTTGTAGACTTTGTACGATAACAGATCGATGTGGTAATTTCCTGACATCCTTGATAACCTGCTTATGCTGGAGCTTCCTTCTATCTAGCGTTACTAATCTCTATGTAATATCCTTACCACTTGCTATGGCATATACTTCGACTTTTTCATGGCATTCTAACACTGTTATATCATAAATGAATACTGTAAGATATTCCTACATTTCTACCGGTCCCTTTTTATTACAAATTTCACACCCTTTTCCATAATGCTCTTTGTAAGCCTTTGTCGCCTTCAGCCTGAGACCAAAATCTGTTTACACTTTGCCATGTTAAGGAGACAAATATATGAGATCTGGAAGGCTGCTAGAATGACTCATAGACACCAAGGCTTTTATTAGCCATTTTCCTCCTAATGGAGCCCTAAAAGCTAGAGAAACAACCCATGCTGTTTTGGAAGTCAATAACCCTGTTGCATCTGAAGAATGCACTTGTTTTTGTGGTGGAGTGTGGATTGAAACATTGAGACTTGTACTGGCTCTTTGAGTGACATCAATATGATTTATTTCTGGGGCTGTGTACTACTTGCATCATTTTTTCTCCATGTATATCTAGAAACCATGCATTATGTTCCATAACCCAACAGACCACAAAAATACACAGATGTCTTTTTTCACTGAATTGCCTTCTTGCCCAACACTGATTCGAGCCATTCATATTAGCACCCCTGCAAATATGCATTGTTAAAATAGCTTTGATCATTGGAGTTCCTTCTTGTAGTGCCATGATGATAATGCCTGAAATTTCAATTGATCTTCTTTCTTTGGATATAAGACCTAAAAACTCTGCTTTTTCTTGAATTGATCATTTCTGATCTTTGCTGAAACAAACACCATGACCACTCTGATGGTGTATGACCTACAGATAGAAAAATGGTTGTTTTTCCAGATAATAATAAATGATGACTGACTGATATTGAAGACAGGGGTTTTGACTAGAGATAGCTTTTCTCAAGGTATTTGCCCTAAACACCACCACCTAGACCTAGAGACTTTGTCAAGATTTCTGAGGGATTTCTGAGATATTGTTAGGTCATTATATGGAAAAATAAACGATGAGAGAGGAATAAACAGCTTGATTTATGCTAGACAGTGAGCTGTGTGCAGGCAAGGGAAAACTGATATCAGAAGTACAAGGCTTGTGATAATCATGTACAAGGAAGGTTTGCTGATTTAGGACAGGACTGAAACCTGAAGACCACTTCCATCTTAATATGCAGGAGAGGGGGAAAAGACAAAAATTTGTTTGAGGGTTTTTCTAGAGGACAAATTGACTGTTTAAGATTGGTTTCTAGAAAACCTAGATAAGGAATCTAGTCATCAAATAGACGAAAATATTGATGACTAACATGTCCTACAACTCAAAAAGGTTCAACTACTTATACTATTTTATCCTATGCATCCAATGGTCCGCAAACCATGGTTTTTGGACTCTTGGTCTATGCTTAACCCATTTACAATACTTTAGGGGCTTTGACCCACCCCAAAACTCCTGTGTTAGACTAAATATAATAAAAATTATACAAAATGGACCAGTTTCGCAGCTTTGTAGGAGACCCTATTCCAACAATAAAAATGTTTATTTAATCAATATTAAAATATAGATCTCTGAGTAAATAGTTACTCAAAAATCAGAATTCAACCCATAAGAGCAGAGGTAAATAATAACATACAATTGAGGTGAATTACTCATATCGACAAAAGTACGCAAATATGAATAAAATAACACATTTTTGATATCATAAAATGAAACCAGTATTTAAAACAATAGTATTATAAATATCAATTTATTGAAACCATTTCTCTGACTCTCGTCTCCAAATATCCTTTACAAAGCTTGAATTTCTTCTTTTAAAACTAGAGCTGCAATAGTGCAAACTTTGCCCCTGAGGCATGATTCATAATACAAAGGAAAAATCCGCAATAATACCTAGATATAAGTTTTATCTCCTCTACCCTACAACTCTAAATCCTCTAGACAATAGTGCCATTAATAATTCTAGAATTTTAGAGAAGAGAAGCCCTTATTACATTCTATAATATGTTATTTATAATATTGTTACACAACATTTTGTCACTATCAATAAAATCCCCATCCTGCACATTGGAGGCTCATTTCTTTGACTGAAATAAAGTGTCATGCCTTGCGAAGACCATCATTGCATCCCTTGCCATGAGTATAAAATTCCTTCTATTGACAGTTTCCTAAAAAGACCACCAAAAACCCCTGTTTTTTCCTTGGTGCTGGTAGCCTGTTATGCCCTCATGCCAATGAGGAAGATTAACACTAGAACCCACACCAGCTAGTGCTCTGTCTCAGTTAGCTGCCCGCACCAATCTGTTTATGGAAAGTTTTTTAAAAATAGAGATGAAGTTTCTGAGTCATAGGGAGTGGTTCGACTAAATAACCATGGCCTTCCTCCTTTGGCCTCTTGGTTCCACCTTTTGGGGAAACCCACCAAGGGATAAGGAATCCCTTCCACTATAGTAGGGATCTTAACCTCCTCCTCTCCCTCTATAAATATAGCCATTCTCCATTGATGAGCTAGTTGAACTAAAGATATTATAGAAGAAACATTGGAGAGATTTCTATTCAAGATAGAATAGAAAAGTCCCTTATTGAGAGAGCTTAGGCTTGTGCCTTCATCCCATTTGAATTCCTTGGAATTCATTGAGACACACTTCAACTAAACCCTGCTGAAGGAGGCTGCAACATCAAGGCTTGGTTGTAACTCTTTCTTCTATTAATACATATGCATGACTATTGTCTGGTTCCCATTTTGCATTAATGTGTTCTATTTGATACAATATGCTTAACCCTCCTTGACTGGTTAGTATTTATGAATGAGATTTTTGTTTCGCATGCTGCTCTTGTTTGTTGATCTTCGTGCAAGTATCCAAGAATTTATGTAAAAGGATCGTGACCCACCAAGTCAGGAATTGAAAGGCTACCACTACAACAACCATGAAAACAGTGTTGGACTCCAGGTAGGTTGATCTACCTCATCTGTTTCATTCATTAATTAGGAACCTACACTCTAGCTTGTACCTTTGTTACTAGACCCACTCTAGGGCTAGAGGGATCATCGCTGTTTGCAGAGAGGATTTAACTTCATAAAAAATTGGCAAATCCACTAGGGATCATTGTGAGTTTGTATTTTTGCCCTTGTCAGGTCAACTTTGGTCATTTTCTTGCTTGTCTATCTTTTCTAGTCTGTTTGCTTGTTTAGAGTCCTCTTGTTTAGCTCCAAAGTGTCAATATTGACCTCTTCTCTTTGGTTTTTCCAGTCTCCCATAGATATCCAGCTTGGCACACTTTTTGATTGAGCAGTTGCGCTGATTGGCACATGTTGCTTATGTTGCACTAGTGCCAACCCCTGTTTGGCACGTATTACTGCCTTACAGTCACGCTAAGTCCTGTAGGGTTTGGTTTGACCTACGTCTTGAGTTTTTTGGTCAGTTGTGCTTTCCTCTGGGTTGGTTTTCTAATTGGAAATTTTTTTTTGGGATTTTTTTAACTGTCATAAGCTTGCTCTTCTTAGTTGTATGTCCATTTAATTATCGGTACAGTTTATGGCCTTAGGGTTTCTGAGTCTCTTAGCTCACTGAGCCTTCTGATTGGAAGTTGAGACTTTTGATTCTTGTCAATATCATATTTAGATTAATTGCATTTTAAGTATTTCTTGATCCTTCGAGCATTTGTTTTGGTTGGATGATCATTTTGAGTTTCATTTGATTCTTCTTCTTGTTGCTCCGAGCATAGATCACATTGCTCATTTGGATCATTTCAAAGCTTTCTCTTTGTTTGGAAGAGTGCATCATTGGTTTGAGTGCACCTTTGTGTTTGTGTTTCTTTCATCGAATCAGTCGGTTTAGCTCTTTACATTCACAATCCCCGAACTAGTGTTTGTTTTTTTTTCATGTAATTAGTGCATTGTGTGCTTCATTTCATTGAAAAAATCAAAAAATTGCGTTCTTTAGTTTGCATAGAAAACAAAATTTCTTTTGCATAACTAGTGCTTGATTAACTAGGAAAGAATTTTTCTTTTTTCGCTTGATTGTATTAGATGCATTAGCATATTTCTTTGTTTGATTTCATTGATTGCTATTTTTTGAAAGATCTCTATCCCTCTCTTAATTATCATTCATTGAATGGAAAATGGTGTTCATTTGCATATAGTTTGCATTTAGGAAATTTGAGATAGACATTCGGTAGGGCCTTGAAATTGAAACACTATTTTAAGATCAACTATAAAATCAATTGAATCAACCTAAGGAAACATTGGAACCTAACACGAAAATTGTAGTTGTCTAAGCTAGAGACGTGTTCAGACATCTTAAAACCTAGTAGTTGTCATTCGCCATCTGGATTTAGACAATGCTAGTATGGACTTGTGATCCTTGTACCATCGAGTATATAAAGGGAGGCCCCTCTAGGTTCAAATCCTTTATCCAGAGGAAGCCGAGTCTTCCGCCCTATAACCGTGATACACCGAACACATCATTCAGGGAGACTACCTCCACATACGTAAGTCCTTGGTCATTTTTCTTTCATTTGATCACCAAGGTGTATATGGTAGTTTGCGGAAAATTGGTATGCCCTCTTACTTAGATTATCTAAGTAGTCACTTAGATCTTCTCGTGACACCTTAAAAAGAGAAGAGATCATCGAGCACTTGACCTTTCATGCTTGTTTAAAATTGAAAGTGACTAGAGTCATCTTTTGTCTGTTTCTCAACTCTTAAAACATGAAACAACAAATTCCAGTTTCAATGTTGTAAAATTAATTACCCACAATTACATGCCCATTAAAATTTTGTTACTTGGCTTGTTTTTGTTTTTTGTTATAATTTGATCTTGAAGCCTTCATTTGGCTATCTCTTTTTCATTCCTGTGTTGAAATACTGTCACAGTGGCGGAACCACCAGTTTCATCGTCTTCTTCACTGCCGCCTAGTGGTAGTTCCTTTCCTGATGTTTCTTATGAAACCCCTCAGTCCACTAGGTCTGTCGAGTTTTCGCAGCCTATTCTCCCGACTGTTTTACCTCTCGCTACTCGATCTCCTCCTACAGAGTCAGTTGAGTTCAATTGGCCTCCTCCAGGTGCTTGGTCTGGTTTTGGAGATGAGGGAGAATTTCCTCCTCTTATTTCGTGATGACCATTTATAGCTACTGCTATACCTTTGAGTCCTCGTCATCTCTTTGACGATCTTACGACTTAGTTAGATATGGATTCTTCGAGTCCTGTCGACAGTGAAGGAATGCCTATTTCTACAAGAGAATATCAAATTTTCCCTAAATATCTTCTGCATGTTTCTGTTCAATCTTCTCCTCAATCAGTGTCACTTCCACATGATTATCGGAATTTGAGTTAGATTATGTCTCGTGTTACGTCCATAGCACAATCCAGTACATCTACTCCCCCAAGGAGTTTGGTCCTCCCTTTGCTGGGACTGTCACCTTCAAAAATGAGTTCGTCAGTCACTGTTACATTTTTCCCGATCCAACCTACCATTTGTGTGGCTTCGTCTATGCTAGTTGTTACGACACAATCGTCGAAATCTTTTCACACTTGCAGGTCTATCTTTCTTAATCCCACGTGGCCTGTCAAATAGGTTCCGATGAGATCACAAGCTCACACTCCGGAGACTGCACTTCTTGGTGCAGCTACGACTACCCCTATGGTTTCTACCTATACTTTTGATGAGCACATGTTGGACATTCACCGATGAGATGCTCAATCTCCTGCGGCCCCGTCTGCTTCTAGTATGACCTCAACTGCCCCTATGATTCTTAGCGGCCTTACTTTTGAAGAGTATTTGTTGGCTATTCAGCAACATAACTCTCAGAGTTTTTAGCCACCCCAAGTTCCTATCAATTCTCCCCATCACTATGATGTTTTCGGCAACCTCGTATGTTCATTTCCGATTGATCCTAATCAGGTTGTCTATTTGGCTCCGATAAATCCTCATCAGACCATTACTCATCAAGGACCTTTGTTACAAGGACAACCCTCAAGCTTATAAGGACAACCCTTACAGGGAAAATCTTCATCCAACAGGGACAATCCTTTGGTCCTTAGGGACAACCTTACAGTCCGTAAGGTCAACCTTCGGTCCAAGAAGGGAAACCCTACGGTCCTTCAGGTCAGCCTCAACTAGGAACATCATATGTTGCTGGATGGCCCATGTATCAAGCACAGGGACAACCTCTTGTACAATAGCAACAGTCGTACATTCAATATGGCCAAAACTTTGTGCAACAAGAACAACCCTTAGGCTTACAAGGACAACCCTTATAGGGACAACCTTTAGCCCAACAGGGACAATCCTTTGGTCCTCAGGGACAACCTTAGGGTCTGCAAGGTCAACCTTCGGCCCTACAAGGAAAACCCTACGGTCCTTCAAGTCAGCCTCAGCCAGGAACATCATATGTTGCTAGAGGGCCCATGTATCCACCACAGGGACAACCTCTTGTACTACAGCAACAGCCGTAAGTTTAATATGGCCAAAACTTTGTGTAACAAGGACAACCCTAAGGTCCTGCTCCGGGTCAACCTGGTCATCAGGGACAACCTGGTCCATCTCCACCATCGAGCCAACCTCTTCCATAAGGGCAACTTGGTGGCCCTCATTATCTAGGCCAACCTGTTCTGCAAGGGCAGCCTACTCAACCAGCTCAGCAGCCGATCAACATTTTCAACAACTAGTTCAATCTGTTTAGTAGCTCGCTCAACCTATTCAGTAGGTTCCACCTTCTCAACCCCATGGTGCTTATTATCCCCAAGGTCAATATCAACTAGTATATAGTGTGACCCAAGTTTTCACTTATTACCCTCAGAATCAATATCATTTGGTGTATAATCAACCTCAAGGCCATGTTTACATTTCGCAACATAATCCATACATTTCTCAGTAAGGGCCTCAATGGTATGCTCAGAATCAGTATCTTTGTCCTCAACCCTAGTATCAGTAGAATTATCAGGCTTATAACCCCTATGGTCAGAATCCTGCGGGACAAAACATATGGGGGCAGAATTTCTCGCAGGCTGGGTGGAATGTTAACACGGGTCCTTATCAGAGACCTCCAATGCCTTTTAATCCTCAATTACCATTTCTCGCTATGTTCGAACTACCTGATGTGTTAAAGTTAACGAACAATCCAATTCTTCATAACCCAAATTGGCCTCCAGTTCTAACTAAGTTTCTTAGCGATTGTCCTAAGTTTGAGGGCAAGTCTGGAGAAGACCCACAAGCACATGTTATGACTTACCACTTGTGGTGTTCCTCTAATTCTTGGGTTGACAATTCCATCCGACTCTGTATTTTCCAACAGACTCTTACTGGTTCTGCTCCAAATTGGTACATTGAGATATCTCGTGGCATATTTCAAGACTTCAACTCTCTCGCCATGGCATTTATTACGCATTTTTAGTTACCGATTCATTATGAGACTGGGACAAACCTCCTCACATCCTTGAAACAATACTGAGCTACTCATATATCAAATCATATTCATGAATGGAGATGATGTCGTCTCTTGATTAAGTTTGATATTCCAAATCAGCTTCTAACTGATTGTTTCACTACCTCCTTTGTTAATCAAATCACGAAAGACATAGCTATGGGAGCATGTGTAACTGAGGAACAAGCCATTGCGCGTGCCTAGTACCTTGATCTTGTGTACTCTCAGTCTAGCACATTGTACGATATCTTGTCTGACGCCCCATGACCTGGAACTTCTAAAGCACCGGCAACCCCATCTGTCAATGGTATTATTGGTTTTGTGTCTCAGACTTCTCGGAAGTCTTCTCCTTCAAATACTGGGAAGCAAAAGTCTATTCCTTCCAATGATGCTGCTTCTCAACCCACTCCGAGTCCTGGTAAAACCTCAAAAGTCAATTTCATTCAGGCCAATCTAGTGGACAAAACTTCCAAGGGGAAAAATAAGGGTAAAGGAAAGGCCAAAGCCAATACCTTGAAACCAGATTTGTCCAAATCTCATGCTGATGATGGTTCACAACGCAAGCTGAAATACCCTTGTTTGATCTATAATGAAGAGCACTACACCAAGGATTGTCCTCGACTAGACGAAGTAAGTAGACTTCTGAAAGGAATGTTACAGGTCAAAATACCTCCTCATTAGCTCAGAGGAGAAGACAAATATGGAAGGAATACAAAGACCCAAATTAAACCTATTTCTGCCAGGGTAACGCCTTCCTAGAACAGTATAAGAGCATTATAACGCAGTCAATCAGTGGATTAGCCGTGTTAGTGGCTAGGGCAACGCTCTGCTTACACTAAAGGGCAGTGTTACCCGTGTTTTAAGTTTGAAATTGGGAAAAGCCCGCAGAGAATGATTTGAATCTCCAACTTTCCCTCACAAGAGGATCAGTTCATAAAAGAAACTACAACACACCAGTTCATTATTGGTCATTGCCATAAGAAGACTGAACTCCAAAGGAGGAAAAAGCATAAATATCAAGGAAACATCCAATTTTTTTCCATTTCAAACTAGTGGAAAGAGAAATGCAACAATGGCTTTCTCCCTCTCCTATAAGAAGGAGCTGAAGGCTCTTAATTGAAGGTCGAAGGATTGTTGAAGGTTTTTCATACTTGTGGAATAGAGAATAGTGTGAAGGCCAAGAGTCAAAGAGTTTCCTAGAGAGCTTGTTGACTTAGACTTCTTCACTTGAGAGATAAGAGAGATTGGGAGACTGAGGAGGGCTTGGTAAAACCGACGGTTGTAATCCTCCTTCTTTCAAATTAATAGAACTGTGTTCGTTTTGTCCATTCAATGCTTAATATTGTCATTATTGTTTGAAAATTTACATAGTATGATATGAATGGCTCAGATGTGTATAATCTAGATGTTTATTGTGTATTGATTTAATTGATAGGATACATGTTATGTTAGGAATTACGCGGGTGCTTTGACTGATTGCAGGATTAAGATTTGGAGCTGGTGGAGAAGGATTTTTGCTTCGCTACCTAGTGCTCTCCAAGGGACTCCAAGATTGTCAAGGAGGTAATCCTATATCATATTCTATCAAGTTATTTCAAGTTAATATGAACATGCTCTTACCATCTTTGTGAACATCATAGCTAATCTTACTGTCTGCCTCGGGCACCGGAAAGCCCTGAGATGGATATTCGAAAACTAACCACCCAAGCAGTTTACCCTATAGCAGAATTAGTGACTCCGCTGGGGTTTTTCCCCATAGTTTCCAGACTATTTCTTCCTTCCTTTCTTCTCTCCTCTGTTCACAGATCCTTCCGACCATTTTTGATGCCCAGTAGACATACCAAACGCTCGCAGAGTTCAATCTTGTTCCTGCTTGGCCAACTGAAGAGCTCTTCCCTGGTTAACGCGACCTCTGCAGGTTATCCAGTGCGTTATAACGTGGTCTATGCTTAAATAAAGTGCGTTATAACGCTGTATTTTCTCACAGACAGAGCGTTACTTAGCCAAAAACCTTGATGTTCACTGTTGTGACTATGTTTTAGCTGTAGAGTTTTTTGGCCATCAGTACCTTTCAATGACTGAACCCCTGTGCTTGTCTGCTAAGCTGGAATTTTTATTTGTTTCTCTTGTTTAGTTAGTGTTCAAAGCATTTAATTTTTAAGAGAAAATTTTTTATTATTTTTCTGCATCTAGCTGAGTTTATTCTGAAAGTTTTAGTTCATAGACTGTTGAAAGAGGTAGATAGAAGTCTGAATGTTTAAAAGTTGAGCTGTGTTATTTACATGTTGGTGCATGGATGATTGAAAAAGAGACCTCTCCCTGTAGAAACACTCTTCATTGAATTTAATATTTAGAGCATGTTTTGCATGGTTTCTTGAGTCGGAGTCTCACTATACTTCATACGTCCACTCCCCCTCCGCAAGACTAATAATAAAGTACACTAAAAATAAAGCGATAATAAAATCAATCTAATTACTCTTTTTTGAGCTCTCACAAACAGTAGTTCAGGCTAGGATCTTGGGTTAGGAAAGTGAGAAAACTACCCAAGATCTCAAAACTTGAAAACTAGAGTCATTAACGAGTGAAATCCTGTTGCACTCATATTATCGGGACCGTTCCTTTACCGGAGCTCAACGCGAGACAACACTTGGGTGCACTAGAAGGTAGCTCGCCTTCGACTGCATCCGGTGGGTGTGTTATATATTGGGTTTCCCTTCGGGGATGTCGAAACTAGATCGGGGATCTAGGTATTCTACCCATATAGCACACTGTCCTTAACCGTGGACCCCCCTGATGATGTCTGTGATTTGAGGTATCCTTAGTGGCCATACTTTTAGGAACTTACACAAGGTGACTGGGACGGGCTGTCTGGGTACCTAAAACAGACGGGCCCACTCTATCTTCGGTCTTTAGGAGGGTACTCATCTTCACGAGAGTGCTTACACCTATCGTCTGAGGTTCAGGAAAAGCTCTAGAGTGACCGTAACTGTACTTTCGACCAACCCTCTCTGTATACTATTGTGATACTGGATTTCATCACCAGTGAACGATAGTACTCAGACAGGGCACCCTATTCTGGTTGCTTGCTGATTGATTTTAGAGAGTCCTTTTTCTTTTTGTTAGGTGTGTGGTTACTGTCATTTGAGACTTTATAATACATCACAATTTAATAAAATTTGTTAAAATTAAACTGGTCACCGTGGCGTCGCCTGACCCACGCCGTCTATCTCGATGACAGCAAGGTCTACCTCCTCTCACTCTTGAGGAAGAGATGAACCTTGGTGAACCTGGGCCTTCTACGGAAGAGCAGTCTCCTCTGACTAATCTTGATTATCACATAGACCCTTATCAGCCGGAGTTTCCGGAGGACCCTTTCACTGAAGGGGTTGTATCTAATTACAATCCTCTGCTCATTGATCCGTTAAGGCCTGTGATAGTCCAGATTCCACCACGCCGAGATATTTTTGCGGCCGCACCAACATCTATTTCACCACTGGCATCCACAGGGTCGATACCAATGGCAACCATCCCTGGTTCGCCACCATCCTCCCCGCCGGTGGTCAGTTATATGCCATTACTGGGTAACCCCAGTAGTCAACATATACCTACCCCCAACCCTACGGTGAACAGAACTGTCAGTATTTTACCGAACCCTTCGGCATCTACTCCTACTGTGACCACGTTGGGACCCACGGTAGCTCCTTCCGTGAGCATGATTACTTTGGTGCCCTTTAGCAACCCTTTCGGCTGGAACCCTTTGTTGAGTTCAAACCCCCTAGCCACTATACCAGGGGGCAGTGTTATCAGCACATAGGTAGCAGGGAACATATCACTTCCCTTGCAATCCTTAGGACAAATGGGACAACCCATTGTAAATACTATCCCCTTCAGTGGTTCAAACATAGGTGTAGGATCTATGCCATTGCCAAATTATGCAAGTACTAGTATGCCTCCAGGAAACTCTATTGCATCCATTTGGACTAACCAACCCCAACCTCCATCTGGAATGGGAGGGCAATTTTATACTGGGGGCAACCAACCGTTTGCCCCGCAATACACTATGCCCTATGGACAACAACCGTATGTTCCTACTCCTCCACCTATGGGAGGTTTTTATCAAAGTCCCACTTACCCCCATGGTAACACGTTGATGGGGGGACCCTATGGTCTAAGTATTCAACCCATACTGCCTTGGTTAGATTCGGGGGCAAACCCACAATTTCCATTCTTGGCAGCTTTGGACATACCCGATATCCATAAACTGACGAACGACCCCATTAACCACAACCCGCTTTGGCCTCCAGTTCCGCATAAGATTCCTTCCGACATCCCAAAGTTCGATGGAAAACATGGGGACGACCCGGCCGCACACATCACTACGTTTCATTTATGGTCCATATCCAATTCCATGGTAGCTGATAGTGTCTGGCTTCGACTGTTTCCTCACACCCTTATAGGCAATGCTGCCAAGTGGTACATTGAATTGCCACGCGTCGCCATCAATACGTTTGGCTCTTTAGCGACGGAGTTCTTAAAGAACTTCCAACTACCAATTAGAGTGGAAACCAGAACATAATTGTTAACCTCGCTGCGTCAAGACACCGCCACCCACATCTCCGATCATATTCATGAATGGAGACGTAGGAGGAGGCTCGTCAAAGTGCCAATACCGGACCATCTCTTGGCCAATTGGTTTTGCAAGTCTCTTTTACCCCACATCTCTAAAGACATTGGCCTTTCTGGTGCGGTGACAGAAGATCAATGTATTCGTCATGCCCAACACCTGGATTTAATCTATTCACAATCCGGCACGCTTTACGATCTGCTCCCCCATGCCCCTGGTAACCCAAATCCTCCGGCTACTCAGAAAACCGGAGCTCATGCCGACGGTCTCGTTGGCGAGATCTCTGGTGTAGCCACCAAAAAGTCTCGAGGGAAAACCTCCCAGCCATCCTCGGTTGCCACCGCCCCCCACCAAACGACTCCTCTTCCTCCCGCTGAGGTAAATTCGGTGCAAACCTCACAAAAACCTAGCGGGAAAAATAAGAAGAACAAGAAAAAGACGTCTTCTTCGGAAGAGCAGTCGGATAATCAGAATAACCCTAATCAGAAAAATGCTTCTAGAAATGACAAAGGGAAGGATAAACCCATGAAATTTCCTTGCAAGATCTGTGCAGAGGACCACTTGACCTACAAATTTCCTTGGCTGCAGGAATGCACCGATTTTATTGCAAACAAGGATTCTGGCCGAACACCTGTCGTTCTTCATAATCATTTCCCTAATCAACAGCAGCAACATCAACACATGGTTGACAATCCGCCACAACCCCATCAACGGGGCAATGGCGGTTCGCATCCTTCCGGCGAAGGACCATCTGCCATTTATGGCATTGAGAGTGTTGACCTTCAAACTCGAGCTAAGCTTTATGGAAATCCTACCTTTGAGGCTCAAGAACCTGGTACTAGTTCGAACCCACCGCCGCCAAACGATTTGCATATCGAACGGCCTAATGCTGACCACGTAATTCGTCCCCCAAAGGGACACTCCAACGCACGACTCATAACACCTCTGCATGTGCAGCCCAAAACTACAATATTGTAGAAGATTTGGCGCAGGCACCGTCAGCCATGTCTGCTCTCGAAGTTTTACAAACCTGTCCAACACAAAGGAAAGCCTTGCTTTTGGCCATTGGTGGAATAGACCCCCAGGATTCTATGCTAGCCATCTTTGATATGGAAAAGGCTAAACCTCGCCTCTCACACCAACTTGCATTCCAGGTGCAAGTGGTGTTGAAAGGGAGGCCAATCCATCGCACTGTCATAGACGAAGGTGCTTCGACCTGCGTTATGTCACAAGCTTGCTGGCTCAATTTAGGTTCTCCTACTCTAACCCCGCCATCGAATTCCCTCAAAGCTTTCGATGGCCACACTTTCCTCCCAAAAGGATACCTTGCTAGCTTTCCCGTCACTCTGGGTGGGAAAACGGTAAACGTGGACGTTGAAGTCGTCGAGCGCCATCTCGACTATAATCTATTGCTTGGTCGCAGTTGGTCTTATGCTATGACCGCCATCGTGTCTTCGGTCTTCCGACTCATCCTATTTCCATTGGATGGGAAAATAGTCACGGTCGATCAGCTATCCTTCTGCACCCCTGATTATGCCACTTTACCAAGTAGCACTATACCCCTAATAGGAGGTGTCCCTGACGCTTACGTCAGTATCGATACCAGTCTTCTGAAGGCATCTTCCCTACTGGGTTGTTTTCCTCTACCGCCGCCACAGATCCCAAACACGGTTGCAATGATATCCACCTTTTCGGATGGCTCTATCGACCCATGGATCATCCCAGCACCTTCAGATATTGATTCCTATGGAGATCAGATGCTGGTTTCGCCGGCCGAGTTGGCTTATCAAGCCATCCAAACCGCATCTGAACCCTCCACTAATATGGTTTCAACCGCAGGTACAAACCTCCCCCCCATCACAGTTCTCTCTAAGGATCTCCTCAATGAAGTCTAGCCTACAGACGAAGCTATTCGAGAGATCATGTCATTAGAAGAACGACCTTGGGGAGAGTTTCACCATCGCGCTTTGATAATTGACTCGGACGCGATGAAAAATGAAATCCCGTCTTTCAACCAACCTGAGATAGTTCCCTCCTCCTATACGACTGCTCACACTATCGATTCAGAAGGGAACATGGGTAATATTTCCAAGACACTACTCATTGATATCTCGGTCAAAACGGGTATCATGGAAAATATTCAGATTGGAGCCGACTGCAATCCTGAGGAAATTGCATCCTTCACATCTCTTTTTAAAGAATTCTGCGATGTCTTTGCTTGGTCTTATGACAAAATGCCCGGCATAGATCCTTCTATTGTCGAGCATGAAATCAAGATTTATGACAATGCTAAACCCGTCTGGCAATGACTCAGACCTGTCCACCCGCGCAAAGCAGCCGCCATTAAGATTGAGGTGGAAAAAATTTTAAACGATGGCTTCATCTACCCCGTTCCCTTAACAGAATGGGTTTCCAATCCGGTTCCCGTTGATAAAAAACAAGGCACTATTCGTGTTTGCGTTGATTATCGCGATCTGAACGCTGCTTGTCCCAAAGACAATTATCCTACGCCGTTCATTGATCAAATTCTCGACGATTGTGCCAGCTGCGAATCTTTTTCCTTCATGGATGGATTCTCGAGATATAACCAGATTGCTATAAAAAACGAAGACCAACATAATACTGCCTTCATCTGTCCTTGGGGCACTTTTGCGTATAAAAAACTCCCATTCGGCCTGAGGAATGCTGGAGTAACTTTTCAATGGGCTATGGACTATGCTTTTCATGACATTCGACATATTGTACAGGCTTACTTGGATGACCTTCCGGCCCATTCCAAGAAACACTCTGATCACCTTGCTCATTTAAGAGAAATTTTTGCTAGGTGCAGATTCTACAATATACGTTTGAATCCACATAAATGCGTATTCATGGTTGAGTCCGGACGTCTTTTAGGTTTCATTGTTTCCAAGCATGGGATTAGGGTTGATCCTGATAAGTTTAAGGCAATTGTTGAATTTCCGGCACCACAATCCATCCTTCAACTCCAACGTTTGCAGGGGAAGGCAAACTTTTTACGTCGACTCATCGTCAACTATGCCGAGATGACGAAAGGATTTATGCAATTATTGAAGAAAGGAACACTATACCTGTGGGATGACCAAGCTCAACGGTCATTTGATGCTTTAAAACATGCACTTGTTTCAACACCACTCCTTAGTGCCCCCGACTACTCACGCGACTTTCTCCTCCACCTGGCAGCCTCACCATCCTCACTTGGCATGGTTTTGGTTCAAGTTCACAGTGACGACAGTGAACATGTGATATACTATTTATCCAAAGGTCTAATCAGACCTGAATTACGTTATTCACATGTGGAGAAACTCTCTCTGGTGGTAGTTTTCGCAGTCACCCGACTTTGACATTATATACTGCTGCGACAGACTACGGTGATTGCTTTGGAGAATACAATGCGACATATCTTGTCTAGACAAATTATTGGAGGAAAATATTCCAAATAGATTGTCATCCTCCAACAGTTTGATTTGGTTTTCACAGCTGCCAAAGCAAAGAAATCCCTCGTCTTCGCCGAATTATTATCGGACCTTCCTAGAATCGACCCAACAGAAGTAGCTCATGATCCATTTCCTGATGAATCTGTCTACTTGGTCGATTCTTTGGACCCATGGTATGGAGACATCATAGTCTACCTAAAAACCCAACGCTTCCGCTCAACTCTCACGTCTGACGACCATCGTCGTATCTGCCACCAAGCAAAGCACTACCTCGTGCTAAACGATACACTATATCGTCGTGGTGTTGATACTATTCTCCGACGTTGTCTCACTATCAATGAGGCAGAATGCTTTGAATGAATGCCATGCAAGGGCATGTGGTGGTCATCTTTTGGGCATAGCTACTGCCCAAAAAATCTTGCGCGCCAGCTACTGGTGGCCCACTTTGTATAAAGACTTCATTGCAGCAGTCTAGAAGTGCCATCCATGTCAAATTTTCACAAAGAAAATGCACAAACATCCTGCCCCCCTTCATTCGGTTATCTCCGTTGGCCCTTTTGCTAAATGGGGAATTGACTTCGTCACCTGCAATACCGCTTTGGAAAATGGACACAACTACATCATGGTTGCAGTCGATTATTTTACGAAATGGGCAGAAGCCCTTCCCACTTTTAAAGCCGATGGCAAAACCGCCGCTCTCTTCCTGTTTAATCAGGTAATTTGTCGGTTCAGCGTACCCCTATCAATTGTCACAGATCATGGATCCCACTTTCAGAATCATATGATGTCCGAATTAACATCCATGTTAGTTTTCCGTCAAGACCACTCTTCGTCTTATTATCCTCAAGCTAATGGTCAAGTGGAAGCCGTAAATGGCGTCTTCAAAACCATGATTCGTCGATTGGTCGGAAACCATAAAACCACGTGGCATCAGAAGTTGTATTCTACGTTATGGGAATACCAAACATCAGTCAAAACTGCCATAGGCTTCACACCATTCCAACTTGCTTTCGGCCTGGAGGCAGTGCTTCCAATCGAGTGTGAAATTCCATCACTCAAGCTTGCTGTTGAACTCCTTCTTGGCACCACGGCCACTGAAGAGCGCTTGCTCTCACTCGATCAATTGGACGAAACTCATCGAGATGCTACACTAGCACTTGAAGCTCACAAGCGCCAAGTTAAAGCCCAATACGAAAAATCTGTCAAGCCTTGTTCTTTCCAAGAGAGCGATTTGGTTCTACTATATGATCAAAAACATGACCTCTTGGGGGCAGGAACTCTCCAACCATTATGGCTCGGTCCTTACATCGTCACTAAAGTCCTCTCAAAAGGAGCTTACGAACTTTAGGACTGTAATGGAATTCCGCTCGAGGAGCCCGCAATGGGCTCTATCTAAAGAAGTATTTTGCCTAGTTTCGCACTAGGCATATGCTTTGTAATTTTATGTATATAAGTTTTTCCCATTTGTTTTGACGCTTCTGGATTATTTTTGGTTTAAAGTGTTTTTTTCATTTAATCTTTTTGTTTCACATAGATTTCATCGCACTCGTTATCATACGTCGGCTATGCGGATGGTGCTAGTCATCACACTAGACGCATTGCTTCAGCTGCTTGGGTTCTCTACACTCCTAAGTCAGATCTTCTTGATTCTGGGGGAATCTTCCTGGGTAACACCACCAATAATGTTGCTGAGTACATGTCAGTGATCCAACTCCTCATGGAAGTGGCATTTCGTGACATCTCTGATTTAGTGGTTAGGTTAGATTCCCAACTCATCATTATGCAGTTAAACAATCATTACCGTGTCTGTCATCCTGTATTGTTACGTTATTTTTTACGAGTACGACTTTTAGAGCGTCAATTTCAAACAATCACATTTGAACACGTTCCTAGAGAATTTAATGCATTAGCCGATTCTTTGGAAAATTATGTGTTAGATTGGCATTTGTCACATTTATTATAAAATATTTACTCATAAGTACATATTTTTTTATCACATTAAAAATACATAAAAATTTAAAAACACACAAAAGCACCAAAAACTATATATATATATATATATATATATATATATATATATGTCATGTCGAGTACATAGTAACATCAAAAAGAAAAATCTTCCAAAACTTGGGGTGTTTTACAAAAATTTGGCTACACTAAGCCACACTCTGATACTAATACATCTACTCCACCAACTAAGCCTGATGCTCATGATAGCATACAACTATGGCTGTTCTTAAAGAAACTTTTCCATCTCAGTAGACCCAGATGGTAGAGCAACCTTAGTCCTATGCCCCAGTTGGCTCTTAGGTGTTCATGATGAACGGTTCTACACCCGTTTCTATTTCCACTCGATCGAAGGATTACACCAAATTGCGTGAGGTAGCGGGGAAGGAGATCACTGATGGTCCTCATCCTTTGCCTATTTCTGGCTCTCTTCAGATTGAAAGGCCCAGTACTGAGCCCATTGTACGACCAACTTCCAAAGGTGTACTCTGCAAGTCTTCTTACAATCTGAATACCTGTGCTGCTCAACATTATAGTATTGTTGAGGATTTGGCTCAGGCACCATCTATAATGTCTGCTCTAGAAGTACTTTAGAGTTGTCCATCTCAATGGAAAGCTTTGTTATCTACAATTGTAGGGGTTGATCCCGCTGATACTAGCCTTCTTTCTTTCAATTTAGAGAATTTCATTCCACGACTACTGCACAAAATTGTGCTCATTATCCAAGTTGTCATTAATGATCTCAATATTCATCGAGAAGTTGTGGATGAACGTGCATCAATGTGCATCATGTCATCTTCTTGCTGGAAAGCCATTGGTTCTCCGGCCTTGAACTCATCACCAAATGCCCTGGAAGCATTTGATGGAATGGAATCAAAACCTTTGGGTGTTCTCACTAGTTTATCGATTACCTTGAAAGGGAAGACATTCAATGTAGAGGTAGAAGTACTTGACGCCAACTTCAATTACAATATTCTCCTTGGTCGCAGTTGGACTCACGCCATGCTGTACATTCCGTTCACTCTCTTTCATGTCTTGAAATTCCCGCATGAAGGAAATATTGTTACTGTTGATCAATTTTCATTCTTCACTTCTTCTTTCGAGAACAACATTCTGTATGTGGATCAGATTCCTACTCCCTACGAGAGCATTGGGCCGGGTCTCTTCAAATATCCTACCCTCATGGGTATTTTTCCACTTCCTCCACCTAACACTATTCAGATCAATATGATCTCTCAGTCTGATGACCCATGGATCATCCCTTCACCTGAACAGGTCGATTCTTTTTGAGATTCGATGCCATTAAGTCCAATTGAGATTTCCTATTGTGAACTTCTTGTGGCTTCGGATCCTCCGCCTTCTAATCATGCTCATTTTAGCATGTCTCTCGACACTTATTCTCAATCCCCTTGGCTCGGCAATTCAGATTCATCCAATCCCTTGAAAGAGATATTTCCCTCTGATGAAGCCATCGTGGAAGCTATGTCTCTTGAGGATTTGTTGTGGGACGATGGTCATCATCGTTCCTCATTCATGCCCGACCTCAGGGCCATGTCTACCTGTCTTGAGAGGATTGCATCTCAGGTTCCTTCTCCTCAGCTTCAAATGCCTATTCTGACACATGAAGTTTTTATAGAGGGCAACTTGATTAACATTACGCAAACAATGCCTATTGAAATTTCTGTCAAACTAGGAATCATCGAGAACATCCATCTCAGGGTCACCTATTCTTTAGATGAAGTTCAGGTTTATACTAGCCTTTTCTGTGAGTTTTGTAACGTCTTTGTATGGTCCTATGAAGAAATGCCTAGCATCGATCCTAGTATAGTGGTGCATGATATTCCTAAATACCCTGGTTCAAAGTCTGTTCGTCAGCGTCTTCGTCCTGTGCACCCTTGAAAGGCTTCCACCAGTAAAAGTGAAGTTGAAAAACTTCTCAACACTGGTGTCATCTACCTGGTTCCCTTGATAGAATGGGTGTCCAACATTGTCCCTATAGATAAGAAATAGGGTACCATTCGTGTCTGTGTTGATTATCGTGACATCAATCCGGCCTATCCTAAAGATAATTATCCTACTCCATTTATCGATCAGATCATTGATGACTGTGCTGGGAGTGAGATCTTTTCCCTCATGGACGGATTTTCTGGCTATAACCAGATTAACATTCTCTCAACTGATCAGCATAAGACTGCCTTCATCTGTCCTTGGGGTACTTTTGCATATAAGAAGCTTCCTTTTGACTTGAAAAATGTTGGGGCCACATTTCAGTGAACGATATCATATGCTTTTCACAATATTAAGCACATGGTTTAGCCTTATTTGAATGACCTTTCGGCTCATTCAACTAAGCGTAAAGACCATCCTGACCATCTTCATCAGATTTTCTTCATTGCTGATGCTATAACATCTGGTTAAATCCGCACAAATGCGTCTTCTATGTCGATTTCGGTAGACTCTTGGGGTTTATCGTGTCCAAAGACGAGATTCACCTTGATCCACTCAAAGTCGAGGCTATTATTAATGTTACCTCTCCATCTTCACTACATCAACCGTAGAGTCTGTAGGGGAAGGCTAATTTTCTACGATGATTTATACCCAACTATGCCAAAGTAGCTAAAGGATTTACGCGCTTACTAAACTAGAGTGTCCCATTCCTCTGGGATGAGATTGCTTAGAAGTATTTTGACGCACTGAAGATGTTGCTCGTCAACGATCCTCTGTTACGTCCTCCCAATTATCATCACAATTTTTCCCTCTATTTAGCCACTGCTTTCAGCACGATTGCCATGGTGTTGGTACAAGACGATGATGATGGTGATGAGCATGTTATCTACTACCTCTCTCGTAACCTTCTCGATACTGAAACGCGCTATGCCCATGTTGAGAAGTTAGCATTAGCTACGGTTCAAGAAATTCAAAATTTTCATCATTATATTCTATTGCATATTGTGACTGTGATTTCTGAATGAAACCCCATGAACTACATATTGTCTTGAAAATTGCTGGGGGGGAAATTTATCATGTGATCATGTCCAAGAGGAAAAAAATGCTCAAAATTGGAACTACTCAGAATTGGTTGCAAACTGAACGACTGGATAGGCCTCGTCACTGTGATTCTAGAGCCATAAACTGGACTCAAATCTGATGTCATATGAAGAAGATATTGAAGTTTTAAAACACCCAATAACCTTGAAAAAAAGACTTTTGAACTTAGAAATTTGTCATTTTCAAAAACAATTATGTCGTAGAATTTTATTGTTTTATATAGTTTTTAGGGCCCTATCAGAGGGTGCCACATGGCTTAACCGGAGACTTCCATGTGGCCCCAGACCCAAGGCTCAAGTCTTGTTCAAAAATCATTCTGGTGGGCAGACCTGACCTGACTTGAACGAAGTCGGGTCACCCTAAACGCATTTGGGTCAGCAGTTGGGCACGACCCGACTCGAACGTTTAAGAGTCAGCAAATAGCGGCCTCGTGCAGGTGCAATCGTTTGGTTCAGTCGGACAAAGGTTGACCCAACCTGAACTCAAAAGGGTCAGTTTTTTGGGTGCATCGTGTATATTGTGAATGAGAAGAGTTTTAAAGAGCTTTAGCCCTCAGGGCTTATGGGTGGAAGACCCATGAATACGCGCCAGGACCATGGGCTTAAGGCCTTTATACCTGTGGTATTTGTAAAGGGGCTAGCCCTCAGTGCTAGCCTCAACCTCAATATTACCAACAACAAAAAACCAAGCGCATGACATTTAAAACTGTAACTGCGCGGTTTGGAGGGGCCATGTGGCCAAGCCTTCACATTTAATGTGAATGGATAAAGTCACGGTTTGTTCGGCGGTTAGTGCGGAACCGCATGTGACCACCCGCATTGAAATTTAACTTAACTACTAGTGGTTTCCACCTAACTTGGTGCACTCCATCAATCGGTGGAATTTTCCATTTTTATCAATGCTAACTAGAGTTCCTCCAGATTTGGAGGAGGGTTTTAGGGGTAATTAGGCAGAAATTTGTTTTGAGCATATCTTCTTCATTATTGGACCAATTTGGATGAAATTTTGGTCAATTTTAGGTATTCTGAGAATTATGGAGTCATTGGGACAGGTTTTAGAGCTAATAGAGGTGTTTTTCAGCCATTTTTTCTTCAGGGAATCTTGGAGAGCCATCAGGGCCATGAGGGAAATGGAGCTGTATTGGGCTACACTTCACTGTTTGAGGTGAAATAAAAGCCATAATTAGCTTATTTCTATCTTTTGAATTCATTTTCATAGCTTCTTCAGCCTGTTTAGGCATATTTCTCACTATAAAACCAATTTGAGCAACCTAATAGAGCAAGGACATGCCCATTGGGAGCCTTGCACCTGATAGATGTAGCCCAGGAGGGGTGAAATACCTCATCATGTTGTTGTGTTGTTATGGTGAAGTTATGCTGCTATGTATTTCTAATTTAAGATTTTAAACAATAATTTTAATTAACATTCCCTCACACATAAACTCAAAAATAGTTACCAAAAACACTTTGTTTAATTTGCAAGACATGACAAACACTTTGCACACTTAATTAAATGGAAATGGATAATTTGAACAGAAGATACAAATAGTTTTATTTTCAGAATAGATGGTATCAAAGCTAAGGATTTGAGCCTTAGGAGCTAGAGTTTTACTTAGCATTTGTTTTGTGCAAAGCTATAGTTGATTGTTTGCAAGTTTTGATGCTTACTAGGCTTAAACTCAAGAGAGGTGAAGGACACTTGGTTAGTGCACAAAGTAATCCTAAACCAAGAAGGGCCAGAGAGCCACCTCCAAGAGCCATAGAAGTAGCTTCAAGCATGTCTTCAAGAGAGGGAGAAACTCCTAAAGATATGGATCCCAAAGAAGAGGAACAGTTGTTCCGAAAGGCTTTCTTGGATATGACGGAAATGGTGAGGATACTCTACCAAGAAAGGAATGATAGGCTTGTTGGAGAAGGGTCTAAAAACCAGAAAGAAGGAGAGGGTTCTTCGGGAGGAAAGAAAAGTGATGATAAGTCAAAGAAAGGACACAAAGGAAATGGTGATCCACCATCCCCATCTTCCTTCTCTTCATCTACATCGTCATCCTCAACTTCGGTGAATCAATCTCACAAGTCTAAAACCACTGGTAAAATTCCATTTTTAAAGCTTGATGTTCAATTTGAGTTTCCTATGTTTAACGGTGAAGTCAATGGAGAGAAACTTGACAATTGGATCAGACAGTTGGAAGTTTACTTGAGGATACAAAAGCTTCATGATGACGACACCAAGATACAGTTAGCCTCTTTGAGAATGGATGGAGTAGCATTGGTATGGTGGGAAGCCAAGACCAAGGATGAAATTAAAAAACATGGTAAGATCACTTTATCATGGGTTGAATTTATTACAGCAATTAAAAAGAAATTTTATCCATTAGCTCATTTACAAAAGTGATCTAGGTGGATATTGGTGGTCACTCACCTATTCCACTTGGGGCCCCACCATTGTCTCTTTCAGTTTTTCAATTTCGGCACAACTTACTATTTTTAGTATTTTTTCAAGTCCTGAACTTCTGGAGCTATTTTGAGGCTGTAAATGACGTTTTTTGGGCATCGTTTGTCCATCGAATATGATTTTGTTCCAATATCAATATTTGTGGTGACATTTGTAGTCCTTGGATAGATCTTTCTAATGATGTATCATGTGCGTCAAATGGAGATAGTATGCCGAAGTTATGTCCCCGGGAAGTTGAAACACCAATTTACCCAAACGAGGCCCATAGTTTTGGTGCTTCATCTCCTAGGGTTAGGTTTTTGGATGTTTATAGTTCTCCATTGTTTCTCCATAATAAATAGGCCCTCGAGCCTCATTGTAAAACAGTTCAGAGGTCTATAGCTGCCACATCTCTTCTCAGAGATTTGCTACCAGCACCCTAGCTATTTTATTTCCATTACGTTTGTAAGCATATTCCTGTTATTTGATATTATTGAAATGAAGCCTTATTTCTACTGCATCTCTATGTTTATGGTTATTTCTGTATTCTGTTGCGTTCCTGCATAAATCCAGATCAATGGTATCAGAGTAGTCTACTTTTTCTTGATCCTTCTTTGCATGTCCCCAACGAGGTCGGGGTATAAGGAGTTAGGACTCGATCTGGTGGAACCTTTGCAAGATCAACCTCGCAAACCCCAATGGACACCCATGGGGGATAGAAATAAAGATGAGGGAGCAGGAGATCCTATAAAAATATTGCTCGAGGAGGTCCTCAAAAAAAAAAGGAAAGCGATGATGGATAAGTTTGCCTAGATCCTTCAACGGCTGCCCACTGGCAGCGCATCTGCATCCAGTAGCCACTCTGGAGGTGCGAATCCCTTTAAGGTACAAGTAAATTGTGACATTCCCATATTTGAGGGTCAAATAGATGTAGATGCTGTAGATAGATGGTTGAATCTATTAGAAGGATATTTCTCAGTTCATGATTTTTCTTATTGGGAGAAGATTATTTTTGCACTCCTCAAAGCTACCCCCCATGTCAAGGACTGGTGGGAAACCTACTATGAGAAAAAGGATGATACAGAACCCTCTATATTCTCGGCCGTACCCACTTGGAATTATTTCCGAGACACCATCAAGGAAAAATACTATCCTGTGGGGAGCTATGAGGACAAGTACATACAATGGACCACACTGTGACAACAAAGGGATCAAGATGTGCATGAGCTGACGAATCTATTCCATACCCTGCACAAAAAGTTGGGTATCAAAGATTCAGAGAAACATTTGGTGCTAAAATATCATAGTTGTCTGCATAGATACATTCAGGAGGAAATGGAGTTCCTTGACATCTCCTCGCTTGGTACAGCATATCAGTATGCTACCAAGATTGAGCAGAAATTCAAACAGAAGAAACGAGACTTTGGATCTGCGAATCAAAAGCAAGGGAAAGGTGATCCTAAACTGCAAAACAAAGTACAAAGCCAAGGCATGGCAGCTCAAGACAACTTTTCAAAGCCACAAGAAAAGAACAACACCGCAAAGCCAAAGAAGGACACGGGGAAGTGGTGTGAGTTCCATAAGAGCTCCACTCACAACACAAGTGACTGTCGGGCCAAGTAGTCACTTGTGGCCAAGATGAGGGTTTATGATTCAGATGCATGCTATGACTCTGAATCAGAACCTGACAAGGGGAATGACAAAGGGAAACAGATTATTGATGTGGATCCCAATGCCACTGTTTCCATTACGAAGATCCATAAGGAGGAACCAGAAGATCCAGAGGAGGAGGAACGTCTCTTCCACTCCCAGATGTGGGTAAAGGGCTCCTCGGTATAGTTCATTGTCGACAATTGGAGCCAAAAGAACCTCATTTCAGTAGATGTCGTGAAGTGGTTAGGCTTGCCGACCATAGCTCACTCACATCCATACACCATCGGGTGGCTTCACCAAGGACGAGATCTCCACGTCAGCCAGCAGTGCCGCCCTCCATATAGCATCAAGCCCTTCACGGATGAGGTATTATGTGACATTACTCCTATTGATGTTTCTGATGTATTAGTAGGAAAACCATACTTGTGGAAGCATCATGCTATGTATGAGTCTCGGCCTCGCGCTGTTATTGTTACTTTGGGAAATAAGTTGTACAGGATACCATAGGTACCACCTCTTGCCGCTATCTCTTTGGTTACTACAAAAAAATGCAGTAAGCTCATTTCCAAAACTAGGAAATTCGTTTTCCTGATGATCCGCCCCTAGGGCAAGAAGAAGACTATGGCCAAGACTTCCAGACAGGGCTCCTCTGCACAACATCAACAAATGTATAAGGTTGTGGAGGAGTATGGGGACATCTTCACCTCACCCATAGGGGTTCCTCTACACTGTCAGGTCAAGCACTCGATTGATCTGACCCCAGGTGCGCCGCTACCCAATGAACCGATCTATCGGTGCTCTATTATGGAGAATGATGAAATCAAGAGGCAGATTTAGGAGTTGCTACAAAAAGGTCACATCTGACCAAGTTCATCACCCTGTGGGATCCAGATTGTGTTGGTACAAAAGTAGGATGGGACGTGGAGACTGTGTATTGACTATCGGGCGCTGAAAAATATCACTGCTCGGAATAGGTACCTGATCCCACAGATTGATGACCTTCTGGAGCAACTCAAAAGGGCGAAATATTTCAGCAAGATCGATTTGAAGTTTGGGTATCACCAGGTACCAATCGAACCCTCTGATGTGTGGAAGACAACCTTCAAAGCCAAGGAAGGCCTTTTTGAATGGCTAGTCATGCCTTTCGGGTTGAAAAATGCTCCCACAACCTTCATGAGGTTGATGGACGACATCTTGCGGTCATTCACCAACTCATTTGTAGAGGTGTACTTAGATGACATTCTGATCTTCAACCAGACTTGGGAAGAGCACCTCCACCACATCCGAAAAGTCCTCCAAACACTCCAGCAACACAAGTTGTGTGCCAATTTGGAGAAGTGCACTTTTGGCATGACCCAGGTTCAATATCTGGGATACATTATTGATCAAAGGGGGGTGCATCTGGATCCAACCAAGATCCAATTCATTCAGGATTGGCCAGCCCCAACCACTATAATAGGGCTTCGTAAATTTCTGGGTCTTGCTAATTTCTACCGTAGGTTCGTGTTGGGATTCTCTCATATCACTTGGCCCTTGAGTCAAGTCACCAAGGGAGGAGTGAGAGAAAAATTATTTTGGTCGGAATTTCAACAGAAGGCATTCACAGAATTGAAAAATCACCTTTGTTCTTCCCTAGCGCTCACATTACTAGACTTGGAACAACCATTTGAGATCGAGACAGATGCCTCTGACTATGCTATTGGGGTAGTTCTTACTCAACAGGGACATCCAGTGGCATATCACAGTGAGACATTGTCTGACACAGTTCACAAGTATCCCACTTATGACAAGGAAATGTATTTCATTGTGCAAGCTTGTCGACAATGGAAGCATTAAATTTTGGGGAAGGAAACAATCATCCACACAGACCACCGGCCCCTGCAGTTCATACAGACAGAAGGGAAGTTGAAGAATGATCACCATCAAAATTGGTCCACATACCTGCATCAGTTTCATTTGAACATCAAGTATAGGAAGGGTAGCACCAATAATGTTGCAAATTGCCTCAGCCGACCACCAATCGTAGTGCTCACCACCATTCTCGACTCTTGTAGGCATGATACTTCTAATTGGATGCTTCTCTATGAGAGTGACCCAGAATTTGGCCACACATAAAAGGCACTCTTCGATGGACAAACGATGCCCAAAAAATGTTTTCAAATAATGTATCCCAGATCTTGAACCTGGGTCATGCCGAAATTGCACTTCTCCAAATTGGCACACAACTTGTGTTGCCGCAGTGTTTGGAGGACTTTTCGGATGTGGTGGAGGTGCTCTTCCCAAGTCTAGCTGAAGATCAGAATGTCATCGAAGCACATCACCACAAATGAGTTGGTGAATGGTCGAAATATGTCGTCCATCAACCTCATCAAGGTTGCAGGAGCATTCGTCAACCCAAAAGGCATGACTAGCCATTCAAAAAGGCCTTCCTTGGCTTTGAAGGTAGTCTTCCACACATTGGAGGGTTCGATTGGTACTCGGTGATACCCATACTTCAAGTTGATCTTGCTGAAATATTTCGCCCCTTTGAGTTGGTACAGAAGGTCATCAATCCGTGGGATCGGGTACCTATTCTGGATAATGATCTTGTTCAGCACCCGATAGTCAATATAGAGTCTCCATGTCCCATCCTTCTTCTGTAACAACATAATCGAGCTCCCACAAGGTGATGAACTTGGTTGGATGTAACCTTTCTACAACAGCTCCTGAATCTGCCTCTTGATTTCATCATTCTCTAGAACAGAGCACCGATAGATCGATCCATTGGGTAGCGACGCACCTGGGGTCAGATCAGTTGGGTGCTTAACCTGACAGTGCAGAGGAACCCCTATGGGTGAAGTGAAGATGTCCCCATACTCCTCCACAACCTTGTCCATTTGTTGTTGTCATGCAAGGGAGCCCTGTTTGGAGGTCGTGGCCACAATCTTCTTCTTGCCCTGGGGGCAGATCATCAGGAAAATGAATTTCCTGGTTTGGGAAACGAGCTTATTGCATTGTTTTGTAGTAACCAAAGAGATAGTAGTAGGAGGTGGTACCTCTAGTATCCTGTACAACTTATTTCTCAAAGTAACAATAACAGCACGAGGCCGAGACTCATACACAACATGACACTTCCACAAGTATGGTTGTCCTAATAATACATTAGAAACATCAATAGGAGCAATTTCACATAATACGTCATCCGTGAGGGGCTTGATGCTATATGGAAGGTGGCACTGCTGGCTGACGCAGAGATCTCGTCCTTAGTGAATCCACCCGATGGTGTATGGGTGTGGGTGAGCTATAGTCAGCAAGCCCAACTGCTTCATGGCATCTACTAAAATGAGGTTCTTTTGGCTCCGATTATCGACAATGAACTATACCAGGGAGCCCTTTACCCACATTTGGGAGTGGAAGAGATGTTCCTCCTCATCTAGATCTTCCGGTTCCTCCTTATGGATATTTGTAGTGGAAACAGTGGCGTTGGGCTCCGCATAAATAATCTATTTCCCTTTTTCATTCCCCTTGTCAAGTTCTGATTTAGAGTCGGAGCATGCATCTGACTCAAAAGCCCTCATCTCAGCCACCAGCAACTTCTCGGCCCGACACTCACTTGTGTTGTGAGTGGAGCTCTTATGGAACTCACACCACTTCCCCGTGTCCTTCTTTGGATTTGCGGTGTTTTTCTTTGCTTGTGGCTTTGAAAAGTTGTCTTGAGCTACCATGCCTTGGCTCTGTCTTTTGTTCTGTAGTTTGGGAGCACCTTTCCCTTGCTTTTTATTCACAGATCCAAAGTCTTATTTCTTCTGTTTGAATTTCTACTCAATCTTGGCAGCATACCGGTATGCTGTACCAAGCAAGGAGATGTCGAGGAAATCCATTTCCTCCTAAATGTATCTGTGTAGACAACTGTGATACTTTAGCACCAGATGTTTCTTTGAATCTTTGATACCCAACTTTGTGTGTAGGGTATGGAACAGATTTGTCAGCTCATGCACATTTTGATCCCTTTGTTGTCGCAGCATGGTCCATTGTATGTACTTGTCCTCATAGATCCCCACAGGATAGTATTGTTCCTTAATGGAATCTCGGAAATAATTCCAAGTGGGTACAACTGAGAACAGAGAGGGTTCTGTATCGTCCTTTTTCTCACAGTAGGTTTCCCACTAGTCCTTGACATGGGGGGTAGCTTTGAGGAGTGCAAAAATAATCTTCTCCTGGTCGGAAAAATCATGAACTGAGAAATATCCTTCTAATAGATTCAACCATCTATATATGACATCTGCATCTATTTGACCCTCAAAAATGGGAATGTCAAAATTTACTTGTACCTTAAAAGGAGTCGCACCTCCAGAGTGGCCGTTGGATGTAGATGCGCCACCAGTAGGTAGTCGTTGAAGGATCTGGGCAAAGTTATCCATCATCGTGTTCCTTTGTTTTTCGAGGGCCTCCTCGAGCAATATTTTGATAGGATCTCCTGCTCCCTCATCTATCTTTTCGTGCCCGATGGGTGTCCGTCAGGGTTTGCAAGGCTGATCTTGCAAAGGTTCCACTAGATCGAGCCCTAACTCCTTATACCCCGACCTCGTTGGGGACATGCAAAGAAGGATCAAGAAAAAGCAGACCACTCTAATACCACTGATCTGGAATTATGAAGGAACCCAACAAAATACA
Source organism: Pinus albicaulis (assembly GCA_034641835.2). NCBI lineage: Eukaryota > Viridiplantae > Streptophyta > Pinopsida > Pinales > Pinaceae > Pinus > Pinus albicaulis. The sequence continues at coordinate 161,397,209 of CM076571.1, read as the reverse complement.
GAAATAACCATAAACATAGAGATGCAACAGAAATAAGGCTTCATTTCATTAATATCAAATAACAGGAATATGCTTACAAACATAATGGAAATAAAATAACCAGGGTGGTGGTAGCGAATCTCTGAGGAGAGATGTGGCAGCTACAGACCTCTGAACTATGTTACAATGAGGCTCGAGGGCCTATTTATTATGTAGAAACAATGGAGAAATCTAAATGTCCAAAAAACTAACCCTAGGAGATGAAGCACCAAAACTATTGGCCCCATTTGGGTAAATTGGTGTTTCAACTTCCCGGAGAGATAACTTCAGCATACTATTTCCATTTGACGCACATGATACATCATTAGAAAGATCTATCCAAGGACTACAAATGTCGTCATGAATTTTGATTCTAGAATAGAATCATATTCACTGGACAATGCCCAAAAAATGTCATTTAGGGCCTCAAAACAGCTCTGGAAGTTCAGGACTCGAAAAACTGATAAAAATAGTAAGTTGTGCCAAAACTGAAAAACTGAAAGAGATAATGGTGGGGCCCCAAGTGGAATAGGCGGGTGGCCACCAATATCCATCTGGATCAAAAAGGTTATCATGAACTGGAAAAACTTTAGACAGCTTAAGGGACAAAATTTACAAGACTACACCCAAGAGTTTAGGAGAAGAGAACTCTTATTAGGGGTAGACTTACAAAGTCAAGATACTTTGCTTAAATATATAGGTGGTTTGTGTTGGATCATAAAAAGGTATATTTTAAACACCTAATTAGCCTACTTTAATCATCAATCTAGGAGCGACTTTGTATTTCAAGAGTGTACTCTGTCTGAGGCTGCAATTATCTAAGAGCAATGTTGTGAAGATGTAGCATAGAATATCAAATGTAAAAGTAATAAATGCTCGGAAAGAAACCTAATTATAGCGACATGAATGAAAAGATTAAAATACATCAATCTTGCATAACATTGATCAGGGATGTAGTAGCAGTAACTCTTTCCCTTAGAAATCGATGTAAGATGATCAATCTGGGGACTTCGAGCTAATACCTCTATCCTCTACAGTTTGGAGATCTTAAGAAATTGAAACAAAAGAAGATATAATGAAAGCAACTTAAAAGGAATGAAATCTAGAAAGGAACAACAGTATGAAATAAACAGCTATTACAATTCTAATGCAATAAAATAGCTAAAGCTTCACACCCAAGCCTATCGACAGTCAATCACAATCTATTAACAAACCATAGATTAATGGAACAACAACTCAATGTAATTATAGAATAGCAAAGCTAGAAGATGATGAATAATCAATAAAGATATTTCTGGTAAAGAACGAAATAACGATGGCTCTGTATTCACAACAATGAAACAATTCTGTAATAGAAATAAATACTAAACACACTTCACGCATCAACAAACAAGGATTAAGAATACAACAACGTAGTGATTCCACCAAAGCCGGGCCCTTAGCACCAGTGAAATACTGTTGGGCTAACTCAGAACTTTAGAAAATAGATGAAATCTGTGTCTTATATTAAATCAACGTAAAACATTACGGATGGAGTTCTCTCATGACCGAGAGTTAATAAACCATTAGATAACAAAGGAAATGTAAAGTATTTCGGCTAAGCTTTCTTTCACAACGACCACAGTCGTCTGTCAGTAAAGATCATTACTTTATATTAATTCTTCGACGGAAAAATCAAATACTATGATAAGTTTGAACAGTGATCCCTCAGGATCGAGAGATCCTGAGGGATTCGCTCCTCTCTGTTTTTTCATTGTTCTGTTCACTTTGTTCAAGGTCGATCTGTCCCCTACCCTTTCTGGGTGATTCGTTCAGATCTTCTTGCCTTCGGCTGGATATGGTTCCCCATTGATGGAGCATAAATTAGATTATTCTCAGCCACGCCTTTGGTACAACTGCTCGCCTCTTCATATTCCTGTTTTTTTAATCAAAAATAAATTTTAGTCATTTTTTATGCTAAACATAAACCTTTCCAATTCTATTGCAATTATTATTATCAATTACCTTTCCAAGGCAAACAAAAGTATATCTATGGTAAAAAAATGAATAAATACATAGTAATTTCATACCTCTTTCACTGCCCAACATACCCCCCTGCTTAATCTTTTTCATGTCCTCATGAAAACTATAGTTCACATGAAGAGAAGTCAAAGAGTAAGCCGGATAAGGTTTGTCATTGAAAGGCCTAAAACCATGATGTGCAACTAATTCTTCAAAAATATGTTCTGTCTACCCTTCGGGAAGCTCATAAATAGCTTTATAGTCCAAAGCAGGGTACCATGCAATAGGGTTGCGGAACCTACATCCTAACCAGAATTGTCCTTCTTTTAAAACAAGATGGCTATAGGCAATTAAACAGTCTGCAGCTAGCCCAAAATTTCTATAGTTAAATGGCTCCCTATTTTGTACATTCTGATTCGAGGTTCTCCACCGGACCTTGACTGCTACATAAGCTTGGTTTCTAATAGATGAAAAATAGTCTGTTCCATTCAGAATGATTGATTTATGAATAGGCCCCAGAGTTTGGGTAACGCCTTTCTTTGTCATTAGACTTTTTTGTCTAGCCCATAATTGACGTGGGTCCCCAGGTTCACTTTTGATCCATAGATCTAGTTCATTTTCTTGCCTTTGGAAGGCATTGTAGGCTTTAAGCCACTTTAATTGATTTATGACAAAGGAAATGAATGCCTGAAACTGAACATCTCCAATAAAAGGGTTGGGGTTTGATTCACAGTCATTTTCAAGTATTAAATTGTGCAAGTAAAATTCACACAACAGGCGTTGTACTTTGACCCCATAAAGTTTGCAGCATGATACTAGGTCGTTCATGGTTCTTAGCTCTATAGATTTTCCAGCCCTAACTGCCTTGATCTTTAATTGTAAATATCTTTCTAGTAAAAATAAAGCATAGTTTTTGGCAGGGCACCTACAGGCTAAGACATCAGTATACAAGGAGCAGAGAGTGTCCATTTGATTGTAGGCTAGTTTTAATTGGTTTCTTACCTTGTCGGCTTTCATCTCTGCTTCCCAACGTTTTTCATGAGCTTCAGCTTCTGCCTCATGAATAATTCTCATCTGTTGCTGAAATTCCTGATATTTCTTCCTTGGGACAGTATCTTCTTCCAATTTCTGTCTTTCGATTCGAGCCTGTGTCAATTCTTCTCGAAGTCTGACCAGTGCTGGATCACTAAAAGTGTGCTGACTGCTAGATTGCATATTTTCGCTGAGAACAGGTTCCTCTGGAATAGCTGGTGTTGGGACAGTCGTTTGCTGCTCCACATCCTCATAGTTAGGCTCAGGTATGGTTTCTTCTACTACTTGGGGGTTCTTATTAGCGGTTACCCTTCTCTTTTTCGAACTTCTTTTGACAACAATGTTTCTTCTTTTAGGGGCTCACTTAGGTGTCTGTTTCATTCTCAGAACCATAATGGTTTGCCTGAGTTGTTCTATCAGTTTATGAAGCTTTATCCTTTCCCTGCAAAGCTTCTCTACCTCAGTTGTTTTCTTCCTTTTTCTTAAAGGAACAACGGCTTGTTCATCTGAACCCGTTTGCTCAATAGGGTTTTGATTTGTATCAGCCATGCCTTCCGTTAAATCTTCTTCTTGCCCCTCTTCTTGGGGTTCTTCTTCCAAGTTCTCATGCTCTTAGGTAGATTCCTTGAGAATCATCCTCTCAGTTGACTCTGCAATTTCTTGGGGGCTTCCAGGTTGAGATATTGGTTCAATTTTTTCATTCTCCTGTTCACACCTCTCAGGAGAAGCAACCCTGGCTTCACTAGGGTTTGTTGTTTCATCCAGTTGTTCTGCGGCCATTCCTTTATCAATAGCAGAGTACTCTGGTATTTGATTCATATCGATATTGAGGTCCAAGGGGCTATGAGGCCGTGCATAATTGCTCATGTTGGCCAAAATCTGGGCCAATTGGTCTTCCTGTAAAGGGCTTACAGTGATATTTTCAGTAGGCTCTGTTTCATCCTTATTGCTGCCATGATTGTCCTCATCCTCCTCACAGGTGTGATAAATTCCTTCCTCCTCATCTGAATACCAAATTTCCCCTTCAACTTATTCTTCCTCTGTATTTCCTTCGATCTCTTCTTCATCCGAATCACTCATTTCTCCTTCCTTTGTACTGGGTTGTTTTTTGCTACCGGTATGACGACTTACTTCTTCTTCATCCGAGTAACGAATTTCTCCTTCCTCTGTACTGGGTTGTTTTTCGCTATTAGTATGACGACTTACTTCTACTTCATCCAAGTAATGAATTTCTCCTTCCAATTCCTCTTCCTCCTCAGTACGAGGACTTACTCCCTCCAATTGTGGAGGTTGTTCCCCCTCTGAGCTATGCAATTCCAGGGGCTAGCTGCTACTGCCCGAAATTTCTTCCACCATCCTCCTACTTCGTTTCCATCGGAGGTATTTTCTATGAGTAGAGGGCTCAGCTATTGAGCCGACCATCCTCTTTCGTCTTGGAGCAGGTAGAGCTAACCCTCCGTTAATGGAAAATATTAATTCTTCCCAGCTAGTCTATTGTTGGGCGAGGCTATGACTTACTATTAGTTGAATTAAACAATGGTGGCTAACCACCATGTCTACATGTTGGGCTTTTCTTATTCCACGAGCAGTATCATGTAATAAATAATTTTAAAAATGCAGGCAAATTAATGGTGCATTTCTGTTTTAATACAACTAGTAGCTTAAGGTGGCGAGGTCTTACCACATCCTTTCTTCCATCGCACATTATGTAATCCTACACAATCTTGGCCAACTCTTTCCATGGTTTTCCTAATGACGCTGGCTGGACTCCTCTACCTTTGATAAATAACGTCTGTTCGTCATCTTGAAAAAAATTTATGGCTTCTTGAATCCTAATCTTTTTCTGAGTCCAAATAGTCCCTTGCACAGGGATGATGGACACTTCTGCAATTATCTCGTCAGATACAGGTATCTGTCTTCCTCTGACTGTGGAGGATCCTTCCTGCAAGTTTAATAAAAATTCGGTGCACTTCTTCATGGGGTTGCTGCATCCTCATGAAATATGTAATCCACCCCAGTCTTTCTAGAATTGCTCGTGCAACATCAGAGACGATCAACACCTGTGGTTCACTGCGAATTAGGCATCCTCGCATCTCTGCCCTCTATTAATTTTTCGTAACACACAGTAATCACAATGGAACAACACAACACAGTTCGTTGAAACTTCTTATTTCCTAAAATGCGGGAATTTAGTCCATATACAGGTAAAGAAATCTTGGAGTTTGATCTGTATGCAGTCATCCGCGCCCCTCGAATAAATGATAGGTTTTCCTTGACCATCAATTGAGGGTGGCATAGCAATAGGACAACAGTAAAAAGCAGGCGAAATTATGATACAGTCAATCAAATTATAGCGATTACTGAAATCAATGCGTGTGATGAATCAGTAATGAATAAAAAAATCGCTTTGTAATGAGTCAAATACGAGGGGAAGGGACAGCATAAGATTGACATAGATACAATTGCATTATTTACCATATTAAACTAATATGATCGATTTGTAATGATTTTCATTTATAATAGGTTCGGAAATAGAAACAAAGGATTCATTCTTTTCATTTGATATTAAATAAAGATATAGGGAAAAGGGTTGAATATAACTATTGATGTGTATAAATGTGACTTTAATACCATCAACAGAGCTCTGTTGCCCACAGGTGTCCATAACCTTGACAGAGTTGTTTGCTTACCCACGGAACCATTGTCCTTTATTCATACTGAGGAAGTTCTTCTTTTTCTTTGTTATATTTTTTGTTGAGTATCCAGACAGAGGCCATTGTGCTGGCTTGGTGACCAGATGAGCCACAATGCCGTTCACCGAGAAGAAGTGAGATGTGGGCAGGCCGGCTCATGATGAGACCTCCTGTTCCAAGGACTTCTTGATTTTCAATTGTCGATTGGACCGTTTCCCTATTTTGGTGGCCATAATGGGAATTCCACTTCACTGCCTTCTTTATGATCATGGTAGGCTGGCTCTTAATGAGACCCCCTATCCTCCATCCGCAAAATCATTAAAATATGTAAATGTTTTTCTTCTCTTTTTTTTTTCAAACAACACTTTTCCTCAGTTATTCATAAGGGATGGCTCAACACTCCTTAAGAGTAGGAATGGTGGAAGAAGTCTAGACATCTCAATAGAAAAAAAATATACCCTTATTCCCACTTCAGAGATAAATATCAAAGAAAGTTATAGCATGTGGGAAATAACCAATAATGATAAGAATAATCGATCAAATTAATTTAATGGTTAAAATAGAAAAGTTATGTTATTGATCATGCCCCTTTTTCCTCTTTTTTATCATTACTAGACAATTTTTTTTTTTTTTAAATGACGATTTCTATTGATTTGCTAATTACAGTAAGCTTTAATTTGTATGATTGTAAATAAATGATATATTTTCCTTCAGAAAAGCGATCAAAAATTCAAAAAAAATGCTGGTTTAAAACCAAAAAAAACAAGCACTCAAAAAGGTGCTGATCCTTTAAAAGGAACAACAAAAACAATCTACGAAACTATTGTTCTTTTTAAAAGGAACATCAGAAAAAGACTCTGCAGAAGTGTTGTTCCTTTGGAAAGGAACAGCAAAAGCACTCTGCAAAATTGTTGTTCCTTTCAAAAGGAACAACAGAAAAATATTCTGCGAAAGTGTTGTTCCTTTGGAAAGGAACAGCAAAAACACTCTGCGAAACTGTTGTTCCTTTCAAAAGGAACAACAGAAAAATATTCTGTGAAAGTGATGTTCCTTTGGAAAGGAACAACAAAAACACTTTGCAAAACTGTCGTTCCTTTCAAAAGGAACAACAGAAGTGCTATTCCTTTAGAAAGGAATAGCAAAGTGAAATAAACAGATTTTTTTCTTTTTTTTTCATTTAAAAAAAAACGAATTTAATGAATCAAACGATAAAGAAATAAAGAAATATTAACAGAAAAAACGAATTCCAACAACAATAAAAAAACAGAAAAAAAAGCTTTATGTACAGAATTAAAAAGGAACAATTTATCAAACTAGTGCCGAGGAGGAATTCTGCCCTTCAGCGAGAATTTCCATGGTAGAATCTTCCCGTAACTCTTGGTAAAAGGATTCGTGGGTGAGCAGCTTATGATACAATCGAACTCGATGACCGTTTACTTTAAAGGAATGTCCAGACCCATCAATGGTAACTAATGTAAGAGTTCCATTATCATGCACTTTCTGTATTTCATAGGGTCCAAGCCATCTTATCTGGAGCTTTCCAGGGAAATCTTGGAACCGAGAATCATATAGGAGTGCCCAGTCTCCTTCATGGAATATTTTCTCTTTGATATGGGCGTCATGCCATTTGGCTCTCTCTTGCTGAATTAATCCTGTATGCTGGAGAGCAGAGAGCCTAATTTCATCTAACTCATTAATTTGTTGCAGTCTTTTAGCCTGGGCTTCATCCAAATTTAGACCCACCTTTTGAGCTGTTCTTAATGTTTGAATTTCGAATTATATAGCAAATATGGGTTCTTTTCCAAATACCAATTGATATGGTGAATATCCTGTGGTAGGTCTCCATGTTGTTCGATATGCCCACAGTGCTTCTAGAAATCTGTAGGCCCAATCTCGTCTATGTGAGGCAACGATTTTTGTTAATATAGATTCGATTACCTTGTTCGTGCTCTCGAATTGGCCATTGGCCTGTGGGTGATATGGAGTTGTAATTTTATGTTGAATGTGATAATTTTGCAATGTTTCAGCTAATTTGTTACCTACGAACTATGGTCCTCCATCTGTGATTATGTCTCTTGGGAGGCCATAGCGGACAAAGATTTGGAAAAGAAACTAAATTACAGAATCCTCTGTAGCTTTTGAAAGAGGCTCTGCTTCAACCCATTTGGTGACATACTCAGTTGCAACTAGGATATATTTTTTTTGGTTCGATGAGGGGCTAATAGGACCAACAAAGTCAAGGGCCCAACATTCAAACAGTTTAATCACTAGTTGAGGGTTCAAGGGCATTTCATAAGACTGCCCAGGGCGACCTGCCCTTTGACAGCTATCACGGGCCTGCATGAATTTTTTAGCATCTTTAAAGATAGTAGGCCAATAGTAGCCTGTTCGCAAAAATTTATGGGCAGTTCTTCGATCTGCAAAATGTCCGCCACACTGTCCACCATGGCATGCTTTCAAGATGTCAAATACCTCATCCTCCCTAATGCATCTCCTTATTTGCATATCTACACCTGTATGAAATAAGTAGCCCCCAATCCAGGAAAAACGGGTGCTACGGTGTACTATTTGCTTACGTTCATTAAGGGATAGATGTTTAGGTAATTTACCTATTGCCAAATAGTTTGCTATATCAACATACCATGGTGTTCTGGTAGTAACAATGAAGATATGTTCATCCTAAAAGTAGTCTTGAACTACTTCTGTATCTGTTGGCTTTGGCATTCTTGACACAAAGTCAGCTACAGGGTTCTTTTTTCCTAGTCGGTCTTTGATTGTGATGTCAAATTCCTGTAGTAAAATCAACCATCTTGTCACTCTTCCATTTATAACAGGTTTATTTGTTAAAAACTTAATGGCAGAGTGATTAGTATAGAGTACTACAGGATACCCAGTTATGTAATGCCTAAATTTATTTATAGCATGAACTACAGCTAAAAATTCTTTCTCAGTCATAGCATAATTTAATTCAACAGGGGATATATTTTTGTTAATGTAATAAATTGCATATGGCTTCTTGTCTTCCAGCTGCCCAAGTACTGCTCCAATTGCTGTGTTTGAGGCATCAGATGAAATTTGGAATGGCAAATTCCAATTTGGGCTCCTCAGCACTGGCGCTGTTGAAACGAGCTTTTTCAGATCATTAAAGGCATTGTCACATTTATCTATCCAATTTAAATCAATATTTTCAGTCAGTGCATATAAAGGTGCAACTATTCGAGAATAATGTTCTATAAATCTTCTATAGTAACCGGAAACTCCAAGAAAGTTACATACCTCTGTTTGTGTAGTAGGAGTAGGAATTAACAAGATTATTTGAATTTTAGCTGGGTCCACTTGAATTCCTTCTGCTAAAATATAATGGCCTAAGATATCTCCTTTGGTCATCATCATAAGACACTTTTTGTGGCTTAAACAGAGCCTAGTGTCGATACATCTTTGCAATACCTTTTCTAGGTTTTCTAATGCAGGCTCAAAGTCATCTCCATAAGGTGTGAGATCATCCATATATATTTTGAGGCCTTCATTTATTAAGTCTACAAAGATGCTGAGGATTTCCCTTTGGAATGTAGCAGGGGCATTGCATAGGCAAAAAGGTAGGACTCGGTAGGCAAATGTTCCCCATGGGCAGGTAAAAGTAGTTGTGTCCTGGTCTTCAGGGGCAATCTGTATTTGGTTATACCCACTGAAGCCATGCAGGAATGAAAAGAATTTCTTCCCTGCCAATGTGTCTAATACTTGGTCAATGAAAGGAAGGGGAAAGTGGTCCTTTTGTGTTGCTTTGTTAAGCTCACGGTAATCTACACATATGCTCCACTTCCCATTCTTTTTTGGTACCACCACTAATGGGGAGACCCACTTGCTATTAGATATTGGGTAGATGAAATTAACGTCCAATAGTTTTTGTAGTTCATCTTTCACAATATCTTTAAGGTGAGGGTTTAGTCTCCTTTGAGGTTGACGAATGGGTCTTGCATCTTTTTCAATATAAATGTGGTGAGTACACAGTTAAGGATCAATTCCTTTCATATCGGGGTAATCCCATGCAAAGGCTGCTTTGTATTTTCGTAATAATTGGACCAATTTCTCTTCTTGTTTAGAAGTGAGATTGTTGTTGATGTTCAAAGTTTTACCCAGCTCAATTTCTACAACCTTGCTATTATTTATAGAAGTAGTAGGTATTGCTTGGTCATGAATATCTTTGAAGGGATCTTCTTCTTCTTTATTATCGAATGCTGCCTTGATCATGTGACATTGCAAATGTGATTCAATTTGTGACTTATTAATGAAATAATTAATGATATCATCCTCTATTTGATCTTTAAAATCAAGAGCATTTTCTATAGTTAGAGGTGACCTCATATTTTCCATAAGATATGATGCAGGTGGTTTCCTTGTTTTGATTATTGATAGACTTGGCTGGGCTAGGGGATATAGGGCTAAATTCTTGACATAATTTCCCCTTGTTATGGTCATGTTGCCTTGTCAGCATCCAATATAAGCATCGACAGTTGCCAACCAAGGTCTACCTAGAATTAATGGATGTCCATCTAGTCAGTTCTTTGGATTGATAACCAGGAAGTTAGCAGGGTATTCCCAGGAATCTACAGATACCATTACATCTTGTAATGTACCTTCTAGTTTAACTACTGATCAGTCAGCCAATTCCAACAAGGTTGTTGTTGGTTCTAGTGATGTAATGCCAAGTTTTTGATAGGTGGTAGTTGTTAAAATATTAATTGTTGCTAACAATTCAACTAGGGCATTTGGAAATGATTGGCCATTGATCTGCACTGTCACTATAGGGTTTCCTGGGTCTTCATATTTAATGGGTTTTTCCATTCCTGATAATAAATCAGATAAGGTACCAACTATTCAGACATTAGGATTGGTTGTTGTTCTCCTCTTTGGCTTCTTTATGCATAATTCCTTAATGGTTTTTGTATATATAGGAATACCTTGAATAGCTTGGAGGAGAGGGATTTTTATACATAAATTTTTTAATTCTCCCAGAAGATTAAAATTAGGTTGTTCTAATGGACGAGGGATAATTAATCGTTCTCGGAATGGTGGAGAGGAAGTTGTTATTTGTTTCTGATTTCATTGTTGATTTTGTTGTTGAACTTCCTTCTCATTTTGTTCTGTTTGTTATACAGGTAACGGATCTTCAATATGATCATTATTGTTTCTCTCTGTTTCCACTATACGCCCAGACCTTAATTGAAGATCACTGCACTCCCTCAGTTCAGTTTCTACTTCTGGAGGTTCAATTATTTGGACAGACTGAACTGGCCTATTGTTTGGGTTTGGGTTGGGTTGGGCTGAGAGTTGTGGCCTTAAATTGGTCTGGGGGTTTGTATAAGGGGCTAGCAGTGTAGGTTGAGAGAGAGGAATTGATCTTGCTGGCTGATTTGTGGGTTTTTGCCTATTTGACTGCCAGGCCTGATTCTGGGAAGTAGAAGGGGACCATTGTGTAGGCCACAATGGTGGGTAGAAAGGAAAACTAGGCCAGTTATTTTGGTTTGTTTGATTGGGCCAAGATGTGGGAGGAAATGGTTGTTGTGACCAATTAGGCAAAGGTGGTTGATTTTTCCACATCCCACTATATTGTTGAGCATTATATTGAGGAGGCTGAAAAGAAAATGAATCATTTGGCATACCTGATGGTCGTGGCTGCCATTGTCAGCGCTGGTTAAGCAGACATACTACTTCTGATTATTCTTCTTCCTCCTTATAAACTTCTTTTAGGCCAGGAAGTGAAGGACATCCTTCTGTAGGGTGATCTTTCGTGCAAATGGCGCAGACTTTAACCACATCCAATGGGCATTCTTTGTGGTTGTGTTTCTTTCTACTTCTGGGGCAGAATATTGCCAATTTTTGCTCTGCTTCTACCTATTTTTGTTTGGCTTGCATAATGTCAAATTGCATTGTTAGGGTCCCCAGTATGTCTGTCTTAAAGTCTTCTAGCAGATTTCCACTCTCTGCACGAGTCACACCTTCATTAGTGGTCCTATTTTCCCTTCTAATTATATCACGTTCTACCGATTTAAACCTTGTATTACCCCTAGAGCACCTGATACACAAATCAACAATGTCAGGATAGCTTTCTTGATATATATCACCTTTTCCTATAATATTCAATGTTTCAACCCATTGATCTTTCATTCCCCTAATTAATGCAGTTTTCAAAACATTATCAGGTAAGGGTGAAGATGCATAAGGGGATCTTTGAAGGTTGTATTGGAATCGTTCCACATATTCTTCGAAGGTCTCACTTGGTTTTGCTGTCATTTGGAATATTTCATCTTTTAATTCCCTAGACTTGCAATAATCTTGATATTTCTTTAAAAATGCAGCCTTCATATGATCCCAATCAGTTATGACACCCCCACCTAATCCCATAAACCATCGTAAAGTTGCCCTTTTTAAAGTAGAAGGGAATAGTTTTAATTTTTGGGCATCGGTGGTGTAATCATATCCTCTACACAGTACATCAAATTCGAACAAAAACGCATCTGGGTCCTATGATGTCAAACCATGAAATGTGGGAATATGTTGAATGGAAATAGCTTTCATAGGTGTGTTGGCTACAATATCCACTATAGGATATTATAGCGTAGAGGTTTGTTGGTTCTAATTTTGGTTCTGAGCCATTTGATCGAAGATATGCCAATACCCCTCTGGGATTTCCAGGGAATTTCTAGGCTGACGAGCAGGGGTAGAAATAGCTTTAACAACACTCCCTTTGTCTAGGATAATAAGTGTTCCCTGTTGTCTTACTGTTTGAGGTGACTCAGGGCCTTGGTTCTGAATAATTTGAACAGCACTTCCCTTATCTGGGCTGCTTATTATTTGGGCAGGTCCAATAGGAGATTTTAAGTCTGTATTTTCTCTTGTTTCCCCTTCTCCTTCTCGGAGATTACTAGAGTTCCCTTCTTGAAGGAAACTTATGCAAGGATTCTCAATTTCTTGGGAATCTTGCTTAATTCCCTCTGTTTGACTATGTATCTCAGCAAAGGCTTCAGATGGTGACTCTGTAGCCTGAAGGGAACTAGTAGGTCGTCTAGAAGTAGTTCTTTTAAATCCTACTGAGGGCTGAGATTCAGTTTTCTTAAGGATTTCGTCAGTAAAGGTCATGCGCCCAAGGGTCACCGGTCCCTTAGGTTTTTCAGTTTTAGGAGGAATTTTGTTTCGCTTAATTGGTCTATTCATTCAAAGAGAAAAACCTTCATTCCTATCCAAAAAAGAATCTTACCTACTTCTGCTGTGAAGTGGGCTGCAAGCAAGTGTGTTTCTTTCCCAGTGCGTAGGTTCTTACCTTCCATCTTTAATACCAAATTCTTCGCAAGCAGAAGAAAATTAGCTGTGCATTACTCCTTTAAAATAGCATGCACTCTCCCTAGCAACAGCCCCAAAATGTTGGATCATAAAAAGGTATCTTTTAAACACCTAATTAGCCTACATTAATCATCAATCTGGGAGCGACTTTTTATTTCAAGAGTGTACTCTGTCTGAGGCTGCAATTATCTAAGAGCAATGCTGTGAAGATGTAGCATAGAATATCAAATGTAAAAGTAATAACTGCTCGAAAAGAAACCTAATTACAGTGACATGAATGAAAAGATTAAACTACATCAATCTTGTAGAACATCGATTAGGGATGCAGTAGCAGTAACTCTTTCCCTTAGAAATCGATGTAAGATGACCAATCTGGGGACTTGGAGCTAATACCTCTATCCTCTACAGTTTGGAGATCTTAAGAAATTGAAACAAAAGAAGATCTAATGAAAGCAACTTAGAAGGAATGAAATCTAGAAAGGAATAGCAGTATGAAATAAAAAACGATTACAATTCTAATGCAATAAAATAACTAAAGCTTCACACCCAAGCCTGTCGACAGTCAATCATGATCTATTAACAAACCATAGATTAATGGAACAGCAACTCAAAGTAATTACAGAATAGCAAAGCTAGAAGATGATCACTGATCAATAAAGATATTTCTGGTAAAGAACGAAATAACGATGGCTTTGTATTGACAACAATGAAACAATTTTGTAATAGAAATAAATACTAAACACACTTCACTTATCAACAAGCAAGGATTAAGAATACAACAGCGTAGTGATTCCACCAGAGCCGGGCCCTTAGCGCCATTGAAATACCACTGGGCTAACCCAGAACTTTAGAAAATAGATGAAACCTGTGTCTTATATTAAATCAACGTAAAACATTACAGATGGAGTTCTCTCATGACCGAGAGTCAATAAACCATTAGATTACAAAGGAAATGTAAAGTCTTTTGGCTAAGCTTTCTTTCACAACGACCACCATCGTCTTTCAATAAAGATCATTACTTTATATTAATTCTTCTACAGACAAATCAAAGACTATGATAAGTTTGAACAACGATCCCTCAGGATCGAGAGATCCTGATGGATTCGCTCCTCTCTGTTTTGCCATCATTCTGTTTACTTTGTTCAAGGCCGAGTTGTCCCCTACCCTTTCTGGGCAATTCGTTCAGATCTTCTTGCCTTCGGCTGGATATGGTTCCCCATTGATAGAGCAACAGTTATATTATTCTTAGCCACGCCTTTGGTGCAGCTGCTCGCCTCTTCGTATTCCTATTTTGTCAATCAAAAATAACTTTTAGTCATCTTTTTATGCTAAACATAAACCTTTCCAATTCTATTGCAATTCTTATGATAAACTACCTTTCCAAGGCAAACAGAAGTATATCTATGGTAAAAGAATGAATAAATACATAGTAATTTCATACCTCTTTCACTGCCCAACAGTTTGCACAGCTACCTTAGACATACTATCCTTATGTTCAATCCTACTAGTCTAGACGAAGTTTGTGTACAAGCTACATATTTAGAGGCTAGAGGGAAAAACACTTTTGATGAGGGTAGAAGCAAGACTTTTAAGGGGAAAAACAAAGAAATAACCTTTAAGGGAAAAGGCAAAAAGAATGCATTTATCAAAGAAGAGGGTGAGAAAGTGATATGTAAACATTGTTCAAGACAAGGCCATGAAGAGAAAAACTATTGGAAATTACATCCTGAAAAAAGAACTCAGTTTAACAAAAACAAAGGAAAGAAGAAAACTGCAGCTACTACAACTACACCACAAGACTTAGGTGATGATTCAGGCAATAAAACCAAAATTACAGCCATGGGTTTTAAAATTATGAAGGGAAAGGAAACTGAAACTAATCCAAGCACTAGACTTCAAACTGTCATGTACAAGCTCCAAATGAGGAATAAGGAATTGAATTGTTCCATGTGAGGGTAGTCTCAAAACAAACAAAAATTGACACACTGTTTGATAGTGGGTCACAAGAAAATCTCATATTAGAAGACTTGGTCAAACAACTTAAACTTGAGACCATTCCAAATCGAAAGCCTTATCCACTTGGGTGGATATGCAAGGATGAAAACTTACAAGTCTCAAGAATGTGTGTATTGCGATTTGCAATTATTGCACACTTTCTTGACACAATTGAACTTGATGTAGTACCACTTGATATATTAGGAATTGTTTTGGGAAGTCTTTACGTATATGACAGAAAAGCAATCTTCCATTGCCACAAAAAAAAATATCATCTCCTTAAAGATGGCAAGGAGTTCATTGTCAGAGCACATCGCAAAAAGGCAAATACAGTGATGGTAAATGTGGGATAGGTAAAAAGGCTAGTGAATTCTAGTAAGAGTTTTGTACTTCTTATGGTTAAGCCAAAGGTTGATGTGAATCATGAGTCATTTGAAAATTGTGATTCCAAGCTTAAATCAGATTTATATGATGTAGTTTATGCACATCATGAGATGTTTCAGGAACCAATAGGTTTACCTCCTAAAAGGGAGATTCAACATGAAATCCAGTTACATCAAGATTGTCCTCTTCCTAACATAGGCATGTACTGCATGTCTATCATGGAGAATGATGAAATAAAGAGGAAAATTAAAGATTTGTTGGACAAAAGATTCATAAGACCAAGCACTTCACCATGTGGGTTCACCGATAGTGTTGATTCCAAAGAAAGATGGAACTTGGCGCATGTGTGTGGACTTCAGGGCATTGAACAAGATAACAGTAAAGAATCGTTACCCACTCCTAAGGATAGATGATTTGTTAGATCAGCTGAAAGATGATAAATATTTCACTAAGTTAGACTTACATAGTAGTTATCATCAAGTTAGAATTGCAGAAAGTGACATTTGGAAGACAACATTTAAAACCAAACAGGGACTCTTTGAGTGGCTTTTTATGTTGTTTGGTTTATGCAATGCACCTACAACTTTCATACGGGTAATGGATGATGTCTTACGTCCTTTTCTTAATGATTTCATTATTGTATACTTAGATGTAATCTTAATTTTCAACAAGACTAGAGAAGAGCATGTCATGCATGTTAAGAAAGTACTTAATATTTTGAAGAAAAATTAGTTGTTTCTTAAAATGTCAAAGTGTGAATTTGGGAAAACTTCTTTGGTTTATTTGGGACACATAGTAGGAGGAGGTGATTTGAAAATTGATCCTTCTAAGGTAGAAGCCATTGTGAATTGGCCTACTCCCAAATCCATTATAGAGGTAAGAAGTTTTTTGGGTGCAGCTCAATATTGGAGGAAGTTTTTTTCTAACTTCTCTGCCATAGCAACTCCTATGCATGCAATGACAAGTGTGAAGCGTACTTACCAATGGGGAGGAAATAAATAGAAAGATTTTGATTCTTTGAAAGAGAATATAAGTTTACCGCTAGTCCTTGCATTACCGGACTTGAGACAGCCATTCGAGATTCAGACCGATGATAGTGATTACGCCATGGGTGCAGTTCTCTTACAACATGGTAAGCCTATCGCATTTCATTCTGAGACATTTAATGGTGTTGTTGTGAATTATCCTACATATGATAAGGAGTTGTATGCATTGGTACAAAGCATCAAAAAGTGGAAACACTATTTGATGGGAAAATAAACAGTTGTTCATACCGACCATCAGCCTTTATAGTACTTATAGTCGCAAAGTAAATTACAGTAGTCATGGCATTTCAGATGGATGGGTTTCTTACAAAAATTTCACTTGGTAATAAGGTACAAGAAAGGTATTTTCAATAAATTTGCTGATATGCTTTCAAGGCCTATTATTAATGCTACTACTTTACTTAAGAATTATTCTATTATACATGAGAGCTACATATAACAGTATGCATCAGATGTTGATCTTAAGGATGTGTATGCTAACTTGAGTGAAGGGAATCATGTCGAGGAGAATAATTATCATTTGCATAATAATTTTCTGTTTCATATGGGCAAGTTATGTATACCATAGGGGGAGAGACTAAGCGTCATGAGAGAAGCTCATTGTTCTCTTATTGCTGGACATTTTGGGGTAAGAAAAACAATGGCACATTTAGAGAGGTATTGTTATTGGCCTCGCATGGTAGATAGTGTTTCACGTTTCATTAGAGGTTGTTCATTATGTGCTACAATCAAGCCTAGCAATAGGAAGCTTGGTTTATATATGCCATTGTCGGTACCTTCTAGACCATGGGAAAGTGTTTCTATGGATTTTGTTGGAGGTCTACCATTATCTAGAAAGCAACATGATTATCTTTATGTAGTAGTTGATAGATTCAGCAATATGTGTATTCTTATGCCATGTAAGAAATACATAACTTCTGAACAAACTACTGATTTATATTTTCAACATCTATGGGTTCATTATGGCTTTCCTACTTCTATTGTTAGTTTCCTACTTCTATTGTTAGTGACAGGGCTTCCAGATTTATTGGGAATTTTTTGTCCAATTTATGGAAGATGACGGACACCAAGTTGAAGAATATTACTGCTTTCCATCTGCAAACAGATGGCCAAACAGGGGTAGTGAACAGAATCATAGTACATATTTTGATAGGTTATTGTAGTAAGCTTCCCAATATTTTGGATGAGCACTTGCATTAAATTCAACATGCTTACAACCATGCCAAACACTCTTCTACAAATACTTCACCTTTTGAATCTTGCTTTGGGTATTTGCCTAAGTCACCTTTATATTTCATTCTTGAGAAGGATGTTGCCATTGATGGGCATAGTGACATGGACAAAGCTCACATGTTCATTGAAATAATTCAGGTCATACATCAGCAGGTTCAAGAACAGCTTGAAAAAAGTCAAGGCAAGTATAAGGAGAGGCATGACAAACACATAGTTGATCGTAAGTTTCAAGAATGAGATGACGTATGGTTGCATATTAGTAAGGAAAGAATGCAAGGAGAAGGTAAAAAGTTGAAGCCTATTCATTATGGCCCATTCAAGATCCTTAAACAAGATGGAAATAATGCTTTTCAGCTATATTTTCCTTCATATATGCAAATGTATTCCATTGTGAATGTGGAAAATTTATGTTTTTTTGAACCTCCTTTAATTACTGATTATGAAAGTGACATTTAGATACCATCCATAGAGGATTTCTCGTCAGGATTTTTGGATGAGCTGAAAGAGGATGCTATCCTTGACCAAAGGACATGCACTTCAAGGAGGAGAAATGTTGATTATGTTCATGTTGGTCTTAAAGGCAGCAAACCGAGTAAGGCAAAATGGATGGAGGTGCAAAAGGTGAGGGATCTGTACCCTCATCTTATTAACAGGTAATTTAAGGCTTTTTGGGTCCAAAAGCTTCCTAATGGGGAGGTTTGATCAGGTTATCATGTACAAGAGGAAAACAATGCTCAAAATTGGAACTGCTCAGAATTGGTTTCAAATTGAATGACCGGATAGGCCTCTGTAGTATCCCAAAATGGGATCTTCTAGTGAGGCATGACTGGAAAATGAATTTTCTTGGAATGGCTACTATAGAATATGAAATCAACCCTTAGATCCATTATATATGAGTATCTAAGACCAAAATCCAAGAGGATATTAGAAAAAAATCAAACTAGGTGGGTTAAACAGATCTCCCACACTCAGTATGACTTGAAAACTGCCCAACAAGGGACTGCAGCAACACTGCTCAGAAAATAACGTAGTTTCATAAAAGCAAGAGTAGGAGGCCGATAAATGTTCTTCAAAAGTATTTACAGCAACAAGGTAGTTGTATAATGAAGCCCATGAGATGCACGACTGAAAATACAATACAAATAGAAAAGAAATGCCCTTAAAAGAGGGGTTTCAACCACATAAATGACTGAAGTTGCCTTGAAAACATTATTTTATTATGTTGAAAACTACTATAGGTTATATTTCAGATCTAGAGCAGATCTATGCATAAAAATTCAGATCCATATCAGATCCATGCACTATAAAAGCTCCTCTTTCAGATCCCCTTGGAATTTTGGGGTTTACACCAAGCATAAGCAGTAGATCTGAGATCTAAGAATGCATATCTGTAGGATGATTCAGAAATTCTGAAGTATTAAGAATATCTAAATCAGATCTAAAAAGTACAATGTATAGATCTCCTCCAATAGATCTCAAAGTGAAGGGCAGATCCCCATCACTTAGAAACTAGCTCTCCAAATGGTGCACCCAAACTCCCTGCAACACCACCTACAAGAATAACATAGATCTGGGATAGAAACTGCACTGTAGGGGATAGATAGTTGATGGCCACATGCCAACATCAAGAATTGAAGCTCATGCACTCCAATACACTTCCTCCAACGGAGCATAAGGCTCCTCCACTGAAAAGAGCACTGAAATGTCTTAGATCTGAAGAGATCTAATCTCCACTTGCTGCAGCTTGCAAAGACAACTAGACCCTCAATAGGATTTGAGTTGTAATTTAAAGGAGAAGCTTGGCCTTCAAGCTAGATAGTGGACCTTGCAATACAATCTCTCCCAAGAGCTACTCAATGGGAAGAGGAGGAACTCCTAAACATGAAATTCCTATGCTAAACAACATTTTCAATCTAGGTTAAACAGCCAAGAAATCTCTATGGTCTAAACAGACAATATATCAAAGATCATATGATGGAAAACCTCCTCATGCTGCCTTCTCCTTCCTTTTATAAGGTGAGAGCGTGAAAAACCCTAAACCACTTTCAATGGACTCATCCTTTTCACACAAGAGATCTCCAACTAGTATTACGTTGTGCCTCATTGATGAGCACTCCTCCAATACAACGTTGTAGATGTGGTCAAAGTTGACCCAGTCAAGATGATTAGCCCCTTTCACACCTAAGGGTGCTTATTTACATAGCCAAGATTTATCCTTTTTCATATTTGGCATTGATTTATTCTTCATTAGGAGTTTGATTAACCTCCCTTACACATTTATTCATCTAAACAGATTTTTAAAACAAAAGTAATATCCTTATTAGCTGTATGCTAATTCAGGAATATTACAGTCTTCCCCTCCCAAATGGTGCTTGTCCTCAAGCAACTGCAAGGGTGCTGCAAAATCTCCCCTCTTCTTCTTATGGCCTCCTCATTCAACAGTCTCCACCATTGCTTCAGATTTTCTGCAATAATTTTGTCTCCCGATGGTTCCTCCCAAGTTTGCAAGTTGGCCTTTGGTAGATAAACCAAATGGCCCTCATCATGAAAGGAAGGAAGGTATATATGGAAACCTCCTTGCTGATGCATGGCCTTCTCAAGATAGAAGTGATGAAAAACATGGGGTATTTCATCCTCAATGAAGGACTCCCCCCTCCATGCTATCATCCAAATGAAATGAATCACCTCCCAGCTTGGTAATTCATAGTAAATCTCCTCCCAAGTGCTCATGAGAGGCATGATCCAAGTGCTCCAATCAATCATACGGTCAAAATCATAAAGAGACAAGTGATCTACTATAGTGGCCATATAGTTTCCCATGCTCCCCTTAGAACATGTAGTGCAGAAAATGTAGAAAATTTATTCCCCCAAGTACACATCCAACATATGTGTCTCTCCTCCAACCATATCCCCAACAAAGGTAAGAAAATCTTCAGAATATGGGATCATAATTAAGGTCATGCTATCTGCCATATGCAATAAAGGAGAAGGACAATGGTCCCTCATGTGAAACCAACACAATTTTACTCCTAATTGCCATAGAGTATGATATGACAAGTGTTTTCCCCAATGCTTGTTTGCTGCCCCATCCTCCTTGCATGCCTAGAGAAGGTGTATGATAGTTGGTGTTAATGAATCACCCCATTAAGAGTACATCATCTCTCCAAGATCTCCCAAGGAATGACCAATATCACCATTGTTCATGGCCCAACGTGGCTTATGAAGCCCATAAGGAAAGGTGCCCCCTCTTGGAGCCAAGACTTGAACATGAGTGTTAAGAGAATGCAAGTGTATAATAAATACATTATGAGATTCAACAATACAATGTTTATCATACACTTTTTCCAAACCAGCAAGGTAGCTCGTGGATGAGCTCCCTCTCACACTCAATGAATAAGGAGGTGGTAATGATAATTCTTCCCGAGAGTTATGTTCCTCCTCAACCAGAAAATGATCCATGCACTTCCACATATGAGAGTGCACATCCCCTCTGAAGTTCTCCCACATGAATCCATCTAAGATAGTATGATATGCCTTAATGAAACCAGTGGGTTTTGAAAGCAGGATCTCATAGGCTACATTAAGTAGTTTCTCCTTAAGGTTGGATTCTCTAGTCAAATAGATCTGATCATGGAAATAAATGACTCCCTCAACTAATTTATACCTCCCATATATAATTTTCCCATCAAGAACCTTACATGTGAAAAGGTCCTTGGAGTATTCCATCAAAAGTTGGGAATCCTAATTTGGATCTAGGCTCCCCAATAATGACAGTGTTGTAGAAATATGAAATGCAGCCCCTGTCACAACATGGCTCTCCTCCTTGACATGCTTGATCTCGAAGTCACATGTTGGAGTACTATCAACTTCATTTTTCTACCTCCCTTGTAGTTGATCTTGCTCAAGACAATATTAAAGTATATGGAAGTCAACGTCCCCTTAGAAATTCCTTGTCTTTGAAAACTTCCTCAATGAAGCCCATGCATGCAAGAGTGTTGATATCCTCTTGTCATGTTCAGAAATCTCCTTTGTGAATGAAAATATCATTGGCTGCCCCAGAGATATGGAGTTTCCATATGACATCATGTCCATAACATCATAGACCTCTGAATTCTCCTTTTTTAGCGCAAATAACTAAGAGGGAGATTGCAATGTCCAATTCAAAAAATTGCTAGTCTCTCTTTTGAATCCATGAAAGATTCTCTATGCTGTGCTAGTTTCTCCCAAAGCTACCTCCTTAGCCAAGTAAGAATATTCTTCCCATAGTTGAGAGAACACTTTATTTTCCCTCCCATCAGGAGGCCTTCCTGGTGGAATTCCCCCATGTAAGGAGACATCAAGGCATAGAGCATGATGTGTATGTGTGTGGACAGATTTGTCCTTGCCTTCTTTGCATAGATCCCCTTGCCTTCTTTGTGCATAAAACTTATGAAACAGAGAGGGATATATGCTCTTCATCATGTGATGTTTTCCCTCCTCTTTTCCTTCTACTATCTTCAAGATCTCACCATTTGATGGTGATGGCACATGCTGCGCATGGATTGTGCCACAATCTCCATATGTAAGATTCTTTGGAACTCATTGCAAGAGTGCAAGAGTTCTTCTCCTTGGAGCAAGTGCTCCATATTCCTCTTCTTGAGGTCCTAGATGTGCTCTTGTCATGACTGCATTATCACCTTTAGCCTTCTCTTCCATAGTTGAGAATGCCTTGTCATCAATAAGAGACCTTAGATTTTGGTCTTCTTTTGAATGAGGGATCTCCATGTCTCCCTTTTGGCAAGAAAGATCTTCATGCAATGGGTACTTTGCCCTTGGAAAAACATCATTCAAGTTTCCATCCCCTTGAAATGGAGCTAAATTTAGGGACCCTTCCAATCCATGCAAAAGTTTTGTTTTGTTTGGTTTGATAGACTCCACAGAATGTGCTCCATGAGACCCTTCATCAAATCTTTCCACTACTCTTCTAATGAACCATGCATAGTTGGATGTATTTTCATTCTTTAAGGAAAAATACTCAAACAACCACCAAGCATAAGCCTTACCATCAAGGTGCAGTGCTGCTACTTTGATGGCTTCCTTTTCTGAGACTTGATGTTGCTGCACAGAGGTGTCTAGCTCCTTCACCCAAGCCTTAGTTGGACATTTAGGTGAACCATCAAAACTAGATAAGAAGAATCTACTCACACCATGATGCTTGCTTCTTTGTTCCTCCTTGACCTTGCGAAACACTTGGAATTTCAAGTGATCTTTGAACTCCTTAGATTGAGCCTCATACTCCTGCAAATAATCACCAAGAGTCTCTCTCTTTGGCACATCTCCTTCCCTCATTTTCCTCTTCATGAAAAAGTGCCTGATAGAGTGTTGTAGATTTGATGATGTGGCTGAATGCTCACACCCATCATATGAAATAGTGAGGCTTCCTTCATGTGAAAATCTTAAAATATTTGTTTGTCTCTCATTCTTCATTCCCTGGATTTCTTCTTTCAGTTCATTCAAAGCTTGAGAAAGAGTTTTATAGACCTCTTTTCTCAGCAAACCTCTAGTAAAAGGGATCTTGCCCATTTCTTTTGTGTCTTCAATGTAACCACATTTCTTCATTGGAATTTTCTCTCCATGAAAATACATATTGGCTTTCCAAAAGCAAAGCATAGGCTATGCCAAGATAGCTACTCTGATACAACTATAGTATCCCAAAATGGGATCTGCTAGCAAGGCATGACTGGAAAACACATTTTCCAAGAATGGATGCTATAGAATATGAAATAAAACCTTGGATCCCTTAGATCTAAGTATCTAAGAACGAAATCCAAGAGGATATCATAAACAAATCAAACTAGGTGGGTTCAATAGATCTCCCACACTCAATATGACTTGAAAACTACCCAACAAGGG
Source organism: Pinus albicaulis (assembly GCA_034641835.2). Lineage (NCBI taxonomy): Eukaryota > Viridiplantae > Streptophyta > Pinopsida > Pinales > Pinaceae > Pinus > Pinus albicaulis. The sequence continues at coordinate 161,373,577 of CM076571.1, read as the reverse complement.
ACTATAGCAATACTACTAAGAAAATAATGTAGTTTCAGAAAAGCAAGAGCAGGAGGCCAATAAAATGTTGTTCAAAAGTATTTACAGCAGAAAGGTAGTTGTATAAGGAAGCCCATGAGATGCACAACTGAAAATATAATACAAATATAGAAGAAATGCCCTCAAAAGAGGGGCTGCAACCACATAAATGACTGAAGCTGCCTTGACAACATTATTTTATTATGCTGCAAACTACTGTAGGTTAAATTTTAGATCTAGATCAGATCTATGCATAAAAATTTAGATCCATATCAGATCCATGCACTAGAAAATCTCCTGTTTCAGATCCCCTTGGAATTTTGGGGTTTACACTAAGCATAAGCAGTAGATTTGAGATCTAAGAATACAGATATGCAAGATGATTCCGAAATTTCGAAGTATTCAGAATATATAAATCAGATCTAAAAAGTACAATGTATATATCTCCTCCAATAGATCTCAAAGTGAAGGGCAGATTCCCATCACTCAGAAACGAGCTCTCCAAATGGTGCACCCAAACTCCCTGCAACACCACCTACAAGAATAACGTAGATCTGGGGTAGAAAATTCATTGTAGGGGATAGATAGCTAAAGGCCACATGCCAAGATCAAGAACTGAAGCTCATGCACTCCAATACACTTCCTCCAACAGAGCAGAAGACTACTCCACTGAAAAAGAGCACTAAAATGTCTTAGATCTGAAGCGATCTAATCTCCACTTGCTGCAGCTTGCAAAGACAACCAAACCCTCAACAGGATCTGAGTTGTAATTGAAAGGAGAAGCTTGGCCTTCAAGCTAAATATTGGACCTTTCAATACAATATCTCCCAAGAGCTACTCAATGGCAAGAGGAGGAACTCCTAAACAGGAAATTCCTATGCTAAACAACATTTGCAATCTAGGCTAAACAACGAAGAAACCTATATGGTCTAAACAGATAATATATCAAATATCATATGATAAACAACCTCTTTATGCTACCTTCCCCTTCCTTTTATAAGATGAGAGTGTGAAAAACCCTAAACCACTTTCAATGGACTCATCCTTTTCACACAAGAGATATCCAACTAGAATTACATTGTGCCTCATTGATGAGCACCCCTCCAATACAATGTTGTAGATGTGGTCAAAGTTGACCTAGTCAAGATGATTAGCCCCTTTCACACCTAAGGGTGCTTATATACATAGCCAAGATTTATCCTTTTTCATATTTGGCATTGATTTATTCTTCATTAGGAGTTTGATTAACCTCCCTTACACATTTATTCATCTAAACATATTTTTAAAACAAAAATAATATCCCTATTAGCTGTATGCTAATTCTATAATATTACACCCTCGTTGCTGTGATTCTAATGCCACAAATGAGACTCAAATCTGATGTCATATGAAGAAGATATTGAAATTTTGAAATGCCCAATAACCTTCAAAACAGGACTTTTGAACTCAGAAATTTGTCATTTGCAAAAAAATTATGTGGCAGAATTTTGTTGTTTTATATGGTTTTTGGGGCCCTATCAGAGGGTGACACATGGCCTACCTAGAGTTTTCCACGTGGCCCCAGACCCAAGGTTCAAGTCTTGTTCAAAAACCATTTTGGTGGGCAGACCCGACCCGACATGAACGGAGCTGGGTCACCCTGAACGCATTCGGGTCAACAGTTGGGCACGATCCGACCTGAACGTTTAAGGGTCAACAAATAGCAGCCTCATGCAGGTGCAATCATTTGGTTCAGTTGGGCAGAGGTTGATCCGACCTGAACACAAAAGGGTCAGCTATTTGGGCGCGTCGTGTATACTATGAACGAGCGGAGTTTTAAAGAGCTTTAGCCCTCAGGGCTTACGGGCAGAAGGCTCATGACTACGCGCCAGAACCATGGGCTTAAAGCCTTTATACCAGTGGAATTTGTAAAGGGGCCAGCCCTCAATGTGATCCCTAACCTCTATGTGACTAGTAGAAGAAAAAAAGGGCACGGCATTTAAAACCGTAACCACGCGGTTTGGAGGGGCCATGTAGCCAAACCTTTACATTTAATGTGAATGGATAAAGTCATAGTTTGTTCGGTGGTTAGTGTGGAATCGCGTGTGACCAACCACATTGAAATTTAACTTAACTACTAGTGGTTTCCACCTAACTTGGCGCTCTCCATCAAATTCGGTGGAATTTTCCATTTTTATCGATGCTAACTAGAGTTCCTCCTGATTTGGAGGAGGGTTTTGGGGGTAATTAGGCATAAAATTGTTTTGAGCATATCTTCTTCATTATTGGACCAATTTGGATGAAATTTTGGTCAATTTTGGGTATTCTAAGCATTCTGGAGTCATTGGGATAAGTTAGAGAGCTAACAGAGGAGTTCTTCAGCCATTGTTCTTCAGTGAAGCTTGGAGAGCCATCAAGGCCATGAGGGAAATGGAGCTGCATTGGGCTACACTTCACTGTTTGAGGTGAAATAAAAGCCATAATTAGCTTATTTATGTATTTTGAATTCATTTTCATAGTTTTTCCAGCCTGTTTAGGCTTATTTCTCACTGTAAAACCAATTTTAGCAACCTAATAGAGCAAGGACATGCCCATTGGGAGCCTTGGACCCGACAGATGTAGCCTAGGAGGGGTGAACTACCTGATCATGTTGCTGTGTTGTTATGGTGAGGTTATGATACTGTGTATTTCTGATTTAAGATGTTAAACAGTAATTTTAATTAACATTCCCCCACACATAAACTCAAAAACAGTTACCAAAAACACTTTGTTAATTTGCAAGACATGACAAACACTTTGCACACTTAATTAAATGGAAATGGATACTTTGAATAGTAGATACAAATAGTTTCATTTTCAGATCACAAATACTCAAAGTGGATTGTCATCCTCCAAGAGTTCGATTTGGAGTTTACTATTGCCGAGTCAAAGAAGTCATTAGTCTTTGTTGATTTGATATGTTCCCTTCCCTCTAACTCTTCTCCATCTAGTACTGAAGAATGCATTCCAGATGATATGATTTTTCTGATTAGCACCCTCAATCCTTGGTACGGTAATTTCATCATCTATCTTCAGACTTCTACTTTTAGATCTAGGTTGACGAAGGATGCTCGTCGATGCATCCATCATCATTCGCAACCTTATCGTATAGTCAGAGATACACTATATTGTATCGGAGTAGATTCCATTCTCCACTGGTGTTTGACCCTCAAGGAGGCTGAGAAAGTTTTGAATGATTGCCATAGTGGCACCTGTGGTGGTTGTTATCACTATGAAAATTTTCTAAACTTGGTCAGTTTATACTTGCTCCTAAGTCATGGTATTAGATAGGGTTTGAGTGATTTTTATGTTTTATAGGGTTTAAGCCATAGGTTAAAAGTTTAATTTCATCATCAAATAAAGTGCATAAACCTTCCTTTACTCTTTATAAGTCTCATACCAAATTTTGAAAACCATATTTTAAGTCTCTTTCAAAAAAAATTTGAATAAGCCACGAAACCACGTTTTCGTAGCGCGCTCAGTGCACAAAACTGCTTCTGTGCTATGAAAACACTGGTCTTTTCGTAGCACAAAATCCCAAAATCACATTACCAGTGCTACAAAATTAGGGATTCAAATTTTTTTGGTTTAGCTGTCACATCCGTTAGTTTGGGTTAAATTTCCATGATTATGGTGTCAGTCCATGAATCATCCCTCACGCATGCAACCATCCAAAAAAGTTATGAAGTCATTATGGGATTCGTTAGGGGTCATTTTTCGTTAGTCCTTTGCAAATCTAAAAAGGGTTTGGTTATCATTGTTTTTATCTCATACAAAGAAAGCACTTCATGCATATCTATTGCTGAAAGAGAAGCTCATGATAAGAAGCCAGATCTCTCATTAAGTTTTCAAGCAAGGCGTAGTTTTCAATCAAGCGAGGAAAAATCCAATTGATGTTATGTCAGCAGTTTCAATACTTGCTAATCAAGTGAGTTTGAAAATAATTTTTGACTGAAATAAGGTTTCTAATCAAGCAAGGTAGAGTTTTCCATCAAGCGAGGCTGAACCAAATTCTCAAGCGAGCCAGTTCATCCAACAAGGAGGTTTATTATAGGTTTGCTGAAGACATAGGGTTTTTAGGAGGAAGATGACAGAAGAGAAGAGAAATCACAGGTCTAGTCACTATCTGAGAATAGAACCTGAAGGTTTAGAAGCTCTCACAAGAGATAAATTTGTTGAAGAAGCCTTCAAGAAGGTAGGGTGCTAGAGGTTCTGTGAAAAGCTTCAAGGAGGGCATAATCAGGTTACCAAAGAGTTTGCTATGAACTTCACAGGGTAAAACACAAAGGTTGGTTTCCTCAATTTACCAATTTCTCCTGAAGTTATATCAGAAGTCGAAGAAATTCCAAGAGGGGAAGATACATGGTTCAATATTTTTAGGTTTGAAATGCAACTTTGCAAAATATTTTTGAAACCAAAGTTTATGGATACTGATTTGAACAAAGTTGTGCCAAGAAGTTATGTCAAGGATGCATTTTCCAATCTGCTCTACAATATCCAAAGGTACTTCACCTGTGAAGGGAGATAACACAAGGTGTACACTTATCACTTTAAACTCTTGTTGCATTTCATAGGAATATTCTCTCTACACTTACCCTTCTTTCTATTTCGAAGTCTGGCCAAGATGGTAGAAAAAGTACAGATGAAAACTCAGGCATGTGAAACCTCATTATTTCATCATGGTCTAGTCAAGTTAATATCTTTGCATGAGCTTCAGAAAGTGAATAGAGAGTGGTCTGCATTTATCTTTTTGAGTAGAATAGGAGTTGAAGGAACAGGTGCTAGCCCTCAAGTCAAAGAAACATCTTCATCAAAGACTACTAAACCTGAAAAAACAAAATCAAACAGGTTTTTCAAGCTTAAGCCCAGGAAACAGGTTAAGGAACCAATGATAAACACATCACTGAATATTCAAAGGACTCATCAATCCGCACAAAAGAAGAGAACTCATCTCAAAGGGACAATTCAGGAACAGTCAACTAGTAAAACAGCTCATAAGAAGTTGACTAAGAGTTAGAGGTCAAAAGAGAAGGGTAAGGCTGTGATCATAGATGGAAACTTAGAATTAAGAGGTGATTTGAATGATATATTACAAGCTATTGACATTGAAGAGTCTCCCCTAGTTCAAGCAGATTTATTCAAACTGGATATAGGTGGCAAATCAAAGAAATTGAAAACATCCAAAAAATTAGATTTTGAGGATGAAGTGTTAGAGTTTGTCTTTAAGCCTAGAAAAACCTTGACTAGGCAGTCTAAGAAATTGCAGTATCCATACATGGAGATAGAAAAAACAGGAGGTGAGGATGTAAATGTTTTTGAAGAAACCATAAATATATCATCTCAAATACTTGAAGAAGATAGAAACAGAGTTTTTAATACTCAGAGAGAAAAGAGTAGTTATGAAGAGGTTAAAGACAAAATCAGACTTGTAAACATTGAAATAGATAAATTGAAGAAGAAAGTGATAATGCATGTTGTACAAAGGTCAAACTTTGAGAGGTTGAAAGGTCTGTCAGAGCTAGAAAAGGTTTCAAATATCGAGTCAATCAGCAGTCAAGATCAATTCTTCATATGGACCGTCCCTACAATCAAGGAAGCAAAGTTCATAATGATGGTTAATACCAAACTAAGAGCTAATAATAGAAGGCTTAGAAGGCAGGTTGAAGATCTTGAGATACAGCTAGCAAAGCCTGAAGATCAACCACAGCCAAAATGAATGTAAACAGTAAGTGACATCTCCTAACACATTTTTGAGGTTATGTGGAAAGATTTCATTTTTGATACAATTCAGAGTTGGTTTTTATTGATTATGAAAGCCTATATATAACTGGAAGGATGGCAGTAAATTTTTGAAGCTTTAAATTTTGGAAACAAGATGTGAAAAGGTAGACACAACAGTTTCATAGTGCGCTACGAAACTGCCGCAGGATGCATTTTAAACAATTTTGCAAGGTTTCAAAGGGTGAAAGTGCATGTTTTTAAAACCTTGATGCTGATAAAGAATGTATAAAGAGCACAAGTGAAGATCCAATGGAAAAAAATAGAAAATTGAAGGTTTCAAATAAAGTTTTCAAAGGTGAAGTTCTGCGCTACGAAAACAACAAATAGTTTCGTAGCACAACAATGTTAATAGTTTTGGGCATTTCTTCAAAGGTTTGGTTTGGGCACAGCTGGAAGGATGAAGTCACGAGAGCTTAATAAGAGTTTGCCACATGTTTTGAGCAAAATTTGGTCAGCAAATGGTTTAAAGAAACATAAATGAAACACCATAGCTATTTTGCAGGGAGCATGTTCCTATATTTTAGGGCAAATAAGAGGCAAATCAATACAGTGAAACAACAAGGAGATGGAAATCATCAAGGTCGAAGTTTAGGAGGAGCAGTTGTCAGATAGAAGATTTAATATTTGGATAAGGTTGTTAAGTTATAATAAAGAGTTTTAATCCTAGTTGTATTGGGACTCTAGAACAGACAGTTTAAACTGTCAGATGTAATTAAAGTTGGTTTTAGCAGTTGATAGGTGTTAAGCTAGAAAATTTGAATTTCTCTCAAGTGATTGGAGAGAATCCAAGAATTTAATTATGACTATAAAAAACAAGAAGTCGAATTGCATAGGGTTTGCAATTTTCATTAACAATCATATTGTTTTGTTGTAGAAAAGACTGTGTTTTTGTTATTAATACAGAGATATTGGTTTCATCACTCAGGATTCAGAAAGGGTTATTGATGTTTGATATTCTCATGGTTTTCCTCTGTCAATTACTTGCAGTGGCATGAATACATGTTACTTAGAATTCACTAAAGGTGCTCTAACTTCCTTCATATGTTCATGAACTGTGTTTATTTTTTGTCCTACTGTTCTGTTGATGTATCTAAACCCTGAAATGCCTTGACTTCCATATGAAGCTAATATTCATGTTTTGTGAAAACTCATTTGATTCCATAAGCCCAATAGATGTTTGTTGATTATTAGTACAACCAATTATCCATTTTTATCCATTTTACTCATAGAGTTAGCCATATAATCCATATTTGAAATTCATAAACCTATTGAGAGAGCCCTCTTAGGTTGAGGAGGCTAAGCCTCAATTAAAAGTCTGGTTTGAAATAGTTACACTGAGGTAGCTTGACTAGTAGCATATCAAGACCTATTTTGGTGATAACATTTTGGTGCATCTTCCAGGAGCCTGAAGATTAATCATTCCCAAAATCAATAAAGCTAAACTTCTAAAGGTAGCAAGAGCTCAGAAGGTTTTTCGAGGCTACAATCTACCTTGGTGATTCCATACAATTTTCAAATTTTAAAGGTGGCTTCGAGAAGGAGATACACACGGATCAATCCTGATCCCAATCCACCTACCGCTGTGGAAATTCCAAACACTATTTCAAAAAGTCAAATAATTTCAAAAATATCAGGTACTCCATTACATTTGAAATCTTTCGCCTATGAAATGTTAAGAAGTCTTGAAGATAAGAAAGTTGATGACAAGATTCATGAAATGTTGTTTAGATCAAAAAGTGAAAAAGAACTCATTGATATTATCTTAGACTTGAAAAAAAGAGGAATTGACACTTTAGCCTTAGTGACAGAAGAAGACAAGGAAGAGTTTTGGGAAGCTGTTACCTCTAAACTACTGCTAGAAAAAGAGTCTTTAGATAAACTCAAAGAACTTGATCCTTTCGAAGTTTTGCTGAAATCCAAACCTGGTTTACCCCTTCCAAATTGGAGTTCTATTGTTAGTGGCTTACAAAAACCAAGTAGTCCTCCTCATATCAGTTCCTCATCTTATTTTTTTGCCCCTCCTAAAACTATTGTTCATCTTCAAGTCATGGATGCTCCTGCTAGGTATGCACCACTTGTACTTCCTGATGTTTTGCATGACCTTCCTAGTAAATATGCTACTAGGATTCCTACTTGGGGTAGTGATGAGGAAATTTCAGCAGAGTATTTGTAGATAGAATTAATGATTTTATAGACAGGGAAGAAGTTGATGATGAGGATGTGAAGTTAGAAAATGGTTTAAGGCCCTTGCACCAGGAAGCATTAGAACTTGGAATGATTTTGAAGACAAATTCTTAAGAAAATGGGGTAATAGAACCAATCCAGCCCAAGCACTCACTGAATACAACATCCTTAGAAGGGCAATTGATGAATCTGTCCAAAAATTTTCAGAAATATTTAATAAAGTATTTTACTCAATTCCAGCCCATTTGAAACCTCTAGAAGCCTTAGCACAAATGAGATATGTTGAAGCATTTGATTATGAATTTTTTATCTTGTTGAGAGAAAGAGAATCACCTTCACTTGCTAAAATGCAAAGTGATCCAGTTAAGGTTGAGGTAAACATGATAGCTGCTAAAAAGTCAAAAATGGGAAAAAATAAACTGAAAGAAGAAGAGAAACCATCCACCTCAACTTCTAAAGACAAATTTGATTCAATGATGAAAACTATGGAGAAGTTGATGGACAGGTTAGCTCTCGGTAACACTTCTACTCCTCCTGTGCAACATGAACCTCAATTCAGAAATCCACAATTTAGGAGACCTCAAAATTAGCAAAGGCCAAGAGAGGATAGAAATCAGTAAGTTGACCCTCCAGTGAGACCTCCTTTTCAACAAAATTTGGTAGATGAAGAAGATGAGCCTGAGATTCCTGAAGAATCCATCCATTTTCTTGACAAAGAAATGTCAGGAATCTTCTTGACTAAAGAAGAGCATGATGAGTCATATTTGGCTAATCAAGGAGAAGAACCATCATATTATTTTTAAGGGTATCAACATGCTATTTTCAAGATGCAAAAGCAATATGATCTCAGAAATAGAAATGTGCCTATAATTGCAAACAAAGCGCAGCCCAAGAAAGATGCTCCAAAGGCTGTTGAAGCTAAGAATGATAGCCCAAAGATGGTTGAAGGTAAAAAGGATACTCCACTTGGTAAGAAAGACACTCAACTTCCTCCTCTTGTCAAAGATGCTGAATTTCTATTTTCAACCTCGAGAATGAAATTTCAAAGATTAAAATATCAGTCCCTTTCAATGAGATTCTCAATGTGAATGAATATAGAAGCAAGATAGTTAAGATGTTGAATTCACAACCAGGGGCTGATGATATCTTGAATTTCGAAGAAGATAATCCTACTATATATTTGGTTCCAAGGTTAAAAGATGATCAAAATGAAGAATTTCCTCCTTTTTATGTAAGAATTAGAATTCACGATATGACCTTACATAATGGTATGCTAGATTCCAGGGCTTCACATAATCTTATGCCCAAAGTAATCATTGAAAGGATGGGATTACAAATCACAAGACCATATAAGGATTTTTTTTCTTTTGATTCAAAGAGAGTTCAATGTATTGGTCTAATCAAAGATGTTGTTGTTGGTTTAACACAAATCCCAAAAAATACAGTTGTTATGGATATTTTTGTGGCTGATGTTCCTCCAAAGTTTGGTATGCTATTGTCAAGATCATGCGCAGCGAAAATCAAAGGCACAATGTAGATGGATCTTACCTACGCTACTATTACAGTTTTTGGTGAACAAAGGAGATTGTATCGGGAGACTAGAATGGCTTACATGGTAAGTAGCAAAGATAAGCCTCAGAATTTTCCTATTTATGCCTTCGATACTGAACTTGGATCTGCCATTATTTTCAATGAATCTACTGATAGTGTTGAGGAAGAAATAAGAGAAGAAAATCAACATTCAGAAAATCAGCACTTAGAAAATCAGCATGGAAAAAATTGACAAGTAAATGACGAAGAGATGGAGGAATGGTGGTCATTGTACTTTGATGGATTAGCAGGAAAAGAAGGGGCAGGAGAAGGGATTTGGATTACAAATCCAAATGATGAGAGTAAGTTTTACTCTTACAAACGGAATTTTGATTGCACAAACAACATGTCTGAATATGAATCTTTGATTTTGGGTCTAGATGTTTTGAAAAAGATGAAGGCTTGAAATATATTTGTTTTTGGAGATTTTAAATTGGTTATTAGACAAGTTGAAGGTGTCTATCAAACGAAGGATGTAAGAATGAGGGCTTACAGAAATTTAGTCTTAGACATTTTGGAAAACTTTCAGTCTTATTCCTTCATAGTCAAAACTAGAGATCAGAATTCTGTTGTTGACTCTCTTGTTGTCTCCACAAGTATTTTCATCATTCCTATGAATTAAAATGAAAAATATGAGATTGAATTTTGTCATAGGCCAACTATATGAACAATATCATAAAATGGCAAGTTTTTGAAGATGATCAGCAGGTAAAGAATTTTATTGAGCTGAAAGAAGAATTTGAAAATACACATGTAGATCAACAAAATCTGTTTGTTGAGTCTAAAGGTAATTCTGAAGTTTTGCAATTGAAGAATAATGCAATACCAAAGGGTCTTATTCCTCTTGAGAAGCTTTTTGATCATAATGATGTTTTTTAAGAACCAAAATCACAAGATAATGAAGAGGAAGTAGAGATCTATAATCTTGGTACATTAGCTTTGCCTAAAATGATAAAACTTTCCAAGTTTCTTTCAGCTGATGTGAAATTAAAACATATTGAGATGATGAGAAGGTTTATGGATGTTTTTTCTTGGAGTTATGCTGATTTAAAGCAATATGATCCTTCCATTATTCAACATACTATTCCTATTAAGGAAAATGAGAAGCCTTTCAAGCAGAAATTGAGGAGAATTAATCCTCTTCTCATGCCATTGATTGAAAAGGAGGTTAAGAAACTCTTTGATGCAAAGATCATTGTCCCAATCAGATTTTCAAATTGGCTTGCAAACTTAGTTCCAGTAAGAAAGAAGAGTGGAGAAATCAGAATTTGTATTGACTTTAGAAATTTGAATTAGGCTTCACTGAAGGATAACTATCCTCTTCCTAAGATGGATTTAATTCTACAAAATATTGTTGGTTCACAAAGGATGTCTATGCTTGATTTTTTTTCAGGTTATAATCAGATTCTTGTGCATCCAGATGATCAAGAAAAAACAACCTTCACAACACCGTGGGTTACATTCATGTACACTAAAATGCCTTTTGGTCTCATGAATGCGGGAGCCACTTTCCAAAGAGCAATGGACATTTCTTTTTCTGAAGAAAAGGATAATTCGGTGGTTGTTTATCTTGATGATATCATAGTCTATTCAAAGAAAGAAGAAGATCATTTGAAACACCTAGAAAAATTTCTACTGAAATGTAGAAGGCTTGGTATCTCTCTTAATCCTACTAAAAGCATATTTTCTTTAACTTCAAGCAAATTACTTGGTCATATCATTTCTGGAGATGGAATTAGGATTGATCATAATAGAGTTAATGCAATTCAAAATGTATATTTGCCAAGAAGTAGGAAAGAGATTCAATCTTTTCTTGGGAAAGTGAATTTTGTTAGGCGTTTCATTCGTAACTTTGCTGAGATTGTCAAAGATATAACAAGGATGTTAAAGAAAGGAATTGACATTAAGTGGAAAGCTGAAGCAAAGAAATATTTTGAATAAATCAAGAAGGTACTCACACAAGCACCGGTACTCATCAGTCTGGATTTTTCCAAAGAATTTTTGGTTTTTACATTTGCTTCCGAAAACAAAATTGCTGGAGTTTTGCTACAAAAAGGAAAGAAAGGTATTGAACAGCCTATTTCTTTCTTTAGTAGGACATTAGCAAATCCTGAACTAAAGTATAATATTCTATAGAAGCAGGCCTATGCTTTTGTGAAAGCTATAAAAGATTTCAGAATTTAAATCTTGCATTCGCACATCATAGCATATGTTCCTAGTGCTGCGATAAAAGACATTCTAACTCAAGCAGATCTAGATGGCAAGAGGGGAAAATGGATCGCCAAATTGCTGGAATATGATATAGACATCAAACAAACGAAGTTGGTGAAGGGACAAGGCTTGGCGAAACTAATGACTCAGTCAAATCTGGACTGTCTTGACATAAATCTGAATGCAGAAATATCAAAAATTTCTAAAAATGAAGAATAATTGGTCCAAATTGATGAGAAATTTCTTTCTTCAGAGTGGTATAAGGATGTGGTTTTTGTCCTACAGCATAATAAAGATCCCACTGATATTTCAAATTCCAAAGCAAGGTTTGTTAAGCTGAAATCATTGCGATATTTTTTTTATGACAGAAATTTGTTTTGGAAAGATGCAGGAGGAATTTTGTTGAATTGTCTACTTGAAAAAGAGGCTGAAAAAATCATTGAAGAATTTCATAAAGGTGATTGTGGAGGACATCATTATTCGAAAGCTACAACAAACAAGATCGTAAGAGCTAGATATTTTTGGCCAACAATGTTTAAAGACATTTACAAAAAGATTGCTGCGTGTCATGAGTGCCAAATTTTTGAAGGAAGAAGAAAGCTTGTACCTTTACCTTTGGTTCCTATCTATGTTGAAGCTCCTTTTCAGCAATGGGGGTTAGACTTTATTGGAGAGATACATCCATCTTCATTAGGGCAGCATCGCTAGATTCTTACAGCAACAGACTACTTTAGCAAATGGATAGAGGTGATACCAACAAGGCAAGCTAATCATTCTGTTATTATTTCTTTTTTAGAGAATAATATATTGTCAAGATTCGGTTGTCCTATGAAGATTATAATAGATAATTCTCAAGAATTTAAGTCCAAGGAGATGATAAATTTCCGCCATCAATATCACATCACTCTTGGACACTTTACAACATTCTATCCGTAAGGTAATCGTCTTGTTGAATCATCAAACAAGAGCATAGTAAGAATCATCAAAAGGGTACTGCAGGAAAACAAGAAAGCTTGGCACTTAAAGCTGAAGTACGCCTTATGGGTTGATGGGATTTGTACAAAGAGATCAATTGGAACTTCACCATATGAATTAGTCTATGGGGCTGAAATTGTTTTCCCAAGATCACTTGGGGTGCTAGTTATGAAGTTAATTCAAGGACTTGAAGAAGAAAAAAATTCCATCCAAAGGAGGATAAACCAGCTGATAGCCTTGCAAGAGAAGAGAAATGAAGTCTATGACAGTCATCAACATGTTCAAAAGAGAATTAAGAATACATTTGATAGGAAGATCAAAGAGGACAGTTTTCAGATTCACGACCAAGTGTTGAAATGGGAGGCGAAAATTGAGGAAAAGGGCAAGCATGGTAAGTTTGAGAATTTATGGAAGGGTCCCTTTCAGATTGCTGGTTTTCATGGGAACAACACTTACATACTGCAGGAAATTGATGGAGGATCATATGTTGGAGGGCCTATTAATCGCAGGTTCCTAAAGCGTTATGTTTGTTGAAGTATTATAAATTACTCATGACATTGTATATATTCATCTTTGTCAGTTTTTGCTAATAAATGACAAGCTGAAACAGAAATCTTAAGCCCGAGGTGAAGGCCCAACAGTTTGAAAAAGATGCTTGTTAACAATATTTCTATTTTTATCAAAAAATGGATAGCACCGGAGCTGCAAGTTCTTAGCGTACCATAGGGGCACACTATCCTAAGTGGAGCCACTGTTATCACTATCAAACTTTTCTAAACTTGGTCAGTTTATACTTGCTCCTAAGTCATGGTATTAGATATGGTTTGAGTCATTTTTATGTTTTATAATGTCTAAGCCATAGGTTACAAGTTTCATTTCATCATAAAATAAAGTGCATAACCCTTACTTTACTCTTTAGAAGTCTCATACCACGTTTTTAAAACCATATTTTAAGTCTTTTTCAAAAAAAATTTGAATAAGCCACGAAACCACGTTTTCGTAGCGCGCTCATTGTAAAAAACTGCTTCTGCGCTACGAAAATGTTGGTCTTTTCGTAGCGTAAAATCCTGAAATCACATTACCAGTGCTACGAAATCAGGGATTCAAAGTTTTTTGGTTTAGCTGTCACATCCGTCAGTTTGGGTTAAATTTTCATGATTATGGTGTTAGTCCACGAATCCTCCCTCACGCATGCAACCATCCAAAGTAGTTGTGAAGTCATTATGGGATTCGTTAGGGGTCATTTGTGATTAGTCCTTTGCAAATTTGAAAATGGGTTGGTTATCATTATTTTTATCTCATGCAAAGAAAGCACTGCATGCATATCTATTGTTGAAAGAGAAGCTCATGATAAGAAACCAGAGCTCTCATTAAGTTTTCAAGCGAGGAAAATTTTTCAATCAAGCGAGGTAAAATCCAATTGATGTTATGTCAACAATTTCGATAGTTGCTAATCTAGTGAGTTTGAAAATAATTGTTGACTAAAATAAGGTTTCTAATCAAGCGAGGCAGAGTTTTCCATCAAGCGAGGCTGAACCAAATTCTCAAGCGAGCCAGTTCATCCAACAAGGAGGTTTATTACATGTTTGTTGAAGACATAGGTTTTTTAGCAAGAAGATGACAAAAGAAAAGAGAAATCACAGGTCTGGTCACTGTTTGAGAACAAAACCTGAAGGTTTAGAAGCTCTCACAAGAGATAAATTTGTTGAAGAAGCCTTCAAGAAGGTAGGGTGTTGGAGGTTCTGTGAAAAGCTTCAAGGAGGGCATAATCAAGTTGCCAAAGAGTTTTCCATGAACTTCACAGGGTCAAACAAAAAGGTTGGTTTCCTCAATTTACCAATTTCTCCTGAAGTTATATCAGAAGTCACAGAAATTCCAAGGGGGGAAGATAGATGGTTCAAGAATTTTAGGTTTGAAATGCAACCCTACAAAATATTTTTGAAACCAAAGTTTATGGATACTGATTTGAACAAAGTTGTGCCAAGAATTTATGTCAAGGATGCATTTTCCAATCTACTCTACAACATCCAAAGGTACTTCACCTGCGAAGGGAGATACTACAAGGTGTACACTTATCATTTTAAACTCTTATTTCATTTCACAAGAATAATCTCTCTAGACTTACCTTTCTTTCTCTTTCGAATTTTGGCCAAGATGGCAGACAAAGTACGGATGAAAACTCAGGCATGTGAAACCTCATTATTTCATCATGGTCTAGTCAAGTTAATAGTATTGCATTAGCTTCAAAACGTGAATAGAGAATGGTCTGCATTTCTCTTTTTGAGTGGAATAGGGGTTGAAGGAACAGGTGCTAGCCATCAAGTCAAAGAAACATCTTCATCAAAGACTACTGAACCTGCAGAAACAGAATCAAGGAGGTTTTTCAAGCTTAAGCCCAAGAAATAGGTTAAGGAACCAATGATAAACACATCACTGAATATCCAAAGGACTCCTCAATCTGCACAGAATAAGAGTACTCATGTCAAAATGACAATTATGAAATAGTCAACCAGTAAAAAAGCTCAGAAGAAGTTGACTAGGAGTCAGAGGTCAAAGGAGAAGGGTAAGGCTGTGGTCATAGATGAAAAATTGGAATTAAGAGGTGACTTGAATGATATATTACAAGCTATTGAAATTGAAGAGTCTCCCCTGGTTCAAGCAGATTTCATCAAACTGGATACAGGTGGAAAATCCAAGAAATTGAGAACATCCAAAAAATTAGATTTTGAGGATGAAGTGTTAGAGTTTGTCTTTAAACCTAGAAAACCCTTGACTAGGCAGTCTAAGAAAGTGCAACAGCTAGACATGGTGATAGTCCAAACAGGGGGTGAGGATACAATTTTTTTTGAAGAACCCATAAATATATCATCTCAAATACTTGAAGAAGACAGAAACAATGTTTTTAATACTAAGAGAGAAAAGAGTAGTTATGAAGAGGTTAAAGAAAAAATCAGACTTGAAAGCATTGAAATTGATAAATTGAAGAAGAAAGTGAGAATGCATGCTGTAGAAAGGTCAAAATTTGTTGAAAGGTCTGTGGGAGCTAGAAAAGGTTTCAAACATTGAGTCAATCAGCAGTCAAGATCAATTCTTCATATGGACTGTCCTTGCAATCAAGGAAGCAAAGTTCATAAGGCTGGTTAATACCAAACTAAGAGCTAATAATAGAAGGCTTAAAAGGTAAGTTGAATACCTTGAGATATAGCTAGCAAATCCTGAAGATCAACCACAGCCAAAATGAGTGTAAATAGTAAGTGACATCTCCTAACACATTTTTGAGGTTATATGGAAAGATATCATTTTTGAAAAGCAGTTCAAAGTTTATTTTTGTTGATTATGAGTGCTTATATATAACTGAAAGGATGGCAGTAAAGGTTGGAAGCTCAAATTTTTGGAAAAAGTTGTGAAAAGATAGACACAGCAGTTTCGTAGCGTGCTATGAAACTGCTATAGGATGCAGTTTAATCAATTTTGCAAGTTGTCAAATGGTGAAATGGCATGTTTTTAAAACCTTGATGCTACTAAAGAATGTATAAAGATAATAAGTGAAAACCCGATGGAAAAACAAAGAAAAATGAAGATCCCAATTGAGGTTTTTAAAGGTAAAGTTCTACGCTACGAAAACAGCAGACAGTTTCGTAGCGCAACAATGTTAACAATTTTTGACACTTCTTCAAATTTTGGTTTCGGCCCAGCTAGACATGCGAAGTCACATGAGTTTAATAGGACTTTGCCACATGTTTTGAGCACAATTTGGTTAGTAGATGGTTTGAAGAAACATAAATGAAGCATTATAGCTATTTTGCAGGGAACATATTCCTATCTTTCAGGGTAGATAAGAGGCAAATCAATACAGTCAAACAACAAGGAGATGGATATCATCAAGGTTGAAGTTTAGGAAGAACAACTATCAGATAGAAGATTTAATATTTGGATAAGGTTGTTAAGTTATAATAAGATTTTTAATCCTAGTTGTATTAGGACTCCAGAACAGACAGTTTAACTATCATATGTAATTAAAAGTTTGTTTTAGCAGTTGATAGGTGTCAAGCTAGCAAATTCAAAATTTTCTCAAGTGATTGGAGAGAATCTAAGAATGTAATGATGACTTTATAAAATACAAGAAGTCGAGTTGCATAGGGTTGGAAATTTTCATTAACAAGCATACTATTTTGTTGTAGAAAAGACTGTGTTTTTATTATTAATACAGAGATATTGGTTTCATCACTCAGGATTCAGAAAGGGTTATTGATGTTTGACATTCTCATGGTTTTCCTCTTTCAATTACTTGCAGTGGCATGAATGTATGTTACTTAGAATTCACTGAAGGTGCTCTAACTTCCTTCATATGTTCATGAACTGTGTTTATTTTCTGTCCTACTATTCTGTTGATGCATCTATACCCTGAAATGCCCTGACTTCCATATGAAGCTAATATTCATGTTTTGTGAAAACACATTTGACTCCATAAGACCAATAGATTTTTTTTTATTAGTAGTACAACCAATTATCCATTTTTATCCATTTTACTCATAGATTTAGCCATATAATCCTTATTTGAAAATCATAAACCTATTGAGAGAGCCCTCTCAGGTTGAGGAGGCTAAGCCTCAACTAAAAGTATGGTTTGAAATAGTTACACTGAGCTAGCCTGACCAGCAGCCTATCAGGACCTATTTTGGTGATAACATTTTCATTCCATTTGGGATAGAGGTATAGATTTTGAGGTATCAGGCATTATATTTAGGAACATATTCATTAGGATTGTGTTTCAGGGAATCATACTCAGCAAGGATTTGTAAAGGTTTTTTCTTCTCATCCCACCTGGCTAAGAAAGCATCAGTTAGTTCAATAGGAGCCCTAATAGAATTAGCTATGAGGGCATGAAACCAAACTTTAACTTCACTAGAAAAACTTTGTGCAATGATTCGCATCTTGGTATCATCTACATCCAACTCCTCAAGATCTATAAATGTTGTTATTTTGGCGATATGTTGATGGGGAGTGATTTCATAGTTTTCATCGAAGAGAGGAATTCTTTGTCCATATCCTGTAGGTATATTAGCAATATTACTAGGCAGAACTAAAGGTTCAAAATGAGCCACAATTCCTATTGAATGTGGTGGAAGGCGAGGAACAAGGGATGGATTAGTTTGAGGAGGTCCTTGAGGGGGAAGTTGCGATGATGATGGGATGGATGATGAAACAGTAATTGTTTGGGAAAATTTGGGAATATGAAGGTTTTATTTTTGGTATTGAATAAGGGCTTTTTGAGTAGTGTAACTTAGGGCATTGGCTAAATTTTCTAGCTTGTAATATTGTCTCCTAATTTTAACATTAGCTCATTTGCAGCTTCAACTAATGATGGATTTAACTATAATATCTAGGGTTTAGGGACCACTTTATGTTGAGATTCAACAAGATTATGAGCTTAGTGAAAATATTTGCCTTCACTAAGTGGGCCCACAAGCTATTTTTGGCGCAAGTCTATTTTTAGACATGGTGATCATATTTCAGAAGTTGCAGGATGCTATTTGTGGATGGTTGATCAAGTTGTAAAAATGGATGAAATTATATTATTAGAATATTGGGCGAAGTCTATTTATAGATTGTCGATCTAAAAATAGGAGTGTCGATTATTATTAGCTCTTAATAATAATCCGACAATAAACAGTAACTTATTCTCTTGAAGCACATAGTTTCAGTGCACAGATTTGGAAAATTAGTAGGCTGAAGGAATTATGCAATTATTAGGGTTTACTGGTGGTTCATACATGGAGGACTTAGTTAGAAATAAAGAGGAAAAGTTATGATGGAGTTGGAAGAGTAGTTCGTGTATTTGTATTCTGTTTAACTCAGTTAGACTCAGTCGAGCTAGTTGTATCTAGACTAACTGAATGATACACTAGTGAGAGTGGAGTGAATTAATTAGTTAATTAATTCAAAAATAATAACTCAGTAATCAACTGAACAATACAACAGTTAACTATAGTGCATGTTAGTTCTAGTGGAGACCCAGTGGAGAGATAGGTGAAAGGGCAAGATGGACTATCTGTTGTGACTATAGTGATGCATTGATTGCAACACACACACATTGGAGTTGCCAATGAGGATTGCACAGTCAAGGAAAGGGTAATTTGAGTTCATTTAGAGCTATTCTTCAGCATTATTGTGCAGTGGAGGCAGGCTAGCAGGAGGGCAGAGATCGGTGCATGAATTTGCAGATTTCTTCTATGTTAGTGTGTGACGATTGATTGTACTGAGAGCTTGATGTAGTAAGCTTTGTATGATATTGTTACATGATCTCCATGATACATAATATATGATAGTTGGGGTTTTCAGCTTTAGGCTTTCCCAATAAACAACTGTGTTATGTGCGATTGTTTTTGTTTATGCTTCACATGTGTTTGCAATTAATTTTCCACAAAAGATTAACAGTGGAATGATTCCATATTTTGCAAGAAGTTAAATATTGTGAGATCAGGGGAATCTGGATGTATGCATTCTTAGTGTATACTAATTTCTACATGGTATCATATTAGTGTTAATTCTTGAAGATTTCAATTGTGAAGAATTGTTGAGTTTGTGTTGGTGGACAATTCGAATTTGCTACAGAGGATTCTGTTAGCACTCAAATCTACCTTAGGCTGAAATAAGGTAAAACTCAAGGCTACATCAAACCACGCTCAGCCTCGTAGCTAGCCCTATGAGGACAGGAGAGGGCTCTCTCCGGGTCTATCTCAGAAAAAGGTTTTCAGAGGGGCTGAGATGACTTATAATGAACAAGGAATATTGATTTTAGGCTAGTAAAGAGATAGGAAAGTTTGATTTTATTTTTTTGGGTTTTTGTTGGAGAAATGGGAAAAAACAACTTTTGGGTTCGGGAATAAGGCCAAATCTTTGCAGAATTCGAGTTGGGGTGAGGTAGGCAGTAGTATTGATGCTTTTGATCAGGTGTATGGATGGATCAGAATGACAAGGAGCTGAAGAGGGCAAGGGAGAACATGGATCCTCTCCAAACAGGTGAAAACATGCAAAACTAAACAAATTCAAAGGCAGAGCACTGAAATCAATGGATTCAACCTCATTTACTCATTCATTTAGTTTCAGAAGCATAAGAAGGGAATGGCATACATTAAACATGAAAGAAATTACAAATAACTGAGAGAAAACACCATCAAGAACTGAAAGCCACAAGAATCCCAACAGGTGCTGCAAAACCTCTGATCTTTCCTTAGCCAAAATATGAAAATATGTACAATAGTGTGCCAAAATCTTCCCAAGAGTCCAACCTGTAGAATGTCTCAGAAATTACATCATATAGACTATCCTAACCCCTTCCCACACCTCTAGGGGTCGAATTCCTCCTTCTAGGAGCAGTTCCAACTAATTCTAAACAAGGAGCTAGAATATAGGCATCCAAACAACTTGCCTCTAAAAGGAGGGAAACTGATTCTTACATTTGATTTTTACTTTTTTAGGAGTGAATCATCTAGAATAGGTAAAAGTGAGTCCAAGTTACATGCCAACCATAAATTTACATCAAGATAACTCAAAAATTTCATCCACAAGAAAAACTGGTTCAACTAGCCGAAATTCTGAGCTGGAAGGTCAAAAATTGACCAAAAATCTATATGCGTAGCGCGCCTGAGCCATATGCGTAGCGCGTCTTTTAGCCTATTTTTGGGGCACTTCCTGGCATCCAAATTGTGCTCATGATAGCTCGTTGGAAATCCTTGGATGTTGGCTATCCAACCCAAGTGTAATTTCCTAATTTGGAGCTCATTTTCCCCTCCAAAACTTCATTCTCCCAGAAGTACTTCCTGCTGGTGCAAAAGGTGGCAGAAAGGTGGTTTTCATGGTGTTTTTGGGCCCTTTGATCATCCAGAACTTGATGAAATGCTTCGGAAATACTGGAGCATGCATAAATTGCCATGAAAAACCCAAAAATATAAATTTTCTCTCCAGCAAGTGTCCCAATCATAAGCGAGCGCGTCGACACGCTACTTGTATAACTGAAAAATCTGTTTTTAGACCAAAATATTTCAAAATGACAAAAATTTCTCCGAATTTGCTCAAATTCGGAGCGAATACCCTCCATCATGTATCATGCCCAGCCACTAAAGCTTCGGCCAAAATCCAGAGTGGATCAAGCCTTTTCCGCCGTTTTAGTGCTCTGCTCAATCTCCTCTTCAGAATCTTCATTTTTGCCTTGCAGACGTGCATGCATGCCCAATAATGACCTTTCATGTGACGAAGCATGTCTTTGTCTCTATTGGCCTTTGCTAACAACTTCTCCAGATGAATGTTAACATGCATGAGTTCGGTCTCTCGCTCAACTGGTGTCATGTCACCTGGTCTCTTCCGGGCCAATTGTCGATCCTCACGGATTCGCCGCAGCTCTAACAGTGTGTGCTCATCCTCTAGCTATTTTTTGCGCTGCTCCAGGTAGTCTATCACCCACTGAGCCCTCTACAATTTCTCTTTCAGTGTGTCATTCTCGGCCTTTTTCTCCTGGATGATCTC
Source organism: Pinus albicaulis (assembly GCA_034641835.2). Lineage (NCBI taxonomy): Eukaryota > Viridiplantae > Streptophyta > Pinopsida > Pinales > Pinaceae > Pinus > Pinus albicaulis. The sequence continues at coordinate 161,352,274 of CM076571.1, read as the reverse complement.
TTTCAGTTTAGAGCTAGGAGAGCTCGCATCAACATCAATGATCATGAAATCAGTGTCCCGGCCTCCTAATGGGCCCTCATCATGCATAGGCCTCTTGCCTCTGTCCTGAATCTGTACCTGTGCTGAAGAAGAAGGCGAGACCCCTTCCACGTCATGTGGAGATAATACTCGCTCTGCTGATGGAGTCAACGAGACCCCTTCCACCCCGGGTGGAGATAATACTCGTCGTGTAGCTGCAAATAACGCCTTGTGGCCTCGCTGGTATGTCACATACAATGGAGCACTGATATGCTCGATCTCAGGGATGTCTGACTGATGTAAAGGCTCTCTCTCATCATGAACTACCTCGGGAGGCGGCTGCGGCGCTGTAAATAAGTCACGAGAGATGAAATCCTCCCAAGTGATGCCCTGTTGTGTTAACTGATGTACCACTGCGATCTTGATCAGCGCGTAATGATAAATACTTCTATGTTGCTATGCTGGGGTCTTCTTCTGTACAAAAATCATCATCCTCTCTATGTTGCGATACATGAAGTATGGAATGTTCATCATACGTACCCTCGTGAAATGCATCAAAAAACGGACATGGTACTCATAGAGACACGAGAATCTTCCCTCGCAACTGAAATACCGAATGATGAGTTTCATCAATGGTGCAAACTCATCCCTCAGGAATCTGAAAGGAAAAACCCTGCTCAGGTGCCTCATAAACCCAGGTTTGATGTATGGCTCATAGTGAAATTTCTCTAACTGCTGACGTTTGTTCTATTCCTCTCCTATATTTGGTATCCTGGTGGCCTGAGCAATAGTCTCTTGTGACAGAATGAAATCTACTCCGACGAGGTTTACATGACCATCATGTAAATGTAGAAGAAATAGACGAGCTAGTTCACGATGATGCTGGGTTTGTGAAATCATCTCACAGTATTGGAAACATGACTGACGCTGAAAACAATCCATTGCAAGCGGGCAAGCCTGCAATTGAGCCAAAGAAGTAGGCTCCTCCCTAAGATTCTTACCACCTTTGCCACTTTTGTGAGACCTCTGTGGCACATTACCCTCTGCCGTGGAATCACTGTCATACTCCTGCTCATAAACTGAATCCGTCTTTGACATGGCTTTGAAAACAAGGTGTCTGCAATATGTATGTTGATATAGGTGTAGTGAAGACAAAAGTTTCAATGTATGCTCAAAACCCAAATATGTCACATATGTACCAAAGCATCATAGGAAAACAAGCCACAGTGGTAATAGCTCTGTTAAGTGAGTTGGCATAAAAACAGTCACTGTTTGATCACAAGTGAATTTGACAAATGAGTAGAAAAAGTGTAATGTAGTGTACAGCCTTTGCAATGCTGGCCAAGATTTGTCAAAGGGAAAATGAGAATGAGGCTGTGTTTGTCAATAGAGAAAAGGAAACAGTGACAATGACCATAGTAAAACAATAGCAATGACAACAGTGTTCCGATAATGTCAATGGAGGATATGGACAAGTGAACATGAGACTATGTGAAAACATGAATAAAGAGCAGTGCTAAAATGAGGATGACAATCATAGTGACAGCAGTGGTACAATGGAAAAGAAAGGGCGTGAGGATGATGTACATAATGAGCAGGGGTGCGACAGACAATATAGGCATGAGCATATATATCAATCACAGAAGTTTGCAAACCCTTCACAAGACTGTCAACATATCTTTCAAAACCCTGAGAAATGAATTTGCAATGAACCTAGGGTTTACACACTTCTCCTCATCAAATTATTGTTTCCCCACATCAAACACACTACAATCATGTTCAAAATTTACTGAGCAACCATTAAGAACCTACTTGCAAGCCACTTGAGGTGTTTTGACATCAAACCGGACGCAAGGGCAAAAAAAATTTAGCTCTGAGACTATATGCGTAGCGCGCTTACCCAGTGCGTAGCGCGCTGCATATGCGTAGCGCCCTGGTTATTTTACACAGGGTGGGGAGGTTATATGTGTATCATGCTTTATATGAGTAGCGCGCCTCCTATGTGCGTAGCATGCACCTCCAGTCCAATCCACAGCTTTGAAAATCACGATCTCGGCCCTCAACTTCACCACTTTGATTTCTGCCTTGAGAATTTGTGCAAATGAATGGTTTTCCATGGCTTATATGTGAAGAAAAATATCTCATAAAATCATATTTGATTTTAAATTTTTTCCATAACCCACTTTTATAATGTTTGGCACTTTGTCATTTTAATGCAATTCTGTCTTTAGCTCTCACTGTCTTTCTGAGTCTTGGACTGATGACACTTGGTTGTTTTTTGTAGGGATTTGGCATTTGGCTTTGGCAAAGCTCAGAGGCTTGCTCTAGAACTTTCTGACAATGAAACAAATACAAAATTATTACAACAATGAAATGTGACAATTTCTAGTTCCAAAACAGAGTTTTGGACTAGAAATGTCTTCAAATGCTTTTGATAATAAAAACGTGAAATAGGAACCTTTTGAAACCAACCTCATGGCCTGGCTTTTATTACATGTATGCAAAGGACTGAAAACCCTAGACTCTAGGACTAAAGACTTTTTTTTTTTACGAAAACAATCATTTATAACCATAAATGATGTGACCTGAACTTCAGTGATTTTTTAGAAATTTTAATTAGCCCTGCAGGTACAAGCACGAGGAAACACAAGAAGACCAGACCCTCTCGTCAGTCAATGGCATGCCCCTAGCGAAATGCAACAAATTGGAATGAGCGAGACACCTAAAAATGATATGCAAAATACGAAATGATCTCTGACGGAGGGCTGTAAGGACTGACTCTTACATTGGCTCCAATGGGGATGGTGGCTCCATGGAGATGCCAAGAATGGCAGATCTCTGGGAGAGTCAGACAGTGCCTTCATCCATTGGGTGATGGAGTCATTATTTCAATAGATAACACAAAACCTTTGATACATTTATTGACTGCAAACTTGACTGAAAACCGACTGAAACTTGACCAAAACTCAAACCACGCTTAGCCTCGTAGCTAGCCCTACGAGGATAGGAGAGGGATCTCTCCGGGTCTATCTCTAAAAAAGGTTTTTAGAGGGGCTGAGATGACTTATAATGAACAAGGAATACTGATTTTAGGCTAGTAAAGAGATAGGAAAGTTTAGTTTTAATTTTTTGGGTTTTTGTTGGATAAATGGGAAAAAACAATTTTTGGGTTCGGGGATAAGGCCAGATCTTTGCAGAATTTGAGTTGGGGCGAGGTAGGCAGTAGTATTGATGCTTTTTATCAGGTGTATGGATGTATCAGAATGAAAAGGAGCTAAAGAGGGCAAGGGAGAACATGGATCCTCTCCAAACAGGCGAAAACATGCAAAACTAAACAAATTCAAAGGCAGAGCACTGAAATCAATGGATTCAACCTCATTTACTCATTCATTTAGTTTCAGAAGCATAAGAAGGGAATGGAATACATTAAACATGAAATAAATTACAAATAACTGAGAGAAAACACCATCAAGAACTGAAAACCACAAGAATCCCAACAGGTGCTGCAAAACCTCTAATCTTTCCTTAGCCAAAATATGAAAATATGTACAATAGTGTGCCAAAATCTTCCCAAGAGTCCAACCTGTAGAATGTCTCAGAAATTACATCATATAGACTATCCTAACCCCTTCCCACACCTCTAGGGGTCGAATTCCTCCTTCTAGGAGCAGTTCCAACTAATTCTAAACAAGGAGCTAGAATATAGGCATCCAAACAACTTGCCTCTAAAAGGAGGGAAACTGATTCTTACATTTGATTTTTACTTTTTTAGGAGTGAATAATCTAGAATAGGTAAAAGTGAGTCCAAGTTACATTCCAACCATAAATTTACATCAAGATAACTCAAAAATTTCATTCACAAGCAAAACTAGTTCAACTGGCCGAAATTCTGAGCTGGAAGGTGAAAAATTGACCAAAAATCTATATGCGTAGCGCGCTTGAGCCATATGCATAGTGTGTCTTTCAGCCTATTTTTGGGGCACTTCCCAGAATCCAAATTGATCTCATGATAGCTTGTTGGAAAGCCTTGGATGTTGGCTATCCAACACAAGTGTAATTTCCCAATTTGGAGCTCATTTTCCCCTCCAAAATTTCATTCTCCCAGAAGTACTTCCTGCTGGTGAAAAAGGTGGCAGAAAGGTGGTTTTCATGGTGTTTTTGGGCCCTTTGATCATCCAGAACTTGATGAAATGCTTCGGAAATATTGGATCATGCATAAATTGCCATGAAAAACCTAAAAATATAAATTTTTCCTCCAACAAGTGTCCCAATCATAAGCGAGCGCGTCGACGCGCTACTCGTATAACTGAAAAATCTGTTTTTAGACCAAAATATTTCAAAATGACAAAAATTTCTCTGAATTTGCTCAAATTCGGAGCGAAGACCCTCCATCATGTATCATTCCCAGCCAATGAATCTTCGGCCAAAATCCGGAGTGGATCAAGCATTTTCTGCCGTTTTAGTGCTCTGCTCAATCTCCTCTTCAGAATCTTCATTTTTGCCTTGCAGACGTGCATGCGTGCCCAATAATGACCTTTCATGTGACGAAGCATGTCTTTGTCTCTATTTTCCTTTGCCAAAAACTTCTCTAGATGAATGTTAACATGCGTGAGTTCGGTCTCTCGCTCAACTGGTGTCATGTCACCTGGTCTCTTCCGGGCCAATTGTGAATCCTCACGGATTCGCCGCAGCTCTAACAGTGTGTGCTCATCCTCTAGCTGTTTTTTGCGCTGCTCCAGGTATTCTATCACCCACTGAGCCCTCTGCAATTTCTCTTTTAGCGTGTCATTCTCGACCTTTTGCTCCTGGATGATCTCTTTCATTTTCGAGCTAGGAGAGCTCACATCAACATCACTGATCGTGAAATCAGTGTCCTGGCCTCCTGATGCGCCCTCATCATGCATAGGCCTCTTGCCTCTGTCCTGAATCTGTACCTGTGCTGAAGAAGAAGGCAAGACCCCTTCCACATCATGTGGAGATAATACTCGCTCTGCTGATGGAGTCAACGAGACCCCTTCCACCCTGGGTGGAGATAATACTCGTCGTGTAGCTGCAAATAAGGCCCTGTGGCCTCGCTGATATGTCACATACAATGGAGGACTGATATGCTCGACCTCAGGAATGTCAGGCTGGTGTGAAGGCTCTCCCTCATGATGAACTATCTCAGGAAGCGGCTGTGGCGCTGTAAATAAGTCATGAGAGATGAAATCCTCCCAAGTAATGCCCTGCTGTGTCAACTGATGTACCACTACGATCTTGATCAGCGCGTAATGATATATACTTCTATGCTGCTGTACTGGGGTCTTCTTCTTTACAAAAATCATCATTCTCTCTATGTTGCGATACATGAAGTACGGAATGTTCATCATACGTACCCTCGTGAAGTGCATCAACAAACGGACATGGTACGCATAGAGACGTGAGAATCTGCCCTCGCAACTGAAATACTGAATGATGAGTTTCATCAGTGGTGCAAACTCATCCTTCAGGAATCTGAAAGGAAAAACTCTACTCAGGTGCCTCATATATCCCGGTTTGATGTATGGCTCATAGTGGAATTTCTCTAACTGCTGACGTTTGTTCCATTCCTCTCCTATATTTGGTATCCCGGTGGCCTGAGCAATAGTCTCTGGTGACAGAATGAAATCTACTCCGGTGAGGTTTACACGACCATCATGTAAATGTAGAACAAATAGACGAGCTAGTTCATGATGATGTTGGGTTTGTGAAATCATCTCACAGTATTGGAAACATGACTGACACTGAAAACAATCCATTGCAAGCGGGCAAGCCTACAATTGAGCCAAAGAAGTAGGCTCCTCCCTGAAATGCTTACCACCTTTGCCACTTTTCTGAGACCTTCGTGGCACATTACCCTCTGCTGTGGAATCACTGTCATACTCCTGCTCATAAACTGAATCTGTCTCTGACATGGCTTTGAAAACAAGATGTCTGCAATATGTATGTTGATATAGGTGTAGTGAAGAAAAAAGTTTCAATGTATGCTCAAAACCCAAATATGTCACATATGTACCAAAGCATCATAGGAAAACAAGCCACAGTGGTAATATCTCTGTTAAGTGAGTTGGCATAAAAACAGTCACTGTTTGATCACAAGTGAATTTGACAAATGAGTAGAAAAAGTGTAATGTAGTGTACAGCCTTTGCAATGCTGGCCAAGATTTGTCAAAGGGAAAATGAGAATGAGGCTGTGTTTGTCAATAGAGAAAAGGAAACAGTGACAATGACCATAGTAAAATATTAGCAATGACAACAGTGTTCCGATAATGTCAATGGAGGATATGGACAAGTGAACATGAGACTATGTGAAAACATGAATAAAGAGCAGTGCTAAAATGAGGATGACAATCATAGTGATAGCAGTGGTACAATGGCAAAGAAAGGGCATGAGGATGATGTACATAATGAGCAGGGGTGCCACAGACAATATAGGCATGAGCATATATATCAATCACAGAAGTTTGCAAACCCTTCACAAGACTGTCAACATATCTTTCAAAACCCTGAGAAATGAATTTGCAATGAACCTAGGGTTTACACATTTCTCCTCATCAAATGCTTGTTTCCCCACATCAAACACACTACAATCATGTTCAAAATTTACTGAGCAACCATTAAGAACCTACTTGCAAGCCACCTGAGGCGTTTTTACATCAAACCGGACGCAAGGGCAAAAAGAATTTAGCTCTGAGACTATATGCGTAGCGCGCTTACGCAGTGTGTAGCGCGCTGCATATGCGTAGCACACTGGTTATTTTACACAGGCTGGGGAGGTTATATGTGTAGCGCGCTTTATATGATTAGAACGCCTCCTCTGCGCATAGCGCGCACCTCCACTCCAGTCCACAGCTTTGAAAATCATGATTTCGGCCCTCAACTTCACCACTTCGATTTCTGCCTTGAGAATTTGTGCAAATGAATGGTTTTCCATGGTTTATATGTGAAGAAAAATATCTCATAAAATCAGATTTGATTTTAAATTTTTCCATAACCCACTTTTATAATGTTTGGCACTTTGTCATTTTAATGCAATTTTGTCTTTAGCTCTCATTGTCTTTCTGAGTCTTGGACTGATGACACTTGGTTGTTTTTTGCAGGGATTTGGCATTTGGTTTTGGCAAAGATCAGAGGCTTTCTCTGGAACTTTCTTACAATGAAACAAATACAAAATTATTACAACAATGAAATGTGACAATTTCTAGTTCCAAAACAGAGTTTTGGACTAGAAATGTCTTCAAATGCTTTTGATAATAAAAACGTGAAATAGGAACCTTTTGAAACCAACCTCATGGCCTGCGGGCTTTTATTACATGTAGCTAAAGACTGAAAACCCTAGACTCTAGGACTAAAGACTTTTTTTGACGAAAACAATCATTTATAACCATAAATGATGTGACCTGAACTTCAGTGATTTTTTAGAAATTTTAATTAGCCCTATAGGTACAAGCACGAGGAAACACAAGAATACCAGACCCTCTCGTCACTCAATGGCATGCCCCTAGTGAAATGCAACAAAGTGGAACGAGCGAGACACCTAAAAATGATATGCAAAATGCAAAATGGTCTCTGACGGAGGGCTGTAAGGACCGACTCTAACAGATTCTTGGTGCAAAAGTTGAGTATATATTGAAATGTATTTCAATGAGTTGCGATTGGAGTATGCCCTTGATGGGAGCTCAAATTACATAGCCTGGAAGGATAGGATGGAGGTGGTGCTCGAGGATAATGGATTGAAGGAGTTCATCAATAATGATGTTCCTAAGCATGGATCTAGCGATGTTGCATTACTTGACGCATGGCAAAATAAGACAGCAAAGACAAGAAGAATTATATTGGAAGGTGTGAAGGACCATATTGTGTCCAACCTTCATGGGAAATCCCCTCCATTCTTAATGTGGAAGGCTTTGACAGATTTGTTCCAAAGAAAAAGTGACCAGAGGAAGTTGGCACTTAAAGACAAGCTCAGAAAAATAAAAATGGAGAAGGGCGACAGTATTCCAAAATATCTCACGAAGTTTGTCCACTGCAAGGATGAACTGGGAAGTGTGGTGGTTACTATTGATGATGAAGACTTGGTGAGCTTGGCTCTCCTTGGGCTTCCAAAGAGTTGGCATAGCTACGAAGACTCTGTCAATGGACGGGAGAAACTGTCGGGATGGGAGTGACTTTGGTCGGATCTTGTGCAAGAGGAGATAAGGCAGGGTACCAGGGATGGCTCTTCATCCAAGAATAAAGATGAAGAGAATTGCGCTTTCGATACCAAATAAATAAAGGGGAAAGGGAAGAAATTTCCTTCAAAATTTGAAGCTAAAGGAAAGAAGCAGGATTTGTCCAAAGTGAAGTGTTTTCACTATCACGAACATGGGCATTTCGCCACTAACTGCCCATAGAAGAAGAAGAACAAGAAGGTTGCTAGAGATGCAGTTGGAGAGGCCTTAGCCTCGCAATTTGAACTTGATTTATCTTTTATCGCATGCTTGGTTTCAAGCTATATGGGATCAATGTGTTATCTTGATATTGGTGTGTCTTTTCATATGACGGGAGACAAAGAGTTGTTTAGTGACTTGGAGGAGAAGGACCTCCAGATGCATATAGAGATGGGCGACGATGGTCGATACAGTGCGACTAGCATTGGGACCATTACCTTTGAGAGGGAGTCAAGTAATCCATTCTTGTTGAAGGATTTTATGCATGTTCCACATCTGAAGAAGAACTTGGTCTTCATCACAACACTACTACATTTGGCGGAAATTCCGACACCTGTTTCCGACGCTTTTGACCAAATGTCGGAAATTTTCCCAAATTTTTTCCATCCCGCCCGAAACCGTCGCTATACCGACGTCTATAGAAACGTGTCGCAATACCGACACTTAAACTAGTGTCGCAATTACGACGTTTAAAGGAAGACGTCGCAATTGCGACACCATGGCCCAAAGCGTCGCTATTGAGACGACTCTAAACGTCGCAACTGCGACACAATGTCTAGGTGTCACCATTGCGACGTTTGGAGGCACCGTCCTAATAGCGACGCCTTTTCCGCCGTCGGTATAGCGACAGTTATTTTCGCGCTACATAAAAATACCAAACTTATATGGGCCCTACATAAAAATTTGAAACTTATATGCGCGCTACATAAAAATGTTTCGTATTTGTCGCAATAGCTACGTTTGATATCACGCGCGCATTCGCTCTCTGCTCTTGCAGAACAACATTTGCCCTCAGCATTCGCGCTCAGCTCTTGCAGAACAGCATTTGCCCTCAGCATTCGCCCTCAGCGTTCGCCCTCAGCTCTTGCAGAACATCATTCACCCTCAGCTCTTGCAAAATGGTAAGTTCTTACTGGAGGCCCTTCCTCCTATAGTAGGGTTGACTCTATTTGGGTTTTTTTGGTCAATTCCATTGGATTGTGTTAGGCTGTAGGGTTCTCTCTAGATGTCAAGAATCAAGATTCAATACCCTCTATTATCTTCATCACCAATACAAGATTTAAATTTTTCCCAAATAAACGCTTATTAATTTGGCAGCCATTATTTCTCCCTGCTTTAAAAACCCTACATTTAAATGAAAACAAGCATTGCATTTCAACTACAAAAATCTATTAGTGTTCAAATGTATATGTGTGTGCTACATTAACGTACGATATCACCGCACATTAGCCTCCGCTCTTGAAGAACACCATTGCGCCCTCGTGATAACCCTCGGCTCTTGTGACATTCGCCTGGGCATTCGCTGCAGGCTCTTCGACAGCATTCGCCCCCTCGGCATTCGCCACAGGCTCTTGCAGTGGCAGTCGCCTGGATTCGCCCTCGACTCTTTCGAACAACATTCACCATGTTCGCCCTTAGCTCATGCAGGCTTGACCTTTGCCCTCGTGCCGCCCTCGGCGTTTCGCTAGAAGCTCTTCTTGAACAACATTCGCCCTAGGCTCAGCGGTCGCCCTCGGCTCTTGCGGAGCAACATTAGCCCTCGGCTCTTGCAAAATGGTAAGTTCTTACTGCAGGCCCTTCCTCCTATAGTAGGGTTGACTCTATTTGGGTTTTTTTGGTCAATTCTATTGGATTGTGTTAGGCTGTATGGTTCTTTGCCCTCAGCATTCGCCCTCAGCGTTCGACCTCAGCTCTTGCAGAACAACATTCGCCCTCAGCGTTTGGCCTCAGCTCTTGCAGAACAACATTCGCCCTCAGCTCTTGCAAAATGGTAAGTTCTTACTGCAGGCCCTTCCTCCTATAGTAGGGTTGACTCTATTTAGGTTTTTTTGGTCAATTCTATTGGATTGTGTTAGGCTGTATGGTTCTCTCTAGATGTCAAGAATCAAGATTCAATACCCTCTATTATCTTCATCACCCAATACAAGATTTAAATTTTTCCCAAAGAACGCTTATTAATTTGGCAGCCATTATTTCTCCCTGCTTTAAAAACCCTACATTTAAATGAAAACAAGCATTGCATTTCAACTACAAAAATCTATTAGTGTTCAAATGTACATGTGTGCATCACTTGTGTAGGGTATTCCTTTCCACTTTCACATTATCCAAGAATGTGTGCAGTATAGTTCATATTTTTTGTGATTTAGATTGCCTTGAAAAAGGAAAGGTAAATTATTTCCCATGGAAAAAGAAGGTTTTCCATTTTTATAGGTTGTTTGGACTTACATGGAAAAATTTATGGTATGCCTTTCATATTATGTAGTTTAAATTTGAATTAACAGATTATTCTACATGAAAATATAATTACCTATGTGATGTCCTTCATCACTAATTTAAATTATAGGCTTTCAATTTCCTAGACTCTAACTCATCTGATGCTAAATTCTAGGTTCTCATTGGTGGATCACTCTTCCATTGATTTCCTTTCCCTCTGGATCTTGTCATACTTTAAAAGTCATCAATGATACATATATTATTTCAGGTATCCCAAAAGGCTTTATAGTAGAACATATTGTGAAGTTTTTTGACACTTGAGGATTCTTTTTAGAACTGCAACGTGGTCTATGCTATCGAGTTATATATCAAGCAACTTGTCCTTAATAACCACACTATGAGGTAGGTTCAACAAGTTTGAACTTGTTGGGACATAGCATATGAAGTTGTGTGATGAGTCCATATCACGAGTCTATTATGGTGAAAAAAGTGAAGACATGTAATGATAGTTATTATGTTAACATTACTAGAAACATTTTCGAAATTATCCATGCTATCAAGATGTCAAAATTCCAGGCATTAGGTGTCAATACTCGTAGCTAATAGATAATAATAATAATATTTAAAAAATCACATCTTTATTCTTGAAATATGATTGTTACACATTGGTAACCTAGTTCATGAGTTACTATCACCCAAAGATTGCAAAACAAACTTAAAATATAAATTAAACCAACATGAGAATCCAACTAAGGGTTTCTCGACAAAATCATGCCATAACCTGGCATTTTGAAACCCAAATTTGAATCCATCATAAGTAATACAATGCAAACTCGGATGGATTTTCAATGCATGTTTGCATGCTACACTTATTCTCTGTCTAGATATCATTTTTTAAATGGAACCATTAGTCAAGCCCACGGTCCTTTTTATGTGAAAAATTTCAGCTCTATTTGAGCTCTTTTTTGCTCCACCACCTCCATAAACCAGTGTTACATGGGGTCTCGCCCCCCCACCTAGGGGTCTAGATTCCTCGCCCCCTCGCGCTCCGGGGTCTTGGGGAATTCTAGGGGATGTTTCCCTCACGCCCCCTCACGTCCCCTCACCGCCCCTTTTAGTTTATGGTTTCGTGTTAAAATTTGATGTGCCACTTAGCATATTTGAGAATCCAAGTGATTCGGATTCAGATGGTGACATGGTTGATCTTGATATATTCGTGCAGAAGTTGGATGCAGAGACTAGTGGGGCATTAACTTGAGCATTTATGCTCATTTATCAATATGATGATATCATTTGATATTCATATGTTATGTTTTATGTTTTATGTTTCAGACATAACTTATTTGTGTTTAAGTTTTATGTTTCAGACTTGAGTTGTAAACTTTAGTTTAAACTCTATTTTGAATCTTGATATAATATGTCATATGATATCTTAAACTTTTTTTTCATTGTACATTGTTAGTAGTTAAATTAATGATTATATAGTTACAAACTTACAAACTTACATGCATGATTGTATGATGTATGTTTTAACTTTTAACTTTTAAATTTGTTTCAATTATATGATTCATCATTCATCGATTTGTAATTTTATCATTTATGATTTATATTTCATGATGCAAGTGTATGATGATTGTATATACATTCCTTGCAAAAATATAGTTACATTTTAAATATTAAATTTTATAATTTTTATGACCCCGACGTCCCCCCACGTTTCCTGAAAATTGGTAGGGAGCTTTTGCATAGGCCGCTCCCGCGCTCCCTCGCCCCCTCGCTCCCACCTCCGGGGGACTTGGTGGAACATTGCCATAAACATATGCAAACATATATCATGATCTTGGAATTCCATTACATATGTATGTGCCAATGTTCCATAATCTTGCCCCATCATCAAATTAAGAAATTTCCATTGACTATCAAATTATGGAGGGGGGGAACTTTTTGCTGCAACATTTGGCTCAAAATCAGGGACCATCTTCGTATGAGGTGAATGAGAACTATAGATATTTGAAGAAGTAGATTAGTGCCTTTTCCTCTGGCCATGGAGGCATATACAGTCATCCATCACAAAAATTTGTCTTTGTTCATTCTCACCTTGAAAGTTGCAAAAATTCATGCCCTAATTGAAACGACACTAAATTTGAAAGATATAATAAAAATGCAAGCTAGAAGTGCCCTATTAATACAAAGGGGAAACCTTCCTACCTACCCTAACTGAGATAAATTTTGATTGAATAGGAAACATGATATTTCCTATGGAGTTGATCCAACAACTTGTTAAATGTATGGGACTAAATCATGCATTTGATTTCGAGGGAAACATGCGCATGAAGAGAAAAAGTGCAGAATTAATGGAAAATCCATACATGCCACTTATAAAAACTACACCGAAAGGTCAAAAAATACTTAAAGCCTTAACTTAATTTGAATCCAAAAATGACAAAACAGGATTAGTGAAAACACGAGAGTGGTGTGGGTGAACAACATAAATAAAAAGTGAAGATACCTTTCCCAAAGATGCCTTTGTCACTGTTGTATGAAAACATGTTTTCCTTTCCCTTTATACATGCAAGTGAATGCATTATAGGTATGGTGTTTTCCCAGAATAGGAGAAGCCTACTTAAATATATCATTTCTGGATTGAATGTTTGGGTGCCTTAATGTGCAATGACATGTTTCCAGGACTGAATTCAATGCAAGGCATATTTGAAACTCTAACTCTGTCTTCCGGTGTCTTATTAGAAATTATTTCAGTTTTCATTTGTGTTTTCAAGTTAGATATTGTTTTCAAGTTTTTACATTTATAATTTTATTGCAATGTGGCAGACTGATCAGAGCAGTGCAGGAACAACCCCGAGACAGGATGATCGTGGAAAGAGGCCAGCGGAAGAACATGTAAAGTGCTAGCATTGCTCTATCTTTAGGTATTTTAGTTATTTACATAATTGAAATAATATTAATTTTGTTCAAATATGCAGACACCTAGCCATGGTACGCCTGATGATTCCCTCTTTGAGGAAGAGCTTTTTTCATCCCTATCTCCAGTTTTGTTGTTGCAAAAAAAGGCACGAGATGCAACGTCGGAATTTAATGCTTTGATAGATGCGCCTCAAACACCTGAAACAGAAGAGAGGATACAACATCTTATGAGGCAGCTAAATAGATATCAGGTAATAATAAAAAGTCAAAAGGATATTTTTTTTGTTCTGCATGAGATGAATTGTGATAGTTTGATTTTTAGTTTTTACATTGACTAAACTAACAAAAAGTTCTTTTGTATGTAGCGTTTTCTGGCATTTGCTGAACTCGGTGTTGGTGGTAGTGGGACACAAGGGCAAGAGATTGCCCAAAAACCCTCTCGTACACCTTCTACTCCTTTAGGTGCTAGCCAAGAAACACACCCTACCCAAGCTGACACCCAGCCAACTGCTGAACGTGTTGGCAATGATGAGGCTGATATGGCCAGCTACATTATTGCGTTTCCTGGAGCTACACGTGTCAGCTCCACGGGGACCATTAATGGCACGTTGTTGGTGAACGATGAGGGTGTCCCTATAAAGCATGTACAACTCCCAGGTAAATTTTAATATTTTAACTATTTCATGTACTTTATCTAAAACATATTTATCATGATTTTTATTTTTTAATTAATGATAATATCTTCTTTTTCTTTTGGTTTTATTCTGTGTAGGAAACAATGAGTTCTACAGGATTCTGGAGAGCCATGCGTTGGTAATTTTTGGTCCAACCATACGTACAGGGTGGAATTCCCAGAATTCCAACCTGAAAAAAGAACTTCTAGATTATCTAGAAGCCCTTTTTGGGGTCGGCACATTTGACAGAAAAGCGGTGGCTCAGGTAGCCGGCAAATATTTGAAATATACAAGGGACACCTATAGGACGCAATTGCAATTTAACCCTAGATATGAGCGTCCTCTCGCAGTTTCAGAGAGTGAGTGGAGAGCACTCATCCATGACGGAAAAGAGAAAAGGGCAAAGAAAGAAGGAAAAATTCCAACTGGACCCGCAAGGTAAATTACAACTTTAATTCAATAGCTTTAATTTTCTTTATGTCTAAAATAAAAGTGTGCTACGTCATATCAGACTTCAATCTTTTGATGCTAGGTTGCCTGACACCTCAAAGGCAACCAAAGCTAGGATAGAGAAAAAGGGCCATCACAAGCTCGGCCAGGGTGGCTACTTGAAATTAGCTGCAAGAATTGTAATTAAGTAGCTAAACATCTTATAATTAATTGTATCGCCTTCCAAAGTTTTTGTAATCCTATCGGATATGATTAAAAATACACAATCATATATAATGTAGGGTGATGACTTCGGAACAATAACTACAGAGGAAGATAAAAATATCGCTTTCCGTTTTGGCTATCAAGCTGTAGTTGAACGTCGCAGAAGCTTGGGGCAGGTCCCAAGATCTACAATGCCCGATAAGGTAAAACATTAACCTTTCAATATTTTTGTTTTCGTCCATAAATTTAATGTCTAACAACTTTGTTTAAATCAGGGGAGCAACACTACCGACGAGGTAAATAACCCAGTTTTAGAGCCAGATGTAGATGATCCTCTCATGCAACCTGATCATTGTAGTGGGGACCAGGCCGACAATGCTACTATCAGTGAGGGCCGTGACGGTAATTAATTTCCACTTATAATTTTTTCTAATTATACCTTGATGGTTGTCCTTATAACGTTTTTTGTTTAAATGACAGAGAATGTTTCCCTTGGGGATCTTACCACCAGAGAGGAAGACAGGGCAACAGTCCCAACGGCGACAACTGGTGCACCAGGTAAATAATCTCATTGCAATTTTTTTTATTAATATTACCGAACTAGTTCAATGATATTTAAAAAATGATAATTAAAATTTAATTATTATCTGTTTTTGGAGGCGATGCCCCGTCACTGGATGAGACCAGACATCGTGACAATGCAACTAGGTCAGCGACAACAACTGGTGCACCAGGTAAATAATCTCATTGCAATTTTTTTTATTAATATTACCGAACTAGTTCAATGATATTTAAAAACTGACAATTAAAATTTAATATTATCTGTTTTTGTAGGCGATGCCCCGTCACTGGATGAGCCCAGACATCGTGAATACGCAACTAGGTCAGCGGTGCGGGTTGAAAGGCACGAAACAGGAGCAGAGCACGATGATATTGATGATGTAATTAGGAGCTTTAAAAATAGGAAGAAGAAAAAGAAAATTTGACAATGTAAAATATTGTATTATTATAAGACAAACGTTACCATACTTGGAACATTTTTCTGCGTTATATAAAAAACTCATTTATCATACTATTTTTATGTCAAGCATTAATTGCAATGTTTCCTTGCGTACTTTTTGTTGAATTGTTTTTTTACTAGTTATTGAATATTTTTTTTTATGCTCATGAAAGTAAAAATTGAAATATAGATTGGGTATTGGGGAATTGAGAGTGATGTGAGGGGGGGGAGGGGGCCATAAGAGCTTCCACCTTCACGTGGTTGGCCCTGTTTAGTAGAGAATAATTTATTGGAGCGATTTAATCTTGGAGCAAACCTCCCTTGATCCAGCGTAGCAACAAAAAAGTCACTGTTGACTTAGTTGCTACTCTTTCAGATCGTGGGAGGCTTGTTCCAAGTTCATGCGACTCAATAAATTGTTCTTGAAACGAAGAGGAGCTTATTGAGGTATGTTTTGACATTTTCAACATATGTTCTAACATTATCATAAGAATGCATCTTAGAGTAAAAAATACTACATCAATTACTTGTATTTATTGTATAGATAATGATGGATTTTGATTGACTTGGCAGTGCAGGTACAAATCCTCTTGCATCATGAGCAATACAACTTGTCAACCAGGGTCATGTCCAGGATATTTTTGCTTGTGCGCTTGACCAGGTTCGTAATGTCACATTTTGTAAGTTCCTTTACAATTCATAATTCAATATTAAGCTTGTGCACGATTATTATCTAGGTTTTTTGTATGTGTTTTTTCATCTATTTGATTGTAAGCAACTATGCATGTTTCCTGTTGTTCACTATGATTTCTCCCATTACCACTCCCAAGATGAATCAGACTTTATTGTTACATAGGTTACTTTATTGTTACTATGATTTCTCCATTTACGATTTCATAGGTTACATCATGTAAAGTTGTCAATCTCGGGTTGGTGATGAGCTTTAGTTCTCCAGATTTGGGGATTTTCTGATATTTTCTCCCTTATGTCATTCTTGCATCACCTCGTTGTTTGAGCATGCCAATTGTCTACCACTTGTACCAATTGGCACATGTCAATCTCTGAGTGGTGCCACATTTCACCTATTTTCAGTGAGAGTTTAGGGTTTCTCTAACATAGCTTGAGAAATCCGATTGAGTGCCTGCTTGAATATTGTCACATAATACTTATGGTTTGGATTGATGAGCATGTTCTGAATGGTTGGTTGATTCATAAGAACCACCCATAAATCTCCCTTCCTCTAACACACAGAAAATAAAAATTTCTTTGACAGGAGACAGAGTTTCAATACTTTGAAAACAAACTTCTATTCCCTTCAATAACTCGAAAAAAAACTATTACACTACTTCCTCACTGAGAGGGATTACAAAACTATGACTGCTACAAAACGCAGTGCATAAAACCAACTCACTGTCTGTTCAAAACAAACATACTCTGTCTCTAAGACACTCTGCTGTGTTTTTCCCTTTCGCACTGCTGTGCATACACACTTAAAAAGTTACACTCAGTTTTTCACTTTTTACACATTGCTATGTAATAAAAAATTTACGTACTGTCTATAAAAAAAACTACCAAGCTTTTTCGACCTTTTTATTTTTATATGCCGGAACATATAAAACATATTATAATAAACCCTCTTTTAAAAAAAATAAAATTAAAACTAAATTCTATGGCCCACCTTTCATTTCGCATATGATATATATATAACATATATATATATTAAACTATCAAAACATTAAAGAACCCTTTCCGTCGGACTTCAAAAGTCTAAATAGATTGAATTTCAAACCAAATTCGCGTTCCAAAATGGGATGCTGACGTCTGCCTAATTTTAACTCGAATTCTCAATCCAATGTGCCCTATAAAAATTCGGGTCCGGTTTTCAGGTTTTCAGATTCCCTTCAATTTCATGCGATCCAATATTAATGCTCCACGTGTCCTCCTTTTGAATTTACAAAACTGTCGGGTAAATTTCTGTTTGTTTAATTTCTGGTTGGTGAATTGCGTTAATACTGGCTGTTGTGTTTAAATACAATCCTGTACAGAAATATGGCTGTGGCCGTCTACAAAAAAAACTTGCAGGAATTTTAAATGCTGAATTAAATTTCTGGATGGCATGCAAGCAACCTCCAAAAAAAAATGTTGCTGCTGCATCCGTCCTTCTGCTGCAGCAGTTGAAGTTAAAATTCAACAGCACGGGGTTTAATAAGTGAGGGTGTAAAGGTAACTTTTTGTCGATGGTACTGGATTAAGATCATCTATTCATTTTTGTAGGGTCTTATGGTGTTTGGTTTTTTAGTTTTGGGTTGGGTTTATTGAGTCTAAGATAGTTTTTTGAGTGAAAAAATTGCTATTAGGTATTAAAAAAATTTGGTTCTTTTGTCAAAATTTATGAGCTTGTTAGGAAATACAAAACTGACAATGGTTGTATCTTAAATTTGTGGAAAATAATTTGAAATGAAACCTTTTTGTTCAGGTTGTTGCAGCAGGTGCAAACCCCGTTCAAATTACTAGGGGCATTGACAAGACAATAAAGGCCCTTGTTTCAGAACTCAAAATTTTGTCAAAGGAGGTAAACGCTTGCCTTTTGAGTAGGCTGGTTTTCCTTTTTGTTGATGGTTTGGTGTATCTAATTGAATTAGTTGCCTAAGGTATTTTTGGTTGCAAACTCCTTTTCATTTTTCATACAGTATTGGCCTTATGGAATACATTTGATTGTGTGGTCTTGTTAGATCTACAACATTTGTAGTTTTTTAGTCTTATGGCCGAGGTGCACTTTTATTATGGAAATAGTTGATGCAATATTGTCATTTAATCCTTACTGCAGGGTAGCATGTTGAGAAGTTTTTGTGAAACATTTGGTATTCAAAATGACACTTGATCCTATACAGCATCATGCACTTGACTTCAAAATTCATATTCAAAGTGTGCCAGACAATTCTTGCAAAATTTCAAATATTTATGTTGTTTTAAACCATTATCTTTTTCATGTATTGGATGATGAAAATGTGAAAAAGACTTTGGTATGAAACCAACTGGTGAATAATTTCCAGCAAAACAACCACTTCCAAGACATGATTTAGAAGTAGAACAAATGTGCTTATGAAGCATAGAAAAATATCCTTGATGCATTGTCAATGTTTGGCTAGGGTTATTTTTGGAGAAAATAACTCCTTATTCCTAGAATAGTGATCTTCAATACAAGTAAATGCCAGAGAAGAGAGATCATCGTGTGACGCAACAAAACTGAAATTGGACCCCCAAGGAGAGCTGGTGTGTCTACAATCATTGTGTCAGCATTTTCCCTTGGTGTACCTCGTTCTTTTCCTCTAGCCTGAGTCTTAATTGACTTCTTCTTTCTTCGGGTTTATTTATCAAATTCGTAGAATTTGATAAATAAATACTATCCACAATGGTTGGACTTTAATTTATATTCTCGACTTTATATTATCTCCAATCCTTATAACCAATGTTTAACTTTCAACACTTTGTATTTATACTCCATGTTTCTTTTTAAATAAATAACTTGTAGTGAACTTTCGGCTCTATATTTCACCACCCAGCCTTACAACAATCACCCTCCAGACTTATGCTAATTATCCGCCAATCGTTTAATTAAACAATTTCATTATACTCCGGCCCCTCCTATATATATAAATAACCAATCAAACACTCGTATCGTACCTGGCTATCCTCCGCACACCTTAGTTAACCTCCGGGCAAGTTCAACGTGCGACCACCGTCCGATGGCCCTTCTCCAAATCAACGACTCTTGGCAATTTCGCTCGGCTTCCAACGTCGGGCTTTAACGTGCGATGGCATGGGTTAAACGGTTGTTTGCCGGGGTCACTTCGCCACATGTCGCATTCCCTATGGAATCGCTCGTGAATAGGAAATACAGCCTACTCCGCAAAAGCGGTGCGATATGGGCAACCCGCTTTTGTGATTCCGCTCGTGGTTTTGGTAGAGGGCTTGACCACGGGTGCATGTCTGGTTCCGCTATCCTTTTGTTTGTTAACTCATGTCCAATCCTCGGGTCGGGTTCTGAAAGCACAACAATTTTGTCTCTTTATTAAGCGGGATTTTAATATGTGTATTATCAAAGAAAACCAACACAAATTTTATAAGAAAATTGTTCAAAAGTCGAGCCCGCCGGACTTCAAACGACGATAAACCATAATTCAAACCAAATTCGCATTCCAAAATAGCCTGCTGACGTCGGCCAATTTTGTGACGCGAATTTCTTATCAAATTCGCCCTAATATTTTACGGGTCCGGATTTCCACTGCGCGAGCGGCCCAAACAAAGATCCGCTCCAATCAATTTTTGCCACGTGTCCTCAATAAAAACTTGCCCTGCTCCCGGCTGCGGGTGCATTCGATGGCGTTTAAGGTGATGGGACATGGATATGGCGATTTCATATCATTCGCATTAACATTTAACGCTGTTTAATTAAGTTTTCACATCAAATCTAGATTAATTAATTTTTAACACTGTTCAAGATCGGACCTCCACTCCTCTGAGCGATTCCGCACGCTCCAATTTGATCCGGCCTTCGGCTCTCATTATTAATGATCAGAGATTCATTATGACGGCCGTCATTTGATTGCATTGCAGACGGGTCGACATAAAAAATGGCGTTTAGCCATGGTTTTTCAGACAAGCCGGTTGCTGGATTACACTGTCTGGTAACTGCGACGATAAGGAGAAGTGGCCAGCGGAACTTCTGCCTAGACTTTGCTGCATATTTCCATTTCTCTCGGTTCTGTCTCTGTCTGTCTTCCTCTGTTAATTGGAATTCTGCTTATTCGTCTCTTGTGCCCACTGCGCCTGAGATTGCACCCATGCCTCGCGTGCGTCATAGGATGCGTTGCCGCAGGGGGAGCACTAGAGGTCAATCCCGACGCGCTCCCTCCAGCACCTCAACAGAGATGACCTCCGGCCAATCCAGTGATTATTACTTAGGTAGATATCCAAATACTAGGAGTGGGCGGGGTCGGCTTGTAGCATCTGGCCACCGTATGGATTCCCCTGCTCCTGGCTTCCCCACCGCTAGTTCACCTTCTCCCACGACGCGCACTGCGCAATTTCCCTTTGATTGCACTCTCAACCGCCCGCGAATCACAGCTGTAGTCACTGTGGTCTTCCGCGAGGAGGCCCAAACGGAGGAAGAATGCACCCGTCCGGCGGGTCTGAGCTCGGAAAAAGCCAGCCAGCATTCGGGCCTTCAGGAGGGGAGCCGTGGCATGCATGTGGAGGTAGCACCTAGCGATCCTGGACCTTCCGAATTAGGATGGTGCCGAATCGTGGAGGAACCAGCGGTGGATTAGTTTGGTTAATTTTTTTTTCTTGCTTAGCAGGCCCAGTTAATTGGGCTGCTTTTAGTTTATTTTACTGTGCTGGACCTTTAAGTAATATTTTTGAATTCTGTAAATTAAACGTTCAAGACTGGTTTCCCCGTATGAGGGCGGTCTTCTTAATTTTTTGATTTTTTGATGACAAATTTGCCATGAGTATGGCCAGGCAATGTTTTTGACTTCGGTGTAATTTTATTCGCAATGTTAATATATTAACTTTACTTTTAATTCTCACATGATTAGCGTTTTTCTTGATATTTTCAAGGATTTTGGGTACTTTAATTTGTATTTGGAACAATGGACGTCGGTACTCTATCTGTTGCTTTACTGTTCTACATACTACTATTTCACTTTCTTATAGATGCCTCGGGCATATTTGAATGCTTTCTCAGATTGTCGATAATCTCCATGTGGACCGTTATTGGATTTTATATCATGTCCCTGTATGGGGTATTTTTCTATCATTGTCTGGGGTGGTACTTCCACTTTTCTTGATGGATATTTGGGTTCCAATCTTCAGATGTGAAAATGTAATGACTTCATGGACTGTTTTACTTCATATAATATATTCAAAATAACATTTTTTCTCTTTTGAAAAAAAATGATTAATGTTTATCATTCTGCCTTCAAAACTAGCGATGCTGGTCTATGTTGCTGGTTTATTGATATGGTCTGATGGTCTTTTTATATTTTGGACATATCACACTCCTCACATGATTAGCGTTTTTCTCTGTTCAAGGATTTTGGGTACTTTAATTTGTATTTGGAGCAATGGACGTCGATACGTACTCTATCTGTTGCTTTACTATTCTACATACTGCTATTTCACTTTCTTATAGATGCCTTGGGCATATTTGGATGCTTTCTCAGATTGTCGATAATCTCCATGTGGACCGTTACTGGGTTTTATATCAAGTCGCTGTATGTGACATGGGGTATTTTTCTATCATTGTCTGGGGTGGGACTTCCACTTTTCTGGATGGATATTTGGGTTCCAATCTTAAAATGTGAAAATGTAATGACTTCATGGACTGTTTTACTTCATACAATATATTGAAAACATCGTTTTTTCTCTTGTGAAAAAAAAAAATGATTAATGTTTATCACTCTGCCTTCAAAACTAGCGATGCTGGTCTATGTTGATGGTTTATTGATATGGTCTGATGGTCTTTTTATATTTTGGACATATCACACTCCTCACATGATTAGTGTTTTTCTCTGTTGCGGGATTTTGGGTACTTTAATTTGTATTTGGAACAATGGACGGCGGTACTCTATATGTTGCTTTACTATTCTACATACTGCTATTTCACTTTCTTATAGATGCCTCGGGCATATTTGGATGCTTTCTCAGATTGTCGATAATCTCCATGTGGACCGTTACTGGGTTTTATATCAAGTCCATGTATGTGACATGGGGTATTTTTCTATCACTGTCTGGGGTGGGACTTCCACTTTTCTGGATGTATATTTGGGTTCCAATCTTCAGATGTGAAAATGTAATGATTTCATGGACTGTTTTACTTCATATATTATATTCAAAACATCGTTTTTTCTCTTGTGAAAAAAAAAATGATTAATGTTTATCACTCTGCCTTCAAAACTAGCGATGCTGGTCTATGTTGCTGGTTTATTGATATGGTATGATGGTCTTTTTATATTTTGGACATATCACACTCCTCACATGATTATGATTAGCGTTTTTCTCTGTTGCAGGGTTTTGGGAACTTTAATTTGTATTTGGAACAATGGACGTCGATACTCTATCTGTTGCTTTACTATTCTACATACTGCTATTTCTCTTTCATGGACTGTTTTACTTCATATAATATCTTCACTTTCATGGACTGTTTTACTTCACTGTTGTAGGGTCTTGGGTACTTTAATTTGTATTTGGAACAATGGACGTCGGTACTCTATCTGTTGCTTTACTATTCTACTTCATATAATATCTTCACTTTCATGGACTGTTTTACTTCATATAATATCTTCACTTTCATGGACTGTTTTACTTCATATAATATCTTCACTTTCATGGACTGTTTTAGTTCATATAATATCTTCACTTTCATGGACTGTTTTATTTCATATAATATCTTCACTTTCATGGACTGTTTTACTTCATATAATATCTTCACTTTCATGGACATCTTCACTTTCATGGACTGTTTTACTTCATATAATATCTTCACTTTCATGGACTGTTTTACTTCATATAATATCTTCACTTTCATGGACTGTTTTACTTCACTCTTGTAGGGTTTTGGGTACTTTAATTTGTATTTTGAACAATGGACGTCGGTACTCTATCTGTTGCATTACTATTCTACATACTGC
>CM076571.1:160961585-161328551 GCA_034641835.2 Pinus albicaulis | reverse complement strand
GGAGATATAGGACAGTGGGAACAATGAAGTCTTGTCAAGAGATAATTTTCCTTTTGAAATTCTGACAAATGTAGGGACAATGGATAGCCACTTGACTGTTTGGGAAACTTGGGGTTTGGGACTTTCTATCAGTGAGATGGGAATAGGAGAGTGATGGGAAATGAAAGGATTTAGGGATAGGGATAGTGGGACTTAGGAATGAGTGACTTGGGATATGGGGGAATAGGGCTTTAGGAGTGAATGGCTCTTAGATATGTAAGAGGATAGTGTATTAGTGAAATAAAAATGATGGGAGAGAAACAACAAGGGGGGAATGGAATATGTGGCACAAACTATTTTAAAACACCAATTTCAAACCCTAAGAGAGCACTTCTTAACACAATGATAGTGTTTAAGCTTTTGGCATACAAACTCTTATATTACCCTTTCAAACAACACCAAACATTGCTTAATGGTAATTACAAGATCATTTGAACTTACACGGAGCAAATGAGACCGAGAAATTTGGAATTTGCTAGAGGCAATGACAAAATATAGCTGTCTGCCCCATGCACCACACAGTCAGCCTAGTGCGCCGCGCACCTTGTATGCACTGCACCAGTTGAAATTTTACACTGTGGCGGCTAGCCCAATGCACCACGCCTGCCCAGTGCGTCGCGTCGGCTGCCCAATGCGCCGCGCACCCAACTTTGCCCAGTTTTACCTCCAAGCTTCTTCTTTCACTCCTCACACCTCTTCTTTTTGGCTCATTGTTGTCTTTGACATACAAATGAAGTTAAATTTGAAAATATCTTATATGCCAAGGATTTGAATTTCTCATTTGAAAAACCCATCTTGTAATGTTGCAAACTTTGACACTTTACTTTAAAACTCTGTTTTGTTTCCTTTGTGCTTTTGGACAGAATGATGAGTTCTCTCACACTAAACCACCATAAATTCTGAGAAAAAATCTTCACTTGAAATAGAAAAAACTCTTAACTTGCTTGCACACCACAGATTTGAGCACATTTGGAAAATTTGGAGAAGTTTATGGTGAATTTGGATTTGCAGCTCTATGCGCCGCGCCACAAACCCAATGCGTAGCGCCTTTTTGCAGGAGGCTTTTGGAGGCCTTCCCGGTGTCAAAATTGGGCGCAGAATAGCTCGTTGGAAATATTATTGAGTCTAATTTACAACCCAACTGTAATTGTTCAATTTGGAGTTCATTGTCCCTGTAAAAAATCAAATTTCCCAAGACTGGTCAAAATGAGAAAAATGAGGCTGCCTCAAGGCAGAGTGCTGTTGCAGTCAACTTTTGAAAGTCTTCCTTAACTCCAAATTGAGATCATGATATCTCATTGGAAATATATTTGGGTCTAGTTATCATTTTACTCATCAAGAAAGTCATTTGGCCAACCAAGCTAGGAGAAATCTTGATTTTCCCAAGGTCACTTCAGAGGTGCATCAATTCTCCTGAGGCAACTGTATTTTTGACATTTTTCTAAAACCATGACACCTGTGTAAAAAGTGAAGGAGGTTTTTCTTCCTTGGCCTATTTTGGACAAAAAAATCTCTCATTTTTCCAAAATTCATCTTTTATTGCTCGGAAACATCATTGGAGTAAAATCTATCCCAATGTGTGGAACAAGGGATTTGTCGAAATGAAGCAAAATGAAGGGGATAAGGGGCTTCTAAATTCTTGAGAAAATTTTTGGAAGTAGGGAGGGATGTTAGGAAGCAGGGGAAAGTGGAATTTCAGAGATTGAGTGAGGGTAAGGGGTCCAAAACGGAAAAACACAGGCCTAGCCTAGAAAATTGCCCATTTGTAGCAAGAAACTAGGGTTTGTGCGAAAATGAGGAATTTGGGGGATATCAGTGATGGGAAGTGTTTAATAAGGTACATTAAGGATAGGGGAAGGTGTATGAACATCTGGATACAAGTTTTCCTGATGATTTGACCATCCAATAGAAATTACCTCCAAAACCCTAGGAGAGGGAAATGAACCTTACCTAGGCACAACTGAAGCATGAACAAGGTGTAAAATGACCCAGTGGAACTTGAAATGATGATGAAAACCTCTGAATGATGGTACACTCAGCTGAATGGTGACATGAACCGACATTTGGACAACTTTGAAAAGAGTAAAAACAAACCCTAGACCTAATACCTAGTGACCAAATTTTTCTTGAAGACTCACTGAAATGACAAAATTTGACCTTGACACCTTAAAATCACCTTTTAAAAGCATGTTTGACCACTGGAGGAAGGCTGAAAAGACTGACACTAACATTGGCTCCAATGGGGATGGTAGCTCCTTAGAGGTGCCAAGAACTACAGATCTTTGGAAAGCAGACAGTGCCTTCATCCATTGGGCAATGGAGTCAAAAACTAAAACTGAAATGCATGACTGAAAGCTAATGACTTGATAACACAAATTGACTCTCACTCAACTAAAAACTGACTCAATACTTAAACACAACCGAAAAACTGGAAAATATGCTCAATATGAAGCTTATTCAATACAACCTACTCTAACAGTTTCATTCATCACCTGATCAAGTGAAATGAAACAACCAATGCAACCAAGTAAGTATCCTGGCTACTGTTTGGATTCTCTGTAAGTGCTCGCTTATGAACAAAAAGAGAGAACTACTGAAAGGCAACTCCCATGAAAACTGGTGAACAGATCCGTTGAATACTATGGATTCTCTATCTGCCTCCAAAAACACTGCATAAGGATCTCGAAATTCATGCACATTGAGACTTAGCTCATCCAATGGATTACTTTTCTTCTCCTCATACCATGAATGCAAACTTTGTTTTGAGCTTTGTGACGAGACTCCTGCTAAAAATGAAAAAGAGACCGGCTGCTGGATCATGTTTGTATTAGTACACATTTCAAGCTTACATATAGTCAATGGAGAAAAACTTTGACTGCAGACATCATCCAACACATCAGCTATTGGATCGTGAAAAACTTGAAAATAATGAAAAGACTACTGCAACCCATTTTCTATTGGTTCCAATGAGATTACAAGATTTTCTACAAGCTGCTCATTTGAATATATGTTATGCAATTTACCCTTTAAAAACTGAAATGATTCAAAACAAAATGGTACAGAATCATATTGTATCATTTGATCATATGTGCCAGCTTCCATGGCTTCATCTACAACTTGACAATCAATGGCATTCGGGGGCTGCAAATCTGAATATGAGAAATCTTGAACAAAGTTTTCATTGCCCTCAAGATGGTCCAAATCAAGACTTGTCGACAGTTGATTTCTGATTGTATGAAAGTTGTCTCTGATGAACTGAAACGAGTCAAAACAAAAAGGCAAAGATCCTTCACTTACTTCAAAATTTTCTGCACTTTCCTTGTCATTGTCATAGCTGATATGTGATGGCTGAACATTGTATTCGAACTGCTAAAAGTGAACTTCCTCCTTCCACAAACTAGCTGTTGATTTTTCTGCAAGATTAGCTTCTGTTTGGAGAACATAATCATCATCATACTGATCAAACTGAGGCAAATCATCAGTATAAAACACATCATCAAGCATACATGTCAAATCAATAGATCTCTCTTCTCCAAGATGATCTATAAAAAAATCATTATCAGATCTATGACAACTGGGATAAGAAACAAAATGTTTTGGATCAGAAACTTGTTCATGAACGTCATTTTCATTTTTTGCAGTTATTTTCCGCACCATCTCTTCCACTGCACTTACCAAAAGGTCAAGCTTTTCCTCTAAAGGTGTGAGGTGCTCTGCAACATTCTTCTTTTCTTCTTCCTTTAGCCTTGCTCTTTTGATCAACAAATGAGCCTCTACATTTACTGCACTGTTCTGTATTTCTTCAAGTGTTGCAACATTCCTTTCTCTCAGCTGAAACTCCATTTCCGGATCAAAGGCACCCGGGTAGTGCAAGAGAGCAGATCTAGGAGGAGGCCTTATATCAACTTGTATCGAATAATAAACTTGGTTAAATCTGGCAGAAAATTGTTGTATTGTCTCCCCTGGCAGTCTTTTCAACTGGTTATACTCTTCTATAATCAAGAAAGAGTTCTGTATGATCACCCACTTGTCGAGGAAAACTTTGACGAATTGCTGGAAATATGAGATGCTCGCATCAGGCAGGGTTTTGAACCAACTCTTCACTTGGCCTTGAAAATAAAGAGCAAAAAGCCTAATACTGACATCCTCTTCATCAACTTCAAAAAGGTCAAGACAAGATTCAAAATTCAGAACATGTCTCTCAGCAGTGATGTTGTCGCGTTCACCATCAAATCTTGGTAGATATAGGTCATGATTTTTAGGGAAAGCATGGGATATAGGAGGTAAAATCAGAGGCTTGTATCGATCTGGAATTTTACAAGGTATAGGGGTATGTACAAATGCTGTAGAATCAGTCTTGGTCTCTTGAGGTTCATCAGTTTGAAGACGATCATCACAAGATTCAGAAGAAAGGTCTTGATCAAGCTTAAAAGCATGCAAATCTTTGGTATTTACAATATTCAAAGGGAAGGAATCAAATGCAGGCCGAGGATATTTTCTCAAATACAATATACTTTGCAAAGCCTTATTGACATTCTCGGGAAAAGAGAAGAAATAATTTATGACAAAGAACAAAATGTCTTGGATGAAATTCCAACTTGAATACCTGATATTTCCATATTTTCTTGTCATGTTTCTACTGGTTAGGTTCATCCTCCAGTGGAGTCCTTGGATCTGATCTTGAAATTGATTTAGAGTCGCCAGGTGAATGATTTCAGCCTTGCGGTGTCTGATTGTTGTCCACCATCAACAATCAGATCTGAACTTGATTAGATCTTACTGAGGAAACTTGTTCAGTTCATAAACTAGACCGGAGATTGACTGAAGCAGCACTCATCTACTTTCGCTAATGCAAAGCAAGAGCGTTTCGAAGGCTACCTGGCTAACTTTAGGCTCCGTCTGTAGTTTATAAAGCAAACAAAAAACTTTTCTTCCCCAGTATGGTCGCCACTATGTTATTGCCTAAATCTACCTCAGGCTGAAAGAAGACAGAGTTCAGGGTAATATCAAACCACGCTCAGTCTGGTAGCTAGCCATACCAGAACAGGAGAGGGCTCTCTCTGGGTCAATCTCAACAAAAATAATCAATAGGGCTTGAGATGACTTGAAATAAATGCTAATTTTAGGCTAGGTATATAAGTGAAGGGGTTTGATTGTGTTTTTGGGGGTTTTTGTTGGAAACAAAGGGAAAGGCAGTTTTGGGTGCGGGGATAAGGCCTAGTTTTTGCAGAGTTCTGATTGGGGCAAGGAAGACAAGTGTTTTGATGCTTTAGATTGAATGAAAGGATGGTTCAGACCGGTGAGGAGCTGAAGAGGGCAAGAGGCTTTCAATAATCCTCTTCAAACAGATGAAAACATGGAAAATTAAACAAAACTGAAGGCAGAGCAAAGCAAGCTACTGAATTCCACCTTTAACACTGATTTGTTTAATCTAAGAAGAAAAGAGAAGGGAAAATTATACACATAAACATCAATGAACTTACAAGTACATAGAGAAAAACATCGTCAAAACACAGAGCCACAAGGATCCCAAAGAGTGCTGCAAAACCCTGGTCTATTCCTTTGCCAAAATTGCAGAAATGAAATGTACAATGAAGTGCCAAGCAATCCCAAGTGTCCAACCTCTGAAAATGACTGAGAAAATACATAATATAGACAAGCCCAACTCATCCCCATGCCTCTAGGGGTCGAGCTCATCATTCTAGGAGCTGTTTCAACCATATCTAAACTAGGAACTAGAAAATAGGCAATGAAACAACTTGCCTCTATATGCTAGGAAATTGATTCATTCACTTACATTTCACCTTTTGGTGAATGAATCTTCTAGAATGAGTAAAAATGTGCCAAAATTACATCATGGTCATAAAATTACATCAAGGTACATCAAGAGTTACATGAAAAAGTGAAACTGGCCAAAACTATGTGAAATTCTGAGCTGCTGAGTGAAAAATAGGCCAAATTTCTCTATGCGCCGCGCCTGAAATCTCTATGCATAACACAAGTTTGAGGCTGATTTTGAGGGCCTTCCTGAAGTAAAAATTGAGTGCAGGATATCTCGTTGGAAATCCATTCCTGTCTACTTTCCAACCCGAGTGGAATTTCTAGATTTGGTTTCCATTTTCCCCTCCAAAAGTTCAATCTCCCAACACTGCTTCCTGTGTGTGCAAAAAGTGGCAGAAATGCCATTTTTAGGGTGTTTTTGACCCTTTAGGCAACCCATAACTTGATGAAATCCTTAGGTAATCCATAGGCATGCATAAATTTTGATGAAAAATCCAAAAATGCAAATTTTTCCTCCTGAAGAGCTGCCAATTATAAGCGCGCACCAAGTGGCGCTACGCGTCGGGTAGGAAAATCTGTGTTTAGGCTCAAAAATTCAAAATTGAAATTTTTTTTCCCAAATTCCTTGAAATTTGGACTAAATTTCCACCATCAAGCACTATGCTAGGCCAAAGAAGCTTTGGCCAAAATTCAGAGTCTATCATGCCTTTTGCAACGCTTTAGTGCCCTCCTGGTGCATGCAGTTCAGTGGTGGAATCACTGTCTCTGTCATATGATGTATCAGTGTCTATCTCCATGGTGTTTCAAGGTCTGTGTTTGGATTTTATGAGAGGAAAATGAGAATTTGGTGCTTTGTTTCAAATTGCCAAATGTGTGTCAAAGGGGAGGGACTGTAGGAGATATAGGGCAGTGGGGACAATGGGATTTTAATCAAATGATAATTTGTCCTTTGAAAATTTGACAAACTTAGGGACAAGGGACAACCACTGACTGTTTGGGAAACTTGGGGTTTGGGAATTTTTATAAGTGAGATGGGAAATGGAGAGTGATAGGAAATGAAAGGATTTAGGGATAGGGATAGTGGGACTTAGGAATGAGTGACTTGGGATATGAGGGAATAGGGGAGGGACTGTAATGATAGTATAACAGTGAGGAATGAACAAGTTTGGCACCACAAAATTATTTTTAAAACACCAATTTCAAAATCTAAGAGAGCACTTCAACAAGATGATAGGGTTTGGCCTTTGTGTATTCAAATTCTCCAAAATGTATTTTCAAATACTTGTAAATGACAACCACAGTCTCACATGCACTTACTTGGACAAATTAGATCGAGTGATTTGGAATTTTTTGGAGGCAACGACAAAAATCTAGCTGTCTACCCTATGCGCCACGCAATCAGCCCAGTGTGCCACGCACCTTGTATGCGCCGCGCACCTTGTATGCGCCGCGCACCTTGTATGCGCCGCGCCAGTTGAAATTTTACACTGCGGCGGCCGGCCCAATGCGCCGCGCCTGCCCAGTGCGTCGCGCCGGCTGCCCAATGCGTCGCGCACCCAACTTTGCCCAGTTTTACCTCCAAGCTTCTTCTTTCACTCCTCACACCTCTTCTTTTGGCTCATTGCTGTCTTTGGCATACAAATGAAGTTTAAATTTGAAAATATCTTATATGCCAAGGATTTGAATTTCTCATTTGAAAAATCCACCTTATAATGTTGTAAACTTTGACATTTCACTTTACAAACTCTGTTTTGTTTCCTTTGTGCTTTTGGACTGAATGATGAGCTTTCGCACACTAAACCACCATTAATTCTTATAAAAACTCTTCACTTGCAATGGAAAAAACTTTTAACTTACTTGCACACCACATATTTGAGCACATTTGGAAAATTTGGAGAAGTTTATGGTGAAGTTGGACTTGCAACTCTATGCGTCGCGCCACAAACCTAATGCGTAGTGCCTTTTTTTAGGAGGCTTTTGGAGGCCTTCCTTGTGTCAAAATTGGACGCAGCATAGCTCGTTGGAAACCTTATTGAGTATAATTTCCAACCCAACTGGAAATTTTCAATTTAGAGTTCATTTTCCTTGTCAAAAATCAAATCTTCCAAGACTGGTCAAAATGAGCAAAATGAGGCTGCCTCAAGGCAGAATGCTGTTGAAGTCAACTTTTGAAGGTATTTCTCAACTCCAAATTGAGCTCATGATAGCTCATTGGAAAGATATTTGTGTCTATTTATCATTTTACTCATCAAGCAAGTCATTTTTCCAACCAAGCTAGAAGAAATCTTGATTTTCCCAAGGTCACTTCAGAGGTGCATCAATTCTCCTGAGGCAACTGTATTTTTGACATTTCTATAAAAAAATGACACCTGTGTAAAACTTGAAGGAGGTTTTTCTTCCTTGGCATATTTTTTACAAAAACCTCTCTCAGTTTTCCAAAATGCATCTTTTATTTCTCGGAAACATCATTGGAGTAAAATCTATCCCGATGTGTGGAACAAGGGATTTGTCGAAATGAAGCAAATGAAGGGGATAAGGGGCTTCTAAATTCTTGAGAAAATTTTGGGAAGTAGGGATGGATGTTAGGAAGCAGGGGAAAGTGGAATTTCAGAGATTGAGTGAGGTTAAGGGGTCCAAAAGGGCAAAACACAGGCCTAGCCTAGAAAATTTCCCAATTGTAGCAAGAAACTAGGGTTTGTGCGAAAATGAGAAATTTGGGGGATCTCAGTGATGGGAAGTGTTTAATAAGGTACATTAAGGATAGGGGAAGGTTTATGAACATTAGGATACAAGTTTTGCTGATGATTTGACCATCCAAGAGAAATTACCTCCAAAACCCTAGGAGAGGGAAATGGACCTTACCTAGGCACAACTGAAGCATGAACAAGGTGTAAAATGACCAGTGGAGCTTGGCTGATGATGAAAACCTCTGAATGATGGTACACTCGGCTGAATGGTGACATGGACCGACATTTGGACAACTTTGAAAAGAGTGAAAGCAAACCCTAGACCTAATACCTAGTGACCAAATTTTACTTGAAGACTCACTGAAACGACAAAATTTGACCTTGACACCTTAAAATCACTTTGTAAGAGCATGTTTGATCACTAGAGGAAGGCTACAAAGGCTGACACTAACAGACACTATGGCCATTTCAAGTTTTTGGTGATGCCCTTTGGGTTGACCAATGCTCCTACCACATTTCAGTCTTGTATGAACCACATCTTCTGTGGTCAGTT
The DNA here is from genome assembly GCA_034641835.2 of Pinus albicaulis. NCBI lineage: Eukaryota > Viridiplantae > Streptophyta > Pinopsida > Pinales > Pinaceae > Pinus > Pinus albicaulis. The sequence continues at coordinate 161,319,491 of CM076571.1, read as the reverse complement.
GAGAAAGTTCTTGCTGGTATTTTTTGATGAAATTCTTATCTACAGCTACACATGCAAAGAACATTTGTAGCACATTGAGGCTGTACTACGTATCTTGGAGGAGCAACATTTTTATGCCAAGTTGTCCAAGTGTGAGTTTGGGCTTATAGAGATGCTCTATTTGGGGCATGTAATCGAAGTGGACAGAGTGATAGTCCATGAGGAGAAGATCTGGGCCATCCAGGATTGGCTGGAACCAAAGAATGTGACGAAACCTTGGGGGTTTGTAGGCATCTGCACCTACTACTAGAAGTTCATAAAATGATTTTCACAACTTACAACACCCCTCACAGATCTCACCAAGAAGGGGGATTTCAGCTGTACATATGTTGTGCAGAGAGCCTTTGATAGGCTCAAGGAGGTGATGAGCAGTTGCCCAGTCTTGGCATTGCCTGACTTCACGTAGTCATTTGTGCTGAAGTGTGATGCTTCAAGAGAAGGGGTGGGCACATTATTTATGCAGGGGGGGTCATCCTAAGCTTTCAAGAGAAGAAATTTGTTGCCACATGAGAAAATGTAGCCCATATATGAAAAAGAGATGTTGGTCGTCATACATACGTTGCCCAAGTTCAGGCAGTACCTGGTGGGGAACAGGTTCCAAGTGAGGACTAACCACAATAGTCTTCGATTCTTCTGTTATCATTATTAGTATTTTCTAAACTTGGTCAATTTATACTTGCTCCTAAGTCATGGTATTAGATAGGGTTTGATTCATTTTTATGTTTTATAGGGTCTAAGCCATAGGTTACAAGTTTCATTTCATCACCAAATAAAGTGCATAAACCTTGCATCACTCTTTATAAGTCTCATGCCACATTTTTAAAACCATCTTTTAAGTCTTTTTAAAAAAAAATTGTGAATAAGCCACGAAACCATGTTTTTGTAGCACGCTCAATGTAAAAAACTTCTTCTGTGCTATGAAAACACTGGTCATTTCGTAGAGAAAAATCCTGAAATCACATTACCAGCGCTATGAAATCGGGGATTCAAATTTTTTTAGTTTAGCTGTCACATCCGTCAGTTTGGGTTAAATTTTCATGATTATGGTGTCAGTCCACGAATCCTCCCTCACGCATGCAACCATCCAAAGCAGTTTTGAATTCATTATGGGATTCGTTAGGATTCATTCGTCATTGGTCCTTTGCAAATTTCAAAAGGGGTTGGTTATCATTTTTTTTATCTCATGCAAAGAGAGCACTGCATACATATCCATTGTCAGAAGAGAAGCTCATGATACGAAACTAGAGCTCTCATTAAGTTTTCAAGCGAGGCAGAGTTTTCAATCAAGCAAGGCAGAATCCAATTGATGTTATGTCAGTAGTTTCGATACTTGCTAATCCAGTGAGTTTGAAAATAATTGCTAACTGAAATAAGGTTTCTAATCAAGAAAGGCAGAGTTTTCCATCAAGCAAGGCTGAACCAAATTCTCAAGCGAGCCAGTTCATCCAACAAGGAGGTTTATTACAGGTTTGCTGAAGACATAGGGTTTTTAGGAGGAAGATGATAGAAGAAAAGAGAAATCATAGGTCTGGTCACTGTCTGAGAACAGAACCTAAAGGTTTAGAAGCTCTCACAAGAGATAACTCTATTGAAGAAGCCTTCAAGAAGGTAGGGTGCTGGAGGCTCTGCGAAAAGCTTCAAGGAGGGCATAATCAGGTTACCAAAGAATTTGCCATGAATTTCATAGGGTCAAACACAAAGGTTGGTTTTATCAATTTACCAATTTCTCCTGAAGTTATATCAGAAGTCACAGAAATTCCAAGGGGGGAAGATAGGTGGTTCAAGAATTTTAGGTTTGAAATGCAACCCTGCAAAATATTTTTGAAACCAGAGTTTATGGATACTGATTTGAAAAAAGCTGTGCCAAGAAGTTATGTCAAGGATGCATTTGCCAATCTGCTCTATAACATCCAAAGGTACTTCACCTGCGAAGGGAGATACCACAAGGTGTACACTTATCACTTTAAACTCTTATTGAATTTTAGAGGAATAATATCTCTAGACTTACCTTTCTTTCTATTTCAAAGTCTGGCCAAGATGGTAGACAAAGTTCAGATGAAAACTCAAGCATGTGAAACCGCATTATTTCATTATGGTTTAGTCAAGTTAATAGTTTTGCATGAGCTTTAGAAAGTGAATAGAGAATGGTCTAAATTTCTCTTTTTGAGTGGAATAGGAGTTGAAGGAACAGGTGCTAGCCCTCAAGTCAAAGAAACATCTTCATCAAAGACTACTGAACTTGCAAAAAAAAAATCAAGGAGGTTTGTCAAGCTTAAACCCAGGAAATAGGTTAAGGAACCAATGATAAATACATCACTGAATATCCAAAGGACTCCTCAATCTGCACAGAAGAAGAGAACTCATGTCAAAGATTCAATTCAAAAACAGTAAACTAGTAAAACAACTCAGAAGAAGTTGACTAGGAGTCAAAGATCAAAGGAGAAGGGTAAGGTTGTGATGACAGATGGAAAATTGGAATTAAGAGGTGATTTGAATGATATATTACAAGATATTTACATTGAAGAGTCTCCCTTGTTTCAAGAATATTTCATCAAACTGGATACAGGTGGCAAATCAAAGAAATTGAGAACATCCAAAAAATTATATTTTGAGGATGAAGTGTTAGAGTTTGTTTTTAAGCCTAGAAAACCCTTGAATAGGCAGTCTAAGAAATTGTAGTAGCTAGACATGGAGATAGACCAAACAGGAGGTGAGGATGCAAATTTTTTTGAAGAACCCATAAATATATCATCTCAAATACTTGAAGAAGACAGAAACAGAGTTTTTAATACTGAGAGAGTAGTTTTGAAGAGGCTAAAGACAAACTCAGACTTGAAAACATTGAAATAGATAAATTATAGAAGAAAGTGAGAATGCATGCTGTAGAAAGGTCAAACTTTGAGAGGTTGAAAGGTCTGTGGGAGCTAGAAAAGATTTCAAACATTGAGTCAATCAGCAGTCAAGATTAATTATTCATATGGACTGTCCCTGAAATCAAGGAAGCAAAGTTCATAAGGATGGTTAATACCAAACTAAGAGCTAATAATAGAAGGCTTAGAAGGTAGGTTTAAGATCTTGAGATACAGCTAGCAAAGCCTGAAGATCAACCATAGCCAAAATGAATGTAAACAGTAAGTGACATCTCCTAACACATTTTTGAGGTTACGTGGAAATATTTCATTTTTGATGCAGTTCAGAGTTGGTTTTTGTTGATTATGAAAGCCTATATATAACTGGAAGGATGGCAGTAAAGGTATGAAGTTTTAAATTTTGGAAACAAGATGCGAAAAGATAGACACAACAGTTTTGAAGCGTGCTACGAAACTGTTGTAGGTGTCATGCACAACAGTTTCGTAGCACGCTACGAAACTGCTGTAGGATGAATTTTAAACAATTTTGCAAGGTTTCAAAGGGTGAAAGGGCATGTTTTTAAAACCTTGATGCTGCTGAAGAGTGTATAAATATCACAAGTGAAGATACAATGGAAAAACATAGAAAATTGAAGGTTTCAAATGAAGTTTTCAAAGGTGAAGTTTTGCGCTACGAAAACAACAGACAGTTTCGTAGCGCAGCAATGTTAACAGTTTTGGGCATTTATTCAAAGCTTTGATTTGGGCATAGCTGGAAGGATGAAGTCACAAGAGCTTAATAAGAATTTTCCACATGTTTTGAGCATAAGTTGGTCAGCAGATGGTTTGAAGAAACATAAATGAAACACCATAGCTATTTTGCAGGGAGCATGTACCTATCTTTCAGGGCAGTAAGAGGCAAATCAATACAGTCAAACAGCAAGGAGATGGACATCATCAAGGTCGAAGTTTACGAGTAGCTGTCAGATAGAAGATTTAAAATTTGGATAAGGTTGTTAAGTTATAATAAATATTTTTAATCCTAGTTGTATTAGGACTCTAGAACAGACAATTTAAACTGTCAGATGTAATTAAAGTATGTTTTAGCAGTTGATAGGTGTCAAGCTAGCAAATTCGAATTTCTCTCAAGTGATTGGAGAGAATCCAAGAATGTAATTATGACTCTATAAAAGACAAGAAGTCGAATTGCATAGGGTTGGCAATTTTCATTAACAAGTATACTGTTTTTTTTGTAGCAGAAACTATATTTTTATATTAATACAGAGATATTGGTTTCATCACTCAGGATTCAGAAAGGGTTATTGATGTTCAATATGCTCATGGTTTTCCTATTTAAATTACTTGCAGTGGCATGAATGTATGTTACTTATAATTCAATGAAGGTGCTCTAACTTCCTTCATATGTTCATGAACTGTGTTTATTTTTTGTCCTATTGTTCTGTTGAAGCATCTAAACCTTGAAATGCCTTGACTTCCACATGAAGATGATACTCGTGTTTTTTGAAAACACATTTGACTCCATAAGCCCAATAGATGTTTGCTGATTAGTAGTACAACCAATTATTTATTTTTATCCATTTTACTCATAGAGTTAGCCATCTAATCCTTATTTGAAAATCATAAACCTATTGAGAGAGCCCTCTCAGGTTGAGGAGGCTAAGCCTCAACTAAAAGTCTGGTTTGAAATAGTTACACTGGGGTAGCCTGACCAGCAGCTTATCAGGACCTATTTTGGTGATAACATTTTGGTGTGTTTGTTGGGTGCCTGAAGATTAATCATTCCCGAAATCAATAAAGCTGAACTTCTGAAGGTAGCAGGAGCTTAGAAGGTTTTCGAGGCTGCAATCTACCTTGGTGACTCCATACATTTTTCAAAGTTTAAAGGAGGCTTTGAGAAGGAGATACACAGAGCAATCCTGATCCCAATCCACCTACCGCTATGGACAATCCAAACACTATTTCAAAAATTCAAAGAATTTCAGAAATATCAGGTACTCCATCTCATTTGAAATATTTGTCCTATGAAATATTAAGAAGTCCTTAAGATAAGAAAGTTGATGACAAGATTCATGAAGTGTTGTTTAGATCAGAAAGTGAAAAATAACTCATTGATATTATCTTAGACTTGCAAAAGAGAAGAATTGACACTTCGGCCTTAGTGACACAAGAAAACAAGGAAGAGTTTTGGGAAGCTATTACGTCTGAACTATTTCTAGAAAAAGAGTCTTTAGATAAACTCAAAGAACTTGATCCTTTCGAGGTTTTGCTGAAATCCAAAGCTAGTTTACCCCTTCCAAATTGGAGTTCTATTGTCATTGGCTTACAAAAACCAAGCAGTCCTCCTCATATCAGGTCTTCATATTCTTTTTCTTCCCCTCCTAAAACTATTGTTCATCCTCCAATCATGGCTTCTCCTGCTAGGTATGCACCACTTGTACTTCCTGCTGTTTTTCATGACCTTCCTAGTAAATATCCTGCTAGGATTCCTACTTGGGGTAGTGATGAGGAAATTTCAGCAGAGGAATTTGTAGACAGATTTAATGATTTCATAGACAGGGAGGAAGTTGATGATGAAGATGTGAAGCTTAGGTTATTTTCACATAGTTTTATTGGTGAAGTTAGAAAACGGTTTAAGGCCCTTGCACCAGGAAGCATTAGAACTTGGAATGATTTTGAAGACAAATTTTTAAGAAAATGGGGTAATAGAACCAATATAGTCCAAGCACTCATTGAATACAACAGCCTTAGAAGGGCAGTTGATGAATCTGTCCAAAACTTTTCAAAGAGATTTAATAAAGTTTTTGACTCAATTCCAGCTCATTTGAAACCTCCTGAAGCTTTAGCACAAATGATATATGCTGAAGCATTTGATTATGACTTTTCTATCTTGTTGAGAGAAAGAGAATCACCTTCACTTGCTGAAATGAAAAGTGATGTAGTTAAGGTTGAGGTGAACATGATATCTGCTAAAAAGTCAAAAATGGGAAAAACTAAACTGAAAGAGGAAGAGAAACCATCCACCTCAACTTTTGGAGACAAATTTGATCCAATGATGAAAACTATGGAGAAGTTGATGGACAGGTTAGCTCTCAGTAACAATTCTGCTCCTCCTGTGCAACATGAACCTCAATTCAGAAATCCACAATTTAGGAGACCTCAAAATTAGCAAAGGCCAAGAGAGAATAGAAATCAGCAAGCTGACCCTCCAGTGAGACCACCTTTTCAGCAAATTTTGGTAGATGAAGAAGATGAGCCTGAGATTCCTGAAGAATCCATCCATTGTCTTGAAGAAGAAATGTCAGGAATCTTCTTGACTAAAGAAGAGCATGATGAGTCAGATTTTGCTAATCAAGGAGAAGAACCATCAGATTATTTTAAAGGGTATCAACATGCTATTTTCGAGATGCAAAAGCAATATAATCTCAAAAATAGAAATGTGCCTATTATTGCAAACAAAGCGTAGCCCAAGAAAGATTCTCCAAAGGCTACTAAAGCTAAGAATGATGCCCCAAAGATGGCTAAAGGTAAAAAGGATACTCCACTTGGTAAGAAAGACACTCAACTTCCTCCTCTTGTCAAAGATGCTGAAAAAACTGTTTCTGTTTTCAACCTTGAGAATGAAATTTCAAAGATTAAAATATCAGTCCCTTTCAGTGAGATTCTCAAGGTGAATGAATATAGAAGCAAGATATTTAATATGTTGAATTCACAACCAGGGGCTGCTGATATCTTGAATTTCCAAGAAGATAATCCTACTATATATTTGGGTCCAAGGTTAGAAGATGATCAAAATGAAGAGTTTCCTCCTTTTTATGTAAGTATTAGTATTCATGATATGACTTTACATAATGCTATGTTGGATTCTAGGGCTTCACATAACCTTATGCCCAAAGTTATCATGGAAAGGATGGGATTACAAATCACAAGACCATATAAGGATTTGTTTTCTTTTGATTCAAAGAGAGTTTAATGTATTGGTCTAATCAAAGATGTTGTTGTTGGTTTAACGCAAATCCTAGCAAAGACAGTTGTTATGGATATTGTTGTGGCTGATGTTCCTCCAAATTTTGGTATGCTATTGTCAAGATCATGGGCAGCAAAAATCAAAGGCACAATGCAGATGGATCTTACCTCTGCTACTATTCCATTTTTTGGTGAACAAAGGATATTGTATCAGGAGACTAGCATGGCTTACATGGTAAGTAGCAAAGATAAGCCTAAGAATTTTCCTATTTATGCCTTTGATACTGAACTTGGATCTGCCATTCTTTTCAATGAATTAGATGATAGTGTTGAGGAAGAAATAAGAGCAGAAAATCAGCATTCAGAAAATCAGCACTCAGAAAATCAGCATGCAGAAAATCGACAAGTAAATGACGAAGAGATGGAGGAATGGTGGTCATTGTACTTTGATGGATCAGCAGGAAAATAATGGGTAGGAGCAGGGATTTTGATTACAAATCCAAATTATGAGTAAGTTTTACTCTTACAAACTAAATTTTGATTGCACAAACAACATGGCTGAATATGAATCTTTGATTTTGGGTCTAGATGTTTTGAAAAGATGAAGGCTTGAAATATATTTGTTTTTGGAGATTTTAAATTGGTTATTAGACAAGTTGAAGGTGTCTATCAAACGAAGGATGTAAGAATGAGGGCTTACAGAAATTTAGTCTTAGACATTTTGGAAAACTTTCAGTCTTATTCCTTCATAGTCAAAACTAGAGATCAGAATTCTGTTGTTGACTCTCTTGTTGTCTCCACAAGTATTTTCATCATTCCTATGAATTAAAATGAAAAATATGAGATTGAATTTTGTCATAGGCCAACTATATGAACAATATCATAAAATGGCAAGTTTTTGAAGATGATCAGCAGGTAAAGAATTTTATTGAGCTGAAAGAAGAATTTGAAAATACACATGTAGATCAACAAAATCTGTTTGTTGAGTCTAAAGGTAATTCTGAAGTTTTGCAATTGAAGAATAATGCAATACCAAAGGGTCTTATTCCTCTTGAGAAGCTTTTTGATCATAATGATGTTTTTTAAGAACCAAAATCACAAGATAATGAAGAGGAAGTAGAGATCTATAATCTTGGTACATTAGCTTTGCCTAAAATGATAAAACTTTCCAAGTTTCTTTCAGCTGATGTGAAATTAAAACATATTGAGATGATGAGAAGGTTTATGGATGTTTTTTCTTGGAGTTATGCTGATTTAAAGCAATATGATCCTTCCATTATTCAACATACTATTCCTATTAAGGAAAATGAGAAGCCTTTCAAGCAGAAATTGAGGAGAATTAATCCTCTTCTCATGCCATTGATTGAAAAGGAGGTTAAGAAACTCTTTGATGCAAAGATCATTGTCCCAATCAGATTTTCAAATTGGCTTGCAAACTTAGTTCCAGTAAGAAAGAAGAGTGGAGAAATCAGAATTTGTATTGACTTTAGAAATTTGAATTAGGCTTCACTGAAGGATAACTATCCTCTTCCTAAGATGGATTTAATTCTACAAAATATTGTTGGTTCACAAAGGATGTCTATGCTTGATTTTTTTTCAGGTTATAATCAGATTCTTGTGCATCCAGATGATCAAGAAAAAACAACCTTCACAACACCGTGGGTTACATTCATGTACACTAAAATGCCTTTTGGTCTCATGAATGCGGGAGCCACTTTCCAAAGAGCAATGGACATTTCTTTTTCTGAAGAAAAGGATAATTCGGTGGTTGTTTATCTTGATGATATCATAGTCTATTCAAAGAAAGAAGAAGATCATTTGAAACACCTAGAAAAATTTCTACTGAAATGTAGAAGGCTTGGTATCTCTCTTAATCCTACTAAAAGCATATTTTCTTTAACTTCAAGCAAATTACTTGGTCATATCATTTCTGGAGATGGAATTAGGATTGATCATAATAGAGTTAATGCAATTCAAAATGTATATTTGCCAAGAAGTAGGAAAGAGATTCAATCTTTTCTTGGGAAAGTGAATTTTGTTAGGCGTTTCATTCGTAACTTTGCTGAGATTGTCAAAGATATAACAAGGATGTTAAAGAAAGGAATTGACATTAAGTGGAAAGCTGAAGCAAAGAAATATTTTGAATAAATCAAGAAGGTACTCACACAAGCACCGGTACTCATCAGTCTGGATTTTTCCAAAGAATTTTTGGTTTTTACATTTGCTTCCGAAAACAAAATTGCTGGAGTTTTGCTACAAAAAGGAAAGAAAGGTATTGAACAGCCTATTTCTTTCTTTAGTAGGACATTAGCAAATCCTGAACTAAAGTATAATATTCTATAGAAGCAGGCCTATGCTTTTGTGAAAGCTATAAAAGATTTCAGAATTTAAATCTTGCATTCGCACATCATAGCATATGTTCCTAGTGCTGCGATAAAAGACATTCTAACTCAAGCAGATCTAGATGGCAAGAGGGGAAAATGGATCGCCAAATTGCTGGAATATGATATAGACATCAAACAAACGAAGTTGGTGAAGGGACAAGGCTTGGCGAAACTAATGACTCAGTCAAATCTGGACTGTCTTGACATAAATCTGAATGCAGAAATATCAAAAATTTCTAAAAATGAAGAATAATTGGTCCAAATTGATGAGAAATTTCTTTCTTCAGAGTGGTATAAGGATGTGGTTTTTGTCCTACAGCATAATAAAGATCCCACTGATATTTCAAATTCCAAAGCAAGGTTTGTTAAGCTGAAATCATTGCGATATTTTTTTTATGACAGAAATTTGTTTTGGAAAGATGCAGGAGGAATTTTGTTGAATTGTCTACTTGAAAAAGAGGCTGAAAAAATCATTGAAGAATTTCATAAAGGTGATTGTGGAGGACATCATTATTCGAAAGCTACAACAAACAAGATCGTAAGAGCTAGATATTTTTGGCCAACAATGTTTAAAGACATTTACAAAAAGATTGCTGCGTGTCATGAGTGCCAAATTTTTGAAGGAAGAAGAAAGCTTGTACCTTTACCTTTGGTTCCTATCTATGTTGAAGCTCCTTTTCAGCAATGGGGGTTAGACTTTATTGGAGAGATACATCCATCTTCATTAGGGCAGCATCGCTAGATTCTTACAGCAACAGACTACTTTAGCAAATGGATAGAGGTGATACCAACAAGGCAAGCTAATCATTCTGTTATTATTTCTTTTTTAGAGAATAATATATTGTCAAGATTCGGTTGTCCTATGAAGATTATAATAGATAATTCTCAAGAATTTAAGTCCAAGGAGATGATAAATTTCCGCCATCAATATCACATCACTCTTGGACACTTTACAACATTCTATCCGTAAGGTAATCGTCTTGTTGAATCATCAAACAAGAGCATAGTAAGAATCATCAAAAGGGTACTGCAGGAAAACAAGAAAGCTTGGCACTTAAAGCTGAAGTACGCCTTATGGGTTGATGGGATTTGTACAAAGAGATCAATTGGAACTTCACCATATGAATTAGTCTATGGGGCTGAAATTGTTTTCCCAAGATCACTTGGGGTGCTAGTTATGAAGTTAATTCAAGGACTTGAAGAAGAAAAAAATTCCATCCAAAGGAGGATAAACCAGCTGATAGCCTTGCAAGAGAAGAGAAATGAAGTCTATGACAGTCATCAACATGTTCAAAAGAGAATTAAGAATACATTTGATAGGAAGATCAAAGAGGACAGTTTTCAGATTCACGACCAAGTGTTGAAATGGGAGGCGAAAATTGAGGAAAAGGGCAAGCATGGTAAGTTTGAGAATTTATGGAAGGGTCCCTTTCAGATTGCTGGTTTTCATGGGAACAACACTTACATACTGCAGGAAATTGATGGAGGATCATATGTTGGAGGGCCTATTAATCGCAGGTTCCTAAAGCGTTATGTTTGTTGAAGTATTATAAATTACTCATGACATTGTATATATTCATCTTTGTCAGTTTTTGCTAATAAATGACAAGCTGAAACAGAAATCTTAAGCCCGAGGTGAAGGCCCAACAGTTTGAAAAAGATGCTTGTTAACAATATTTCTATTTTTATCAAAAAATGGATAGCACCGGAGCTGCAAGTTCTTAGCGTACCATAGGGGCACACTATCCTAAGTGGAGCCACTGTTATCACTATCAAACTTTTCTAAACTTGGTCAGTTTATACTTGCTCCTAAGTCATGGTATTAGATATGGTTTGAGTCATTTTTATGTTTTATAATGTCTAAGCCATAGGTTACAAGTTTCATTTCATCATAAAATAAAGTGCATAACCCTTACTTTACTCTTTAGAAGTCTCATACCACGTTTTTAAAACCATATTTTAAGTCTTTTTCAAAAAAAATTTGAATAAGCCACGAAACCACGTTTTCGTAGCGCGCTCATTGTAAAAAACTGCTTCTGCGCTACGAAAATGTTGGTCTTTTCGTAGCGTAAAATCCTGAAATCACATTACCAGTGCTACGAAATCAGGGATTCAAAGTTTTTTGGTTTAGCTGTCACATCCGTCAGTTTGGGTTAAATTTTCATGATTATGGTGTTAGTCCACGAATCCTCCCTCACGCATGCAACCATCCAAAGTAGTTGTGAAGTCATTATGGGATTCGTTAGGGGTCATTTGTGATTAGTCCTTTGCAAATTTGAAAATGGGTTGGTTATCATTATTTTTATCTCATGCAAAGAAAGCACTGCATGCATATCTATTGTTGAAAGAGAAGCTCATGATAAGAAACCAGAGCTCTCATTAAGTTTTCAAGCGAGGAAAATTTTTCAATCAAGCGAGGTAAAATCCAATTGATGTTATGTCAACAATTTCGATAGTTGCTAATCTAGTGAGTTTGAAAATAATTGTTGACTAAAATAAGGTTTCTAATCAAGCGAGGCAGAGTTTTCCATCAAGCGAGGCTGAACCAAATTCTCAAGCGAGCCAGTTCATCCAACAAGGAGGTTTATTACATGTTTGTTGAAGACATAGGTTTTTTAGCAAGAAGATGACAAAAGAAAAGAGAAATCACAGGTCTGGTCACTGTTTGAGAACAAAACCTGAAGGTTTAGAAGCTCTCACAAGAGATAAATTTGTTGAAGAAGCCTTCAAGAAGGTAGGGTGTTGGAGGTTCTGTGAAAAGCTTCAAGGAGGGCATAATCAAGTTGCCAAAGAGTTTTCCATGAACTTCACATGGTCAAACACTGATGTCAAATTAAAATATATTGAGATGATGAGAAGGTTTATGGATGTTTTTGCTTGGAGTTATGCTGATTTAAAGAAATATGATCCTTCCATTATTCAACATACTATTCCTACTAAGGAAAATGAGAAGCCTTTCAAGTAGAAATTGAGGAGAATTAATCCTCTTCTCATACCATTGATTGAAAAGGAGGTTAAGAAACTCTTTGATGCAAATATCATTGTCCCAATCAAAATTTCAAATTGGTTTGCAAACTTAGTTCCGGTAAGAAAGAAGAGTGGAGAAATCAGAATTTGTATTGACTTCAGAAATTTGAATAAGGCTTCACTGAAGGATAACTATCCTCTTCCTAAGATGGATTTAATTCTGCAAAATATTGTTGGTTCACAAAGGATGTATATGCTTGATGGTTTTTTAGGTTATAGTCAGATTCTTGTGCATCCAGATGATCAAGAAAAAACAGCCTTCACAACACCATGGGGTACATTCATGTATGCTAAAATGCTTTTTGGTCTCATGAATGTGGGAGCCACTTTCCAAAGAGAAATGGACATTGCTTTTTCTGAAGAAAAGGATAAGTCAGTAGTTGTTTATCTTAATGATATCATAATCTATTCAAAGAAAGAAGAAGATCATTTGAAACACTTAGAAAAAATTCTTTTGAAATGTAGAAGGTTTGGTATCTTTCTTAATCCTACTAAAAGCATATTTTCTTTAACTTCGGGAAAATTACTTGGTCATATAATTTCTAGAGATGGAATTAGGATTGATCCTAATAGAGTTAATGTGATTCAAAAGGTAGATTTGCTAATAAGTAGGAAAGAGATTCAATATTTTCTTGGGAAAGTGAATTTTGTTAGGCATTTCATTCCTAACTTTGCTGAGATTGTCAAAGATATAACAACGATGTTAAAGAAAGGAATTAACATTAAGTGGATAGTTGAAGCAAAGAAATATTTTGAAGAAATCAAGAAGGCACTCACACAAACACTGGTACTCATCAGTCTGGGTTTTTCCAAAGAATTTCTGGTTTTTACATTTGCTTCCGAAAATAGAATTGCTGGAGTTTTGCTACAAAAAGGACAGCAAGGTATTGAACAACCTATTTCTTTCTTTAGTAGGACATTAGCAAATGTTGAACTAAAGTATAATATTCTAGAGAAGCAGGCCTATGCTTTGGTGAAAGCTATAAAAGATTTCAGAATTTATATCTTGCATTCGCACATCATAGTGTATGTTCCTAGTGCTGCGATAAAAGACATTCTAACTCAGGAAGATCCGGATGGCAAGAGGGGAAAATGGATCGCCAGATTGTTGGAATATGATATAGACATCAAACCAACGAAGTTGGTGAAGGGATAAGGCTTGGCGAAACTAATGACTCAGTCAAATCTGGACTGTCTTGACATAAATATGAATCCAGAAATATCAGAAATTTCTGAAAATGAAGAAGAATTGGTCAGAATTGATGAGAAATTTCTTTCTTCAGAGTGGTATAAGGATGTGGTTTTCGTCCTACAACATAATAAATCTCTCGCTGATATTTCAAATTCTAAAGCAAGGTTTGTTAAGATGAAATCATTGCGATCTTTTGTTTATGACAGAAATCTGTTTTGGAAATATGTAGGAGGAATTTTGTTGAATTGTCTACTTGAAAAAGAGGCTGAAAAAATCATTGAAGAATTCCATAAAGGTGATTGCAGAGGACATCATTATTAGAAAGTTATAGCAAACAAGATCCTAAGAGCTGGATATTTTTGGCCAACAATGTTTAAAGACATTTACAAAAAGATCGTTGCATGTCATGTGTGCCAAATTTTTGAAGGAAGAAGAAAGATTGTACCTTTACCTTTGGTTCCTATCTATGTTGAAGCTCCTTTTCAGCAATGGGGGTTAGGATTTATTGGAGAGATACATCCGTCTTCATCAGGGCAACATTGCTAGGTTCTTACAGCAACGAACCACTTCACCAAATGGATAGAGGTGATACCAGCAAGGCAAGCTAATGATTCTGTTATTATTTATTTTTTATTGAATAATATATTGTCAAGATTTGGCTGTCCCATGAAGATTATAACAGATAATGCTCAAGAATTTAAGTCCAAGAAGATGATAAATTTCTGCCATCAATATCACATCACTCTTGAACACTCTACAACATACTATCCACAAGGTAATGCTCTTGCTGTATCATCAAACAAGAGCATAGTAAGAATCATCAAAAGGGTACTATAGGAAAACAATAAAGCTTGGCACTTAAAGCTAAAGTATGCCTTATGGGATGATAGGATTTGTACAAAGAGATCAATTGAAACTTCGCCACATGAATTAGTCTATGGGGCTGAAGCTATTTTCCCAACATCAATTGGGGTGTCGATTATGAAGTTAATTCAAGGAATTGAAGAAGAACCAAATGCCATCCAAAGGAGGATAAACCAGCTGATAGCCTTGCAAGAGAAGAGAAATGAAGTCTATGACAATCATCAACATGTTCAAAACAGAATTAAGAATACATTTGATAGGAATATCAAAGAGGACAGTTTTCAGATTCATGACAAAGTGCTGAAATGGGAGGCCAAAATTGAGGAAAAGGGCAGGCATGGTAAGTTTGAGAATTTATGGAAGGGTCCTCTACAAATTGTTGGTTTTCATGGGAATAACACTTACATATTGCAGGAAATTGACGAAGGATCATATGTTGGAGGGCTTGTTAACGGTAGGTTCCTAAAGCGTTATGTTTGTTGAAGTATTATAAATCACTCTTGACATTGTATATATTCATCTTTTTCAGTTTTCACTAATAAATGACAAGCTGAAAACGAAATCTTTAGGCCGAGGTGAAGGCCCAACAGTTTGAAAAAGATGTTTGTAAACAAAATTTCTGTTTTTATCGAAAAATGGATAGCACTAGAGCTGCGAGTTCTTAGTGTACCATAGGGGCACACTATCCCAAGTGAAGCCACTGTTATCACTATCAAAATTTTCTAAACTTGGTCAGTTTATACTTGCTCCTAAGTCATGGTATTAGATAGGGCTTGAGTGATTTTTACGTTTTATAGGGTCTAAGCCATAGGTTACAAGTTTCATTTCATCATCAAATAAAGTGCATAAACCTTCTTTTACTCTTAAGAAGTCTCATACCATGTTTTGAAAACCATATTTTAAGTCTTTTTCAAAAAAAAATTGAATAAGCCATGAAACCCCATTTTCGTAGTGCGCTCAGCGTAAAAAACTGCTTCTATGCTATGAAAACGATGGTCTTTTCATAGCGCAAAATCCCGAAATCACATTACTAGTGCTACGAAATCTAGGATTCAATTTTTTTTGGTTTAGCTGTCACATCCATCAGTTTGGGTTAAATTTTCATGATTATGGTGTCAGTCCACGAATCCTCCCTCATGCATGCAACCATCCAAAGTAGTTATGAAGTCATTATGAGATTCCTTAGGGGTCATTTTTCATTATTCCTTTGCAAATTTGAAAAGGGGTTGGTTATCATTGTTTTTATCTCATGCAAAGAAAGCACTGCATGCATATCTATTGTTGAAAGAGAAGCTCATGATAAGAAACCAGAGCTCTCATTAAGTTTTCAAGCGAGGCAGAATCCAATTGATGTTATGTCAACAGTTTCGATACTTGCTAATCCAGTGAGTTTGAAAATAATTGCTGACTGAAACAAGGTTTCTAATCAAGCGAGGTAGAGTATTCTATCAAACGAGGCTGAACCAAATTCTCAAGCGAGCGAGTTCATCCATCAAGGATGTTTATTACAGGTTTGCTGAAGACATAGGGTTTTTAGGAGGAATATGATAGAAGAAAAGAGAAATCACAGGTCTGGTCACTATCTGAGAACAGAACCTGAAGGTTTATAAGCTCTTAGAAGAGATAAATCTGTTGAAGAAGCCTTCAAGAAGGTAGGGTGCTGGAGGTTCTGCGAAAAGCTTCAAGGAGGGCATAATCAAGTTACCAAAGAGTTTGCCATGAACTTCACAGGGTCAAACACAAAGGTTGGTTTCCTCAATTTACCAATTTCTCTTGAAGTTATATCAAAAGTCGCAGAAATTCCAAGAGGGGAAGATAGATGGTTCAATAATTTTAGGTTTGAAATGAAACCCTGCAAAAAAATTTTGAAACCAAAGTTTACGGATACTGATTTGAAGAAAGCTCTGCCAAGAAGTTATGTCAAGGATGCATTTGCCAATCTTCTCTACAATATCCAAAGGTACTTCACCTATGAAGGGAGAGACCAGAAGGTGTACACTTATCACTTTAAAATCTTGTTGCATTTCACAGGAATAATCTCTCTACACTTACCCTTCTCTCTATTTCGAAGTCTGGCCAAGATGGCAGACAAAGTACAAATGAAAACTCAGGCATGTGAAACCTCATTATTTCATCATGGTCTAGTCATGTTAATAGTTTTGCATGAGCTTCAGAAAGTGAGTCGAGAATGGTCTTCATTTCTCTTTCTGAGTGGAATAGGAGTCGAAGGAACATGTGTTAGCCCTCAAGTCAAAGAAACAACTTCATCAAAGACTACTGAACCTACAAAAACAAAATCAAAGAGGTTTTTCAAGATTAAGCCCAGGAAATAGGTTAAGGAACCAATGATAAACACATCACTGAATATTCAAAGGACTCATCAATCCACACAAAAGAAGAGAACTCATGTCAAAGGGACAATTCAAGAACATTCAACTAGTAAAACAACTCAGAAGAAGTTGACTAAGAGTCAGAGGTCAAAGGAGAAAGGTACGGTTGTGGTCACAGATGGAAATTTAGAATTAAGAGGTGATTTGAATGATATATTACAAGCTATTGACATTGAAGAGTCTCCCCTGGTTCAAGAAGATTTCATCAAACTGGATATTGGTGGCAAATCAAAGAAATTGAAAACATCCAAAAAATTAGATTTTGAGGATGAAGTGTTAGTGTTTGTCTTTAAGCCTAGAAAACCCTTGACTATGCAGTCTAAGAAATTGCAGTAGCCAGACATGGAGATAGACCAAACAGGAGGTGATGATGCAAATGTTTTTGAAGAACCCATAAATATATCATCCCAAATACTTGAAAAAGACAGAAACAAAGTTTTTAATACTCAGAGAAAAAAGAGTAGTTATGAAGAGGTTAAAGACAAACTCAGACTTGAAAACATTGAAATAGATAAATTGAAGAAGAAAGTGAGAATGCATGCTGTAGAAAGGTCAAACTTTGATAGGTTGAAAGGTCTGTGGGAGCTAGAAAAGGTTTCAAATATTGAGTCAATCAGCAGTTGAGATCAATTCTTCAGATGGACCGTCCCTGCAATCAAGGAAGAAAAGTTCATAAGGATGGTTAATACCAAACTAAGAGATAATAATAGAAGGCTTAGAAGGCAGGTTGAATATATTGAGATACAACTAACAAGGCGTGAAGATCAACCACAGCGAAAATGAATGTAAACAGTAAGTGACATCTCCCAACACATTTTTGAGGTTATGTGGAAAGATTTCATTTTTGATGCAGTTGAGAGTTGGTTTTTGTTGATTATGAAAGCCTATATATAACTGGAAGGATGGTAGTGAAGGTCTGAAGCTTTAAATTTTGGAAACAAGCTGTGAAAAGATAGACACAGCAGTTTCGTAGCACGCTACGAAACTGATGTAGATGTCATGCCGAAAGTGCACTTCTCCAAATTAGCACACAACTTGTGTTGCCGTAGTGTTTGGAGGACTTGTTGGATGTGGTGGATGTGCTCTTCCCAATTCTGGATGAAGAACAGAATGTCATCTAAGTACATCACTACAAATGAGTTGGTGAATGGTCGCAAGATATCGTCCATCAACCTCATGAAGGTTGTGGGAGAATTCGTCAACCTGAAAGGCATGACCAGCCATTCGAAAAGGCCTTCCTTGGCTTTGAAGGTAGTCTTCCACATATCGTAGGGTTTGATTGGTACCTGGTGATACCCAGACTTCAAGTTGATCTCACTGAAATATTTCGCCCCTTTGAGTTGGTCCAGAAGGTCATCAATCCGTGGGATCGGGTACCTATTCCGGATAGTGATCTTCTTCAGTACTCGATAGGCTATACAAAGTCTCCATGTCCCATCCTTCTTATGTACCAACACAATTAGGCTCCCATAGGGCGATGAACTTGGTTGAATGTGACTTTTCTGTAGCAGCCCCTGAATCTGCCTCTTGATTTCATCGTTCTCCAGAATAGAGCACCAGTAGATTGGTCCATTGGGTAGCGGCGTACCTAGGGTTAGATCAATCAGGTGCTTGACCTAACAGTGCAGAGGAACCCTTGTGGGTGAGGTGGCAATGTCCCTGTACTCCTCCAAAACCTTGTCCATTTGTTGTTGTCATGTAGAGGAGCCCTGTCTGGAGGTCGTGGCCATAGTCTTCTTCTTGCGTTGGGGGCAGATCATCAAGAAAACGAATTTCCTGGTTTGGGAAATGAGATTATTGCATTGTTTTGCAATATCCAAAGAGATAGTGGTAGGAGGTGGTATCTCTGGTATCCTATACAACTTATTTCCCAAAGTAACAATAACAGCATGAGGCCGAGACTCATACATAGCATGATGCTTCCACAAGTATGGTTTTCCTAATAATACATCAGAAACATCAAAAGGAGCAATGTCACATAATACCTCATCCGTGAAGGTCTTGATGCTATATGGAAGGCGGCACTACTAGCTGACACGGAGATCTCATCCTTGGTGAAGCCACCCAATGGTGTATGGATGTGGGTGATCTGTGGTCAGCAAGCCCAACCTCTTCATGGCATTTGCTGAAATGAGGTTCTTTTGGCTCCCATTATCAACAATGAACTATACCAGGGAGCCCTTTACCCACATCTAGGAGTGGAAGAGACATTCCTCCTCCTCTGGATCTTTTGGTTCCTCCTTATGGATCTTCGTAGTGGCAACAGTGGCATTAGGCTCCGCATCAATAATTTGTTTCCCTTTGTCATTCCTCCTGTTAGGTTCTGATTCATAGTCAGAGCATGCATCTGACTCAAAATCCCTCATCTCGGCCACTAGCGACTACTTGGCCCGACACTCACTTGTGTTGTGAGTGGAGCTCTTATGGAACTCACACCACTTCCCCGTGTCCTTTTTTGGCTTTGCGGTGTTGTTTTTTACTTGTGGCTTTGACAATTTGTCTTGAGCTGCCATGCCTTGGCTCTGTCGTTTGTTCTGTGGTTTGGGAGCACCTTTCCCTTGTCTTTGATTTGTAGATCCAAAGTCTCGTTTCTTCTGTTTGATTTTCTGCTCAATCTTGGTAGCATAGCAGTATGCCGTACCAAGCGAGGAGATGTCGAGGAACTCCATTTCCTCCTGAATGTATCTATGCAAGCAACTGTGATACTTTAGCACCAGATTTTTCTTTGAGTCTTTGATACCCAACCTTTTGTGCAGGGTATGGAACATATTCGTCAGCTCATGCACATCTTGATCCCTTTGTTGTCGCAGCGTGGTCCATTGTATGTACTTGTCCTCATAGCTCCCCACATGATAGTATTGTTCCTTGATGGCGTCTTGGAAAGAATTCCAAGTGGGTATGATCGAGAACAGAGAGGGTTATGTATTTTCCATTTTCTCACAGTAGGTTTCCCACCAGTTCTTCACATGGGGGTTAGCTTTGAGGAGTGAAAAAATAATCTTCTCCCGTTCAGAAAAATCATGAACCAAGAAATATCCTTCTAATAGATTCAACCATCTATCTACGACATCTGTATCTATTTGACACTCAAATATGGGAATGTCAAAATCTAATTGTAGCTTAAAGGGAGTCACACCTCCAGAGTGGCTACTGGATGCGAATGCACCACCGGTGGGCAGTCGTTGAAGGATCTGGGAAAAGTTATCCATCATCGCGTTCCTTTGTTTTTTGAGGGCCTCCTTGAGAAATATTTTGATAAGATCTCCTGCTCCCCCATCTTTCTTTTCATCCCCCATGGGTGTCCGTTGGGGTTTACGAGGCTGATCTTACAAAGGTTCCACTAGATCGAGCCATAACTCCTTATACCCCGACCTCGTTGGGGACATCCAAAAAAGGATGGAGAAAAAGCAGACTCCTCTAATACCACTGATCCGGATTTATGCAGAAAAAAAATAGAATACAGAAATAACCATAAACATAGAGATGCAACAGAAATAAGGCTTCATTTCATTAATATCAAATAACATGAATATGCTTACAAACATAATGGAAATAAAATAGCTAGGGTGTTGGTAGAAAATCTCTAAGAAGAGATGTGGCAGCTACAGACCTCTGAACTATGTTACAATGAGGCTTGAGAGCCTATTTATTATGGAGAAACAATGGAGAACTCTAAACATCCAAAAACCTAACCCTAGGAGATGAAGCGCCAAAACTATGGGCCTTGTTTGGGTAAATTGGTGTTTCAACTTCCCGGGGACGTAACTTCGACATACTATCTCCGTTTCATGCACATGATACATCATTAGAAATATCTATCCAAGGAGTACAAATTTCATCACGAATATTGATTTCAGAATGGAATCATATTCACTGGACAAACGATGCCCAAAAAACGTCATTTAGGGCCTCAAAACGGCTCTAGAAGTTCAAGACCCGAAAAAATTGCTAAAAATAGTAAGTTGTGCCGAAACTAAAAAAAATGAAAGAGATAATGGTGGGGCCCCAAGTGGAATAGGCAGGTGACCACCAATATCCACCTGGATAAAAAATGTTATCATGAACTGGCAAAACTTCAGACAGCTTAAGGGACAAAATGTACAAGACTACACCCAAGAGTTTAGGAGAAAAGCACTCTTATTAGGGGTAGACTTACAAAGTCAAGATACTTTGCTTAAATATATAGGTGTTTTGCATTACTACCTTAGACATACTATCCTTATGTTCAATCCTACTAGTCTAGATGAAGTTTGTGTACAAGCTATGCATTTAGAGGCTAGAGGGAAAAACACTTTTGATGAGGGTAGAAACAAGACTTTTAATGGGAAAAACAAAGATAAAACCTTTAAGGGAAAAGGTGAAAAGAATGAATTTTTCAAAGAAGAGGGTGAGAAAGTGATATGTAAACATTGTTCAAGAGAAGGCCATGAAGAGAAAAATATTGGAAATTACATCCTGAAAAAAGAACTCAGTTTAACAAAAACAAAGGAAAGAAGAAAACTGCAGCTACTACAACTACACCATAAGACTTAGTTGATGATTCAGGCGACGAAACCAAAATTGTAGCCATGGGTTTGAAAAGTATGAAGGGAAAGGAAAATGAAACTAAGCCAAGCACTAGTACTTCAAATTGTCATGTACAAGCTCCAAATGAGGAAGAAAGAATTGAATTGTTCCATGTGAGGGTAGTCTCAAAACATACAAAAATTGACACACTGTTTGATAGTGGGTCAGAAGAAAATTTCATATCAGAAGACTTGGTCAAACAGCTTAAACTTGAGATCATTCCACATCCAAAGCCTTATCCACTTGGGTGGATATGCAAGGATGCAAAATTACAAGTCTCAAGAAAGTGCATATTGCGATTTCCAATTACTGCACACTTTATTGACACAATTGAACTTGATGTAGTACTGCTTGATATATTAGGAATTATTTTGGGAATTTTTTACTTATTTGATAGGAAAGCGATCTTCCATCGCCGTGAAAATAAGTATCATATCTTTAAATATGGCAAGGAGTTCATTGTCAGAGCACATCGCAAGAAGGCAAATATAGCGATGGTAAACGTGGGATAGGTAAAACGGCTAGTGAATTCTAGTAAGAGTTTTGTACTTCTTATGGTTAAGCCCAAGGTTGATGTGAATCATGACTCATTTGAAAATTGTAATTCCAATCTTAAATCAGATTTATATGATGTATTTTATGCACATCATGAGATGTTTCAGGAACCGATAAGTTTACCTCCTAAAAGGGAGATTCAACATGAAATCCAGTTTCATCAAGATTGTCCTCTTCCTAACATAGCCATGTACTGCATGTCTATCATGGAAAATGCTGAAATAAAGAGGTAAATTAAAGACTTGTTGGACAAAGGATTCATAAGACCAAGCACCTCGCCATGTGGGTCACTGATAGTGTTGATTCCAAAGAAAGGTGGAACTTGGCGCATGTGCGTGGACTTCAGGGCATTGAAAAAGATAATGGTAAAGAATCTTTACCCACTCCTAAGGATAGATGATTTGTTAGATCCGCTGAAAGATGCTAAATATTTCACTAAGTTAGACTTACGTAGTGGTTATCATCAAGTTAGAATTGCAGAAAGTGACATTTGGAAGACAACATTTAAAACCAAACAGGGACTCTTTGAGTGGCTTGTTATGTCGTTTGGTTTATGCAATGCACCGGAAACTTTCATGCAGGTAATGGATGATGTCTTACGTCCTTCTCTTGATGATTTCATTATTGTCTACTTAGATGACATCTTAATTTTTAGCAAGACTAGAGAAGAGCATGTCATGCATGTTAAGAAAGTACTTGATATTCTGAAGAAAAATCAGTTGTTTCTTAAAATGTCAAAGTGTGAATTTGGGAAAAATTATTTGGTTTATTTGGGACACATAGTAGGAGGAGGTTCTTTGAGAATTGATCCTTCTAATGTAGAAGCCATTGTGAATTGGCCTACTCCCAAATCCATTACAGAGGTAAGAATTTTTTTGGGTGCAACTCAGTATTGGAGGAAGTTTATTTCTAACTTCTTTGCCATAGTAGCTCCTATGCATGCAGTGACAAGTGTGAAGCGTACTTAACAATGGGGAGGAAAGCAATAGAAATTTTTTGAGTATTTGAAAGAGAATATAAGTTCAACTCCAGTCCTTGCATTACCGGACATGAGACAACCATTCGAGATTCAGACCAATGCTAGTGATTACGCCATGGGTGCAGTTCTCTTACAACATGGTAAGCCTATCGCATTCCATTCTGAGATGGTGCTATCGTGAATTATCCTACATATGATAAGGATTTTTATGCGTTGGTACAAAGCATCAAAAAGTGGAAACACTATTTTATGGGAAAAGAAACAGTTGTTCATACCGACCATCAACCTTTACAGTATTTGCAGTCACAAAGTAAATTACAGCAGTCACAACATTTCAGAAGGATGGGTTTCCTACAACAATTTCACTTGGTAATAAGGTACAAGGAAGGTATTTTCAATTAAGTTTATGATATGCTTTCAAGGCCTATTATTAGTTCTACTACTTTACTTAAGAATGATTCTATTGTACATGAGAGCTACATAGAACAGTGTGCATCAGATATTGATTTTAAGGATGTGTATGCTAATTTGAGTGAAGGGAATCATGTTGAGGAGAATGATTATCATTTGCATAATAATTTTTTGTTTCATATGGGCAAGTTATGTATACCACAGGGGGAGAGATTAAGCATCATGAGAGAGCTCATTCTTCTCTTATTGGTGGACATTTCAGGGTAAGAAAAACAGTGGCACATTTACAGAGGTATTGTTATTGGCCTCGCATGGTAGATAGTGTTTCACATTTCATTAGAGGTTGTTCATTATGTGTTACAAGCAAGCCTAGCAATAGGAAGCTTGGTTTATATACACCATTTACGGTACCTTCTAGACCATGAGAAAGTGTTTCTATGGATTTTGTTGGAGGTCTACCATTATCTAGAAAGAAGCATGATTATCTTTATGTAGTAGTTGATAGATTCAGTAAGATGTGTATTCTTATGCCATGTAAGAAATCTATAATTGCTGAAAAAACTGCTGATTTATATTCTCAACATCTATGGGTTCATTATGGCTTGCCTACTTCTATTGTTAGTGATAGGGATTCCAGATTTTTTGGGAATTTTTCATCCAATTTATGGAAGATGATGGACACCAAGTTGAAGAAGAGTACTGCTTTCCATCTGCAAACAGATGTCCAAATAGAGGTAGTGAATAGAACCATTGTACATATTTTTATAGGTTATTGCAGTATTCATCCCAAGCTTTGGGATGAGCACTTGCATTAAATTCATCATGCTTACAACCGGGCCAAGCAATGTTCTACAAATACTTCACCTTTTGAAGCGTTCTTTGCATATTTGCCTATGTCACCTTTAGATTTCATTCTTGAGAAGGATGTTGCCATTGATAGGCATAGTGACATGGAAAAAGCTCACATGTTCATTGAAATAATTTAGCTCATACATCAGCAGGTTGAAGAATAGCTTGAAAAAAGTCAAGGAAAGTACAAAGAGAGGCATGAAAAACACAGAGTTGATCATAAATTTCAAGAAGGAGATGAGGTATGGCTACATATTAGTAAGGAAAGAATGCAAGGAGAAGGTGAAAAGTTGAAGCCTATTCGTTATGGTCAATTCAAGATCCTTAAAAAAGTTGGAAATAATGCTTTTCAACTAGATTTTCCTTCATATATGCAAATTTATTCCATTGTGAATGTGGAAAAATTACGTTTGTATGAACCTCGTTTAATTGTTGATTATGAAAGTAACATTCAGCTGCCATCCATAGAGGATTTCTCGCCAGAATTTTTGGATGAGCTGAAAGAGAATGTTATCCTTCATAGAAGGACATGCCCTTCGAGGAGGGGAAATGTTGATTATGTTCATGTTGGTCTTAAAGGCAACAAACCGAGTAAGGCAAAATTGATGGAGGTGGAAAAGGTGAGGGATCTGTACCCTCATCTTCTTAACAGGTAATCAAAGGCTTTTGGGGTCCAAAAGCTTCCCAATGGGGAGGTGTGACCAGGTTATCATGTCCAAGAGGAAAGCAATGCTCAAAATTGGAACTGCTCAGAATTGGTTGCAAACTGAATGACCAGATAGGCCTCTGTAGTATCCCAAAATGGGATCTTCTAGTGAGGCATGACTAGAAAACGCATTTTACAGGAATGGCTAATAAAGAATATGAAATCAACCCTTGAATCCCTTATATCTGAATATCTAAGAACAAAATCCAAGAGGAGATCAAAAACAAATCAAACTAGGTGGGTTAAACAGATCTCCCACACTCAGTATGACTTGAAAACTGCCCAACAAGGGACTGCAGCAATACTGCTCAGAAAATAACGCAGTTTCAGAAAAGAAAGAGCAGGAGGCCAATAAAATGTTCTTCAAAAGTATTTACAGCAACAAGGTAGTTGTATAAGGAAGCCCATGAGATGCACGGCTGAAAATACAATACAAATACAGAAGAAATGCCCTCAAAACAGGGGTTGCAACCACATAAATGACTGAAGTTGCCTCGACAACATTATTTTATTATGTTGCAAACTACTGTAGGTTACATTTAAGATCTAGAGCAAATCTGTGCATAAAAATTCAGATCCATATCAGATCCATGCACTATAAAAGCTCCTCTTTCAGATCCCCTTGGAATTTTGGGGTTTACACCAAGCATAAGTAGTAGATCTGACATCTAAGAATGCAGATCTGTAGGATGATTCAGAAATTCTAAAGTATTCATAATATCCAAATCAGATCTGAAAAGTAAAATGTATAGATCTCAAAGTGAAGGGAAGATCCCCATCTCTCAAAAACAAGCTCTCCAAATGGTGCACCCAAACTCCCTGCAACACCACCTACAAGAATAATGTAGATTTGGGGTAGAAACAGTTGGAGTTCCCATGTTTTGGAAAGTTTGGCAATACCAAAAGATGAGACAACATCAAAACCACTTTTAGACCTTAGGATCTATCCCTCCCAGGTCTAGAGAGGGATATCTCTATAAAAGCAAGGGAATATGTCTTTGAAGTTCAAATGTTAAGATATTAGGCTAGTTATAGGCACAAGGTTTGTTTGTTTGTTTGATTGTTTGTTTGGTTGTTGGGAATCAGGAAGGAAGGGTTAAATATAATACAAGGATGAGAAAAGAGGATTTTAGACAAAGGAGAGATAATTCAGAGAACACTCAAGTCAGGAAAGGGTTTACTTGCTATTTAGTATTCAAGGCTTTCAATTGGGCTAGTCATCCAAAGCATTGGATCTTAAAAATGATAGTGTGGTATGAAATGATGGGAATGAAAGTGAATGACAAGGAAACCTCCAAGGTGACCAATTAAGAAACATATTCAGGGATAGGACATGCCATTAGACACCTGTGATCCAAATCCTAAAGGTTAACTCTTCAGACAAAGGGAACATTAAAGATTTAAACACAAAGGTGAAGGCCTAAGATCAGAGAAAGGCTTTGAAATTTCAATGCTTTGACATCCAACTTAAGGGAACTTAGAAAGGCTCAATTGATTGAAAAAGGACCCTACAGAGGCAGAAATAGCATTCTAAACTCCCAGTATCCCAATTCTTTCAATTAAAACCCAACAAGAACATATAAGAATAACTTCATTAATTCATACATCAGCTAGCAGTAAATATTAGCTACTACATTCCTTAGATAACATAATCAGTAGAAAAAATTAAAGGTAAGGAGAGCAGAATCATTAGGGTACCATGCAAGGTTATATCCTAAGCCAGATTTCTGATGCTTACCAGAGAAATGAAATGTAATGAATTACAGAGACAAAGGCAGAAAAACATCACTGCTGCTTTAAATCAGGATCCAAAGAAATGTGCTTGTCATATTACAGAGAAACACCATTCATGTACAACATTCTCCAACAGCTTGATATTCAGTCTGAATACATCTTCCTCAACCTATTTTACAACTTTACACGGAGAACTATATCTCAAGAGAAAAAGCTTACAATTCACAGATATTTGATCAACAACATTTACAATGAGTTTCTTCATGAGTTTTATAGCTGAAAGAGAGGCAGAGGAGGCAGAAGAAACACTAAATGAAACATTAAAATAGAAGTATAAGAAGAGGGCTTGGGGCCCATTTTGTCTTAATATCTATGCATTGATTTTCGGTACTCTTTGGATGAAAGAGCAGTCTTCGACAGGCTGAAATTAACTTTGGGTATGTTCTTTGATGTACTTTCGGCTGCAGTACTCTGTAGTACTCTGGTGACAGGAACAAAGACAGATAAATGAATTTGAGGTCTGTCATACTGCATAACAAATTCTCTGGTAGCATTAGGACTTCTGTCAGGGTGGAAATCTTCTCAGGAACACAATGTAGAATAGAAACAATATGGGTACTTTGTCCTTTCTCGGGAGGGAAACTTCTGCTAATGTGAAACACTAATAATATAGTTTTCTGTGCTTTAGGCCTCATTAGGCCTTCTATATTGATCATAAGGTCTCCAATTTGGCACATTTTCCTTTTTGAACAGTTAATTAAAGCTTAAAATCTTCAATTAGAGGCTTTAAAACTCTTTAATCTTGTACTGATACTTTTTGCCACTTCATGACTGTCTCTGTCTGTGAATTTTGAGATTTAATGGCATTGGAGGGTATTACAGAGTTCAACACTGTTCTTTTAATAAAAAATTTCACTCTAACACCTTCCCAGGAATTTCTCTGTAATTTTAGGCTCTGAAAATGGCCTTCCCTGCGCTCTATGCCACTATGACAGTGGCCATGAGCAATGGCGGTTTCCACTGCCTGTAACCCTGCAAAACACACAAAATTTTTAAGAAAACCCATGCAGAGTGATGGTGGATGTAGTGGAAGGCTGTGAGGAAGGCAGCACAGCAGAGGTGACTGTTGTGGATGCAATGGAAAGCGGTGGAAAAATGCAGAGAAATGGTGGAAAACTAATCTGATGAAGGTTTGGTGGAGGAATGCATGTGGACCGTCCGATCATATCTGGAGGTGATGATCGATGGTGGTGATTTATTGATGAGATGACTTTAGGGGTCAGGCGATATGAAACAACCTTTAATGTTATAACATAAAGTTTTAATATTATAACACCAAAGTCTCATGTTGGGCGGAAGAAATTAGTTTTAATGTAAATCATAAGGTTTGGACCTTTGAATGAAATACACAGAAAATGCATGAAAAACATATGAAATGGGCTTGAATCGTGGGACCCGGTCATGGGCGGAGGGCGATTTAATATGGACTGTCAGTTTTCAAGAGGATATCAATGGTTGAGATGATGCGATCAAGTTCTATGGTTGCACGATGAATGAATATGAATGGAATGTGAGATGTGATGAGGGCCGTTGATCTGAACAGATCAACAATTGAGATCTGTAGATGGACTTTCGAGCATGAAAGTGGGGAAGTAGATTTTCTGAAGAAATAGATGTTTTTGTGTGGAAAAAGGTAGGTAAGGTGGTTTTCACCTTTCGAACGTGATATAGGTCTCTGGCTGACACGTGGCCCTTTAAAACCACCCATATAGTGTGAGTTCAAGCTGTTAAACTTCGGATGCCAAAGCTGTGCGATATTGTTGTTGGAAATTGGATCTAGGACCATGAGATCCGACAATGGGAGGAGGAGCGCGATATGGGAATGTGTGCAGTCAGTTAAGGTGGGGGCCAATCAAAGGTGGTTTCAATACAGGTCATCCGATCTATGAATAAATGGCTGAGATCTGCAGAGGGAAAGAAAAGGCAGTGGGGCTAGTTAGTGGTCGGGAGAAATCTGAGCCGTTGGATCTATAGGATTGGATAGCAGAGATTTAATGATGAAGAAAAGGTAAAAGGGTTGTATAAATGTACGGGAGAAATCCTGGCCAGGATTGAATGGGATGAATGACCAGGATTCAATCGAAAGCAGAGGAGGCAGGGGCCAAAACTTCAATGGGATGAAGGAGCGATTGCATCTGGACCGTTGGATTGGTGACAAATCAACGACTGTGATTGGATCGGGGGTGACTAATTGGGGAAAATAGGGGTGAAGTGAAAGCCAATCCTAGCCATTGGTTCTTGTGGATTCAATGGCCAGGATTGCATCGGGAGATTACAATCGGGGGAAAAAAGAATGGTGCAATAAGAATTTCCGATGGTGCGAGATTGCGATGGCCGTCGGATTTAAAATTGAATTGACGATGGAGATGGATGTCGGAGGGTTTACAAAGGAGTGTGATGAGCACGTTGAAACATGTGTGGAACCGTTATATTTATTCAGATCAACGGTGGAGATTGCTCCCAGGACCCATAGAACAAATACACCATCGCATCGGAACTTTCTCGTTTACAAAGGAAACAAGTGCTCCGACCAATCCTTCCAATGTGATAAGCACTTCATGCCCTAGTACTTGGTCTTAGCACTCGGCTGTATGGAGTGGAAGTGGTTGGGGGATGGCTGAAAGGGGCTAAGCCTGTTTTAGTAAAAAAAGTGGGTTTTTTGGCCTAACAACATAGTTTTTAAGGCTAAAAAGAGGCTTTCGGTAGAGGGAAAAATGGATTTTTAAGCCAAAAAAAGGGTGTTTGCAAGGTTTAAAGGGGAGGTGGGATGATTTAGTAGGCTTAGGAAGGGATTTCTGGGGTCAAAGGGGGAATTTTGGAAAGGAGAAAAAAGGTTAAAATGGGGAAATTTGCAGGGATACGAGGGGCAAATAGAAGCTTTTTCTGAACATAATTTTTTCATAGACAGTGAGGATTTTTTGATGGGAACAGTAGTGAAGATCTTTCTCAAGGTAAAGGGCACACAGAGGATTCAAGATTGAGATATTTTCATAGGAAATGTATCTCTTGAAGGCTCAAAAAAATATTTAGCCACCTATTTGCTTGCCAAAAAATTCATAGGTGGCTAACAATGGCTCCACATCGGGATGGAATCTTCTTGAAGGTGTCAAGAATTTAGAAAATGATCTTTGAACCATATTTATTCTTTGATTCATTTGTTACAAATATGATGGATATTAATCAGTAGAAAACATTCCTCAACAAATCTACCTACCCATCCTACAATCCTAACATTTTTTCTTCAAGGTGCATTTGAATTTGCAGACCTTCTTCATCTTTTTTTTTTATTGAAAACAGAAAACACACTAATATAATTCTAC
This sequence comes from Pinus albicaulis, assembly GCA_034641835.2. Lineage (NCBI taxonomy): Eukaryota > Viridiplantae > Streptophyta > Pinopsida > Pinales > Pinaceae > Pinus > Pinus albicaulis. Next base: position 161,289,582 of record CM076571.1, on the reverse strand, counting down.
CCTTATTTCTCCATGAGACGAGATTAAACAATTGGTCTCATAGCTTCTCTACCTACTTTAATATCTGCTAGGATTAAATAGTCTAGCAGATTTCTTTCTCTACATTCTACAACAGAAATTTAAAAACAGTCAAACCAGGATTAGACTGTCTGGTTTGCTGGACTTTGCAGAAATTAAAAACAACTAACTAAATGCTCATAGGATGAGCTTTACTAAGATTTCCTGCCTATCCTACTCTAACTTGAAAATCTCTGCTGTGTTATATGATACAATAGTGCCAGTGCAGCCAGTTTAGTAGTAACAAAAATGAGGAAGAGATCTGACTGCTTGTCAGAGATAACCATGGAGTACTTTGAATGCGGGTCTTTAAAACCAAGGCCACCATCAGTGGTGACCACTCCTGATGTATCTGGTCCCTTCCAAGGATCAATGTTTGGGAACTTGAGCCAATTAGGGCCTCCATATACTCTGCCACGGGATCAATGAGCACATGATGTAAAATTTCTTCTTTCAGGCCTTCCATGACTGGTAGGCTACCTGCATCCTTGGCAGCTTCGGTCACTGCATCTTCAGTGTGGCTCTTGAAGGTCCAATCATCCTCTTCCTGCATATTAAAAGGTAGTGAAATTTCTTTTTGCTTAGGAGGAGGAATGCTTTCCAAAAATGCTCTGGGGTCTTTGAATTGATATGTTTGTTCTTATGAGTTTAAAACTTCAATTTCAGCTTCATATCTTTCGACCACCAAGTCTAAGGAAATTTTCATAAGCTCAGGTTGAGCATCGAATCTTGAGCTAAGAAGGAAAACTTTTGGAAGGTCCTCACATTTAAGTTCTGCCAGTATACTTGATATTCCATACTGAAACTCTTCTATGGGACTTAATTGCTCAAAGTCTTCCATTGGTGGGTAGAATTGGTCAAAGAAAACTGATACTCATAGTCTCCTTTAGCATGGATGATGTTGTAATGCAACTGGTCTCCCAATGGAGTCTTGTGAAAACAAAGATAATCAACGGCCTACTGATCACCAGTGGAGTCTTTTAATCGTTTAAAAACTATGGAGTTGCCAGGTGGAGGATTTAATATTTTACTGTCCACCACAGTGATTTACTACCACATCAAGGCTATTTGTCTCTTTCCCCAGCGGAGTCGCTATTATGTTGGATTTCCCATGTTTTGGAAAGTTTGGAAATACCAAAAGAATAGACAACATCAAAACCACTTTTAGACCTTAGGATCTAGCCCTCCCAGATCCAGAGAGGGATCTCTCTATAAAGACAAAAGGTATATGTCTTTGAAGTTCAAATATTAAGATATTAGGCTAGTTATAGGCACAAGGTTTATTTGTTTGTTTGGTTGTTGGGAATCAGGAAGGAAGGGTTCAATATAAGACAAGGATGAGAAAAGAGGATTTTAGAGAAAGGAGAGATAATTTAGAGAACACTCGAGACCATTGGGCAATGGAGTCAGGAAAGGGTTTACTTGCTATTCAGTATTCAAGGCTTTCAATTGGGCTAGTCATCCAAAGCATTGGATCTTAAAAATGATAGTGTGGTATGAAAGAAAGTGAATGACAAGGAAACCTCCAAGGTGACCATTTAAGAATCAGATCCAGGGACAAGACATGCCATTAGACACTTGTGATCCAACTCCTAAAGGTTAACTCTTTAGACAAAGGGATCATTAAAGATTTAAACACAAAGGTGAAGGCCTGAGATCAGAGAAAGGCTTTGAACTTTCACTACTTTGACATCCAACTTAAGGAAACTTAGAAAGGCTCAATTGATTGAAAAGGACCCTAGTGAGGCAGAAACAACATTCTAAACTCCCAGTATCCCAATTCTTTCAATTAAAACCCAACAAGAACATCTAAGAATAGATTCATTAATTCATACATCAGCTAGCAGTAAATATTAGCTACTACACTGGTTAAATTATCCTGAATTAGTCCTTAGATAACACAATTCGTAGAAAACATTAAAGGTAAGGAGAGAAGAAGCACTAGGGTACCATGCAAGGGTATATCCTAAGCCAGATTTCTAATGCTTGCCAGAGAAATGAAATGTAATGAATTACAGAGACAAAGGATGAAAAACATCACCGCTGCTTTAAATCAAGATCCAAAGAAATGTGCTTGTCATATTAAAGAGAAACACTAGTCATGTACAAAAATTTCCAACAGCTTGATATTTAGTTTGAATACATCTTCCTCAACCTATTTTAAAACTTTACACAGAGAACTATATCTCAAGAGAAACAACTTACAATTCATAGATATCCGATCAACAACCTTTACAATGAGTTTCTTCATGAGTTTTATAGCTGAAAGAGAGGCAGAGGAGGTAGATGAAACACTAAATGAAAAATTAAAACAGAAGTAGAAGAAGAGGACTCGGGGCCCATTCTATTTTAATATCTATGCATTGACTTTGGGTACTCTTTGGATGAAAGAGTGGTCTTTGATAGGATGAAATTAACTCTAGGTATGTTCTTTGATGTACTTTTGGCTGTAGTACTCTGTAGTACTCTGGTGACAGGAACAAAGGAAAATAAATGACTTTTAGGTCTGCCATGCTGCATAAAAAATGCTCTGGTAGCATTAGGACTTCTGTCAGGGTGGAAATCTTCTCAGGAACACGATGTAGAATAAAAATAGTATGGGTACTTTATCCTTTCTCGGGAGGGAAACTTCTGCTGATGTGAAACACTGATAATATAGTTTTCTATGCTTTAGGCCTCATTAGGCCTTCTGTATTGATCATAAGGTCTTCATTTTGGCACATTTTCCTTTTTGAACAGTTAATTAAAGCTTAAAATCTTCAATTAGAGGCTTTAAAACTATTTAATCCTATACTGATACTCTTTGCCGCTTCATGACTGTCTCTGTCTGTGAATTATTAGATTTAATGGTGCTGGAGGGTATTAAAAATTTCAACACTATTCTTTTAATAAAAAAATTCACTCTAACACCTTCCCAGGAATTTCTCTATAATTTTAGGCGCTGAAAATGGCCTTCCCTGCGCTCTGTGCCACTATGACAGTGACCGTGAGAAATGGCGGTTTCCACCGCCTGTAACCCTGCAAAACACACAAAAATTTTAAGAAAACCCATGCAGAGTGATGCTGGATGCAGTGGAAGGCTGTGAGGATGGCAGCACAGCAGAGGTGAATGCTGTGGATGCAATGGAAAGTGGTGGAAAAATGCAGAGAAACGGTGGAAAACTGATATGATGAAGGTTTGGTGGAGGAATGCATGTGGACCGTTCGATCATATCTGGAGGTGATGATCAACGGTGGTGATTTATTGATGACTTTAGGGGTCAGGCGATATGAAACAACCTTTAATGTTATAACATAATGTTTTAATATTATAACACCAAAGTCTCATGTTGGGCAGAAGAAATTAGTTTTAATGTAAATCATAAGGTTTGGACCTTTGAATGAAATACATAGAAAATGCATGAAAAACATATGAAATGGGCTTCAATCGTGGGACCCGGTCGTGGGTGGAGGGCGATTTAATATGGACCGTCAGATCTCAGGAGGATATCAATAGTTGAGATGACGCGATGAAGTTCTATGGTCGCACATTGAACGAATATGAATGGAATGCGAGATGTGATGAGGGCCGTTGATCTGAACAGATCAACGATTGAGATCTGTAGATGGACTTTTGAGCATAGAAGTGGGGAAGTGGATTTTCTAAAGAAACGGATGTTTTCATGTGGCAAAAGGTAGGTAAGGTGATTTTCACCTTTCGAAAGTGATATAGGTCTCCGGTAGACACGTGGCCCTTTAAAACTGCCCATATCGTGTGAGTTCAAGCTATTAAACTTCAGACGCCAAAGCTGCACGATATTACTGCTGGCCGTTGGATCTAGGACTGTGAGATCCGATGGTGGGAGGAGGAGCATGATATGAGAACGTGCACGGTCAGTTAAGGTGGGGGCCAATCAAAGGTGGTTTCAATATAGGCTATCTGATCTATGAATGAACGGCTGAGATCTGCAGAGGGAAAGCAAAGGCAGCGGGGCTAGTCAGTGGTCGGGAGAAATCTGAGCTGTTGGATCTATAGGATCGGACGGAAAATATTTAATGATGAATTGGAGGTAAAAGGGATCTATAAATGCATGGGAGAAATCCTGGTCGTCGGATCGAAAGGGATGAACAGCCAGGATTCAATCGGAAGCGGAGGAGGCAGGGGCCAAAACTCCGATGGGATGAAGGAGCAATTGCATCTAGACCGTTGGATTGGTGACAGATCAACGGCTGTGATTGGATTAGGGGTGAATAACTGGGGAACACAAGGGCAGAGTGAAAGCCAATCCTGGCCATTGGTTCTTGTGGATTCAATGGCCAGGATTGCATCAGGAGATCGCAATCGGGGGAAACAAGAATGGCGCAATAAGAATTTTCGATGGTGCGAGATTGTGATGGCCTTCAGATTTAAAGGTGAATCGACTGTGGAGATGGCCATCAGAGGGTTTAGAAAGGAGTGTGGTGGGGGCATTGAAACATGTGTGGAACCGTTAGATCTATTCATATCAACAGTGGATATTTCTCCAGGGACCCATAGAACAAATACACCATCGCATCAGAACTTTCTCGTTTACAAAGGAAACAAGCGCTCCGACCAATCCTTCCGATGTGATAAGCGCTTCATGCCTTAGCACTTGGTATTATCACTCAGGTGTATGGAGGGGAAGTGGTTGGGGGTTGGCTGAAAGGGGCTAAGCCTGTTTTATGTAAAAAAAGTGGGTTTTTTGGCTTAAAAACACAGTTTTTAAGGCTAAAAAGAGGCTTTCGGTAGAGGGAAAACTGGATTTTTAAGCCAAACAAAGGGTGTTTGCAAGGTTTAAAGGGGATATGGGATGATTTAGTAGGCTTAGCAAGGGATTTTTGGGGGTCAAAGGAGGAATTTGGGAAAGGAGAAAAAAGATTAAAATGGGGAAATTTGCAGGGATACAAGGGGCAAATGGAGGCTTTTTCTGAGCATAATTTTTTCATAGGCAGTGAGGATTTTTTGATGGGAAGAGTAGTGAAGATATTTCTCAATGAAAAGGGCACATAGAGGCTTCAAGAATGAGATATTTTCATAGGAAATGTATTTCTTGAAGGCTCAGAAAAATATTTAGCCACCTATTTGCATGCCAAAAAAATCATAGGTGGCTAACAAAAACTGCACTATAGGGGATAGATAGCCAATGGCCACATCCAAACATCAAGAAATCAAGCTCATGCATTCCAATACACTTCCTCCAATAGAGCATAAGGCTCCTCCACTAAAAAAGAGCACTAAAATGTCTTAGATCTGAAGAGATCTAATCTCCACTTGCTACAGCTTGCAAAGACAACCAGACCCTCAACAGGATGTGAGTTGTAATTGAAAGGAGAAGCTTGGACTTCAAGCCAGATAGTGGACCTTGCAATACAATCTCTCCCAAGAGCTACTCAATGGGAAGAGGAGGAACTCCTAAATAGGAAATTCCTATGCTAACTAGCATTTGCAATCTAGGTTAAACAACCAAGAAAGCTATATGGTCTAAATAGACAATATATCAAATATCATATGATGGACAACCTCCTCATGTTGCCTTCCCCTTCCTTTTATAAGGTGATAGTGTGAAAAACCCTAAACCACTTTCAATGGACTCATCCTTTTCACACAAGAGATCTCCAACTAGAATTACGTTGTGCCTCATTGATGAGCACTCCTCCAATACAACGCTGTAGATGTGGTCAAAGTTGACCCAGTCAAGATGATTAGCCCCTTTCACACCTAAGGGTGCTTATTTACATAGCCAAGATTTATCCTTTTTCATATTTGGAATTGATTTATTCTTCATTAGGAGTTTGATTAACCTCCCTTACACATTTATTCATCTAAACAGATTTTTAAAACAAAAATAATATCCCTATTAGTTGTATGCTAATTCAGGAATATTATAGTATTCCCCTCCCAAATTTTGCTTGTCCTCAAGCAACTGCAAGGGTGTTGCAAAATCTCCCCTCTTCTTCTTGTGGCCTCCTCATTCAATAGTCTCCACCATTACTTCAGATTTTCTGGAATAATTTTGTCTCCTAATGGTTCCTCCCAAGTGTGCATGTTGGCCTTTGGTAGATAAACAAAATGGCTCTCATCATGAAAGGAAGGAAGGTCTATATGGAAACATCTTTGCTGATGCATTGCCTTATCAAGATAGAAGTGATGAAAAACATGGGGTATTTCATCATCAATGAAGGACTCCCCCGTCCATGCTATCATCCAAATGAAATGAATCACCTCCCAGCTTGGTAATTCATAGTAAAGATCCTCCCAAGTGCTCATGAGAGGCATGGTCCAAGTGCTCCAATCAATCATACGGTCCAAATCATAAAGAGACAAGTGATCTACTATAGTGGCCATATAGTTTCCCATGCTCCCCTTAGAACATGTAGTGTAGAAATGTAGGAAATTTCTTCCCCCAAGGACACATCCAACATATGTGTCTCTCCTCCAACCATATCCCCAACAAAGGTAAGAACATCTTCAGAATATGGGATCATAATTAAGGTCATGCTAGCTGCCATATGCAATAAAGGAGAAAGACAATGGTCCCTCATGTGCAACCAGCGCAATTTTACTCCTAACTGCCATAGAGTATGATATGACAAGTGTTTTCCCCAAAACTTGTTTGCTGCCCCATCCTCCTTGCATGCTTGGAGAAGGTGTATGATAGTTGGTGTTAATGAATTAGACCATAAAGAGTACATCATATCTCCAAGATCTCCCAAGGAATGACCAATATCACCATTGTTCATGGCCCAAAGTGGCTCATGAAGCCCATAAGGAAAGGTGCCCCCTCTTGGAGCCAAGACCTGAACATGAGTGTTAAAAGAATGAAAGTATATAATAAATACATTATGAGATTCAACAATACAATGTTTATCATACACTTGTTCCAAACTAGCAAGGTAGCTCGTGGATGAGCTCCCTCTCACACTCAGTGAATAAGGAGGTGGTAATGATAATTCTTCCCAAGAGTTATGTTCCTGCTCAACCAGCAAATGATCCATGCACTTCCCCATATGAGAGTGCACATACTCTTTGAAGTTCTCCCACATGAATCCATCTAAGATAGTATGATATGCCTTAATGAAACCAGTGGGTTATGAAAGTAGGATCTCATAGGCAGCATTAAGTAGTTTCTCCTTAAGCTTGGAGTCTCTAGTCAAATAGATTTGATCATGGAAATAAATGACTCCCTCAACTACTTTATACCTCCCATATATCATTTTCCCATCAAGAACCTTACATGTGAAAATGTCCTTGGAGTATTCCATCAAAAGTTGGGAATCCCAATTTGCATCTAGGCTCCCCAATAATGACAGCGCTATAGAAATCTTAAATGCAGCCCCTGTCACAGCATGGCTCTCTTCCTTGACATTCTTGATGTCAAAGTCACATTTTTGAGTATTATCAACTTCATTTTTCTACCTCCCTTGCAGCTGATGTTTCTCAAGACAAGATTAAAGTAAATGGAAGTCAACCTCCCCTTAGAAATTCCTTGTCTTAAAAAAATTCCTCAATTTAGCCCTTGCATGAAAGAGTGTTGATATCCTCTTGTCATGTTAAGAAATCTCCTTTGTGAATGAAAATATCATTGGCTGCCCTAGAGATATGGAGTTTCCATATGACATCATGTCCATGCCATCATAGACTTCTGAATTCTCCTTTTTCAGCATAAATAATTGAGAGGGAGATTGCAATATCCAATTCAAAAAATTGCTAATCTCTCTTTTGAATCCATGAAAGATTCTCTGCACTATGTTAGTTTCTCCCAAAGCTACCTCCTTAGCCAAGTAAGCATATGCTACCCATAGTTGAGAGAACACTTTAGTTTCCCTCCCATCAGGAGGCCTTCCTGGTGGAATGCCCCCATGTAAGGAGACATCAAGGCATAGAGTAGGATGTGTATGTGTGTGGACAGATTTGTCCTTGCCTTCTTTGCATAGATCCCCTTGCCTTCTTTGTGCATCAAACTTATGAAACAGAGAGGGATATATGCTCTTCATCATGTGATGTTTTCCCTCCTCTTTTCCTTCTACTATCTTCAAGATCTCACCATTTGATGGTGATGGCACATGCTGCGCATGGATTGTGCCACAATCTCCATATGTGAGATTCTTTGGAACTCATTGCAAGAGTGCAAGAGTTCTTCTCCTTGGAGAAAGTGCTCCATATTCCTCTTCATGAGGTCCTAGACATGCTCTTGTCATGACTGCGTTATCACCTTCATCGTTCTCTTCCATAGTTGAGAATCCCTTGTCATCAATAAGAGACCTTAGATTTTGGTCTTCTTTTGAATGAGGGATCTCCATGTCTCCCTTTTGGCAAGAAAGATCTTCATGCAATGGGTACTTTTCCTTTGGAAAAACATCATTCAAGTTTCCATCCCCTTCAAATGGAGTTGAATTTAGGGACCCTTCCAATTTCTCTAGGGTAAAATGCTTGGGTTGTTGGTTATTGTATATCCCTCTCAGGGCTTTCTGGTGCCCGAGGCAGACAGTAAGATTAGCTGTATAGTTCACAAAGATGGCGTATACATGTTCATATTAACTTAAAACCACTTGATAGAATAAGCTATAAGATTACCTCTTTAATGATCTTGGAGTCCTTTGGAGAGCACTAGGTAGCAAAGCAGCGGCTCTTCTTCACCGGCTCCAAATCTTGGTCCTACAATCAATCAAAGCACCCATGTAATTTATAACATAACATACATTTTCTATCAATTAAGCCAATATATAATAAGCATATAAACTATGCACATCTAAGCAATTCACCTCATGCTATAAAAGTGATTAAATAATAATGACAATATCAACGCATAGAATAGACAAAATAGATACAGTTCTATTGATTTATAAAAAGGAGGATTACAACCATCGGTTGCACCAAGCCCTCCTCAGCCTTCCAATCTCTCTATCTCTCAAAGTGGTAATGTCTTGATCAACAAGTTCTCAATGAAACTCTTTGACCTTTGACCTTCACACTACAACAATGATCTCTACTTCACAAGCATGCAAAAACTTTAGCAATCCTTCGACCTTGAACCAAGAGCCTTCAACTCCATTTTATAGGAGATGGAGAGAGCAATAATTGCCCTTCTCTTTCCACTAGTTCTGAATAGAAAAAACCAATATGTTTCTCCAATCTCTATGCTTTTGCCTTCTTTGAGAGTTCAGCTGTTTATGGCAAGGCCCAATAAGAGATCAGTGCTTTGCAGTTTCCTTTTTGTACTGACTCTCTTGTGAGAAAAAGCTGGAGATTCAAATCATTCTCCATGGGTTTTTCCTGTTTCAAACTTAAAACACAGGTAACGCTGTCCTCTAGTGTAAACAGAGTGTTGCCCCAACCACTAACGCGGCCTATTCACTGATCAGCTGCATTATAACACTCTTTTGTTGTTATAGAGAGGCATTACCTTGGCAGAAATAGGTTTAATTTAGGTCTTTGTATCCCTTCCATATTTGTCTTCTCCTCTGAGCTGATGAGGAGGTATTTTGACCTATAACATATGCCCCCTAAAGTGTGAGGTCAGAGACGAAGACGATGGCCAAAATACTTTACAATGTGTGTAGTAGAGATAAAGAGATTGAAAGACTGAGGAAAACCTGAAACAACAACATATGTCAGAAAATATAGTATCTGCCTTGAGTCGAGCATTCCCATGCTCAGTAGCTTAAACAACATGATTTCTCTAGAATAGAGATATGAAGAATCTTTCCACTGATAAGCAAAATGTGGGAGTGTCTTTCATAACAAGATCAGGCTGAAGAAGTTGTCTCCATAAACAATATCGCAACTTGGGGAAGGGAACACAACTTTAATGATGTAACCTTTGCCCCAAGGTCTTGACCGCCGATTCACTTAAACTGAATATTCCTCAACATGTGAATGAAGGAGTTGTCATCGAACATGTGAGAAATCATCTGATTACAAGTCGATAATGAAAACTGTTAACAGACGCGAAGGTGGCCACTGATAATGATGATGGTCCCTAAGATTCACAGTACAATCTAGCGAGTGTGAATAAAATGAGTTGAAGTCGAACACACGTAGAATCATTCGACTAGGAGCCAATAATAAAGACTCCTGATCAAACACAAGACTATCTGCCACTGATTTCTGCAAGTATCCGGGTACTGATGGGTTTCTGGATCAACTTCCTAGATAAGATGTTGAAGTCGATAGGAAGAGATTTGTTGAAAGGTAGGCACTGAGGCATCCTACATCAGTCAACACGAAACATAAACCAACTGATTTTGTTTATGATTGAGATAATGAAGAGTAAATGGGGATGTCAGACGACAAATAATTTTTGGCATAATGAGCAGTTTGGTTGATAACAGGAGCAGTAGATAGCGAAATCTGCTTTAACAATAGAAGGCACTGTAACAGGGTACTAGGCAGCTGAAGCTTGATGAACACCAAAGATTGTGTTAAGATTTTACCGGTGCAGGGACACTGGGAGATGAAGGCTAATACTCATATATGGTAGGGTTCAGCTAACTACGAAAGAGTTTTCTGGGAAGTGCAATGTTCAAGAATTTTGCTGCCAAATCGACCTTTCTGAAATGTAACAGAGGTAGCATCCATTTTGTCCAAATTTTTCCGCGTCTGATTAAGTTTAACGAGTCCAAACGAGTAAACTCGATGAATTTTTCATATTTAGAGAGTCTGAAAAATATCATAAACACAACTCTGTGCCCTGTTTGATTAGGTTTAACGAGTCCATATGGGTAAAATCGGTGAATTTTTCATATTTAGAGAGTCTGAAAAATATCGTAAAAGACGACTCCATTGGGGTACCTTTGTCATGCCTTCATAACTAGGCATGGAAAAGGGAGAATAGTAAGCTCGAAACAGTTCATTTTCCATAAGTTAGTCCATCGAAGCCAGAAAAGTGAGAAATCTATGTTCGATGGATGTCTACCTCATTTTGTTATGAGTACAAGGAGACGGAGTAAACTCAGTACTCTTTGTGAAATTTTAATGAGTCCAACAAAGAAAAACTCGGTGCTCTCCATGGAATTTTAACAAGTCATGCGAAGAAAACTCGATTACCTCCGTGAAATTTTAACGAGTCACACGAAGAAAACTCGGTTACTTTTTCAGTTTAAAGAGCTTTGAAAAAGAGGAAAAGAATGGCTCCTTACTCTCTGTCGTGGTAGTTTAACGAGCCCGACAAAGTCAACTCGGGGTTTTTTCAGTTTTATGAGCGAGAAAAAGGTTCCTAAAAGGAAAACTCAATGCTTCTTCATAGTTTTAACGAGTCTGAAGAAGAGAACTCTAGGTTTTTCAGATTAACAAGCAAGAAAAATACCATACAAAAAGAATGCTCGATATCAACTTCGTATAAGTTTAACGAGTCCGAAGAAGGGAAATCAAGGCTTTTCAGATTAACGAGCAAGAAAAATACTGTAAAAATAATGCTCAAGTAAACATGAGTATGTCTGCATATGAATCTTGATCACTCATCAGAACATCAGTACCAAATCTCAAAAGTTGCAACACATACGTAGTAAGAATTCACGACTTTTGCCAACTAGCTTAAGAGAGTCATGCCCCAGAATTGGCTATAAGAAGGTCGGAAGACCTTCATTTTCACTGTGTTGAGTGCTGTGAAGAAGCTCTGGGGTGAAAAGCGGTGAAATCTTCAGCTGACGATTATGGTCAATCCGAGCAACAATTTTCCTTCCCGCAAGATCCAGGTAAGAGCTAGAACCTCCTACTATCATTTAATTGTCTTTTTGTTTTTAGAATCACAGCTCGGAATCTCCACAGTTCTCATTTTTAAGTCCAAAATGAGAAAATTTTGAGGCCCTAAAAAAATGCTTGCACCTAACGCGGGGCAGAAGTGTTACAATCGTGTTAAACGCATAACCCGTGAAGGAATGTTGCATTAGCGCACTCTGTTTTATACTAGGGCTAGCATTAGGTGCACTGTGTTTTTTAGCAACTCATTTTTTACTGTTTTGAAGTGGTCCAGGCAAGTTTTGATCGGTTGAAAACGTTGCATTTGTAGGTATTCAATTGTTAATCATGAGTATCTGGTGAGAGAGAGAACATGAACGGGAAGAATGAGAGATGGTGATGGATGCTGCAAGCTTGATGGCTCTCCGCAGATGCGGATTGCTAAAATATGCTTGCTTGGAACTGATGAGTGGTCAAGAGGACCTCCTGAGGTGGCTAATCCAGCAATGGGACGAATGGCACCATGTCTTTCGGATTGGGGGCAATGAACTCTCAATCGAAAAGGATGATGTGTAATTTTTGACCGGCCTATCATGCCATGGGCCGAGGCCCAACTTGACAGGGTCCAGAGTTGACCCACGTTCCACTGCTGATCTGATTTGTGTGCATTGCATACGTGACACTCAGGCTGTGAGCAACTGGGTACTGATCGCCCAGGTGGCTTTGAGACCATTGAGGTCTATCTTATGGATGATTGTTTGCTTGGCAGGTGCCAAGAGTCAGCATGTGGCCACCAAGGCCCAGGTGCTCCTAGCCATGGATTGTATGCAACCTTAGGTTTTTGACTAGTGTGACAGAGTTGTTCGTCGGGTCCGAGCAGAGCTTACTGCATGTAAGACCCATACCCAGAGAGAGTTTGGGTATGGTACACTGATTGTCTCTTTCTTACAAGAGTGGATACCATTGATGAGGCCCAAGATCATTACAACGCCTTTGGGCCCACATGAGCCGAGGCAGGCTCAGTGGGCAGCTTTGCTTCCGCGGATTGGAGAGGGTCCCATCCGCCATTGTTTTGATGATGGATTTTTTGATTGGCTAAAATCCCAGATAATCATGATTGAGGATTATCCCTATGCAGGGATGAACTTCATAGGTGATCTAGATTTAGTACTGCCCCCTGGTACCCAGTGGGGACTTGATGGTAAGAAGGAAATGATACGTGCATTTCAAAGAAGTACTTTGTTCTTTGTCTTTTGAATTTTTATGCAATTTTTTTGTTGAAATAGGGTGAAAATTATGTTTTGACATGAAGCATTTGTTTGCTTGACACAGATGTGGCACCTGTCTGGCCAGTTGGGGCCCCTCTCTATGCACGGCGAGGACTGCAGCTACTCGGGGTTGGCACACCAGCAGAGGATGCAGAAGCCGCCAAGGATGATGATGCCCAGGTTTTACATGAACTCTCCAGAAACCTGGAGGGTCTGAGTATGGGCATACCACCCCTTCCTATGTGGGAGGTTCTAGTTCATTTGCATCGGCATACCGTAGGTGTGCCGGAGAGATACCTGGTGCCTCTAAGGCGGATAGCTAGAGCAGTTGTATGCTACCATGATCACCAGGCCTAGCTGGCGGAGCAGATGTATTAGTGTCAGAGTGTGGCTTAGTATAGCCAAATTTTTGTAAAACACCCAAGTTTTGGAAGATTTTTTGATGTAACTATTGTACTGGACACAACATATATATATATATATATATATATATATATATACATAATTTTTGGTGATTTTGTGTTTTTTAAATTTTTATGTATTTTCAGTGGGATAAAAATATATATACTCATGAGCAAATATTTTATAGTAAATGTGACAAATGCCAATCTAACACATAGTTTGCCAAAGAATCAGCTAATGCATTAAATTCTCTGGGAACGTGCTCAAATGTAATTGTTTGAAAATGACGTTCTAAAATTCTCACCCTTAAAAAATAGCGTAACAAAATAGGATGACGGACACGGTAATGATTTTTTAACTACATAATGAAGAGTTGGGAATCTAACTTGACCACTAAATTGGAGATGTCACGAGATGCTGCTTCCATGAGGAGTTTGATCACTGACATGTACTCCACAACATTATTGATGGTGCTACCCAGGAAGATTCCCCCGGGACCAAGAAGGTCTGACTTAGGAGTGTAGAGAACCCAAGCAGCTGAAGCAATGTGTCTAGTGTGATGACTAGCACCGTCCACATATCCGACATATGATAAGGAGGGTGACGAAATCTGTGTGAAAGAAAAATATTACATGAGAAAAAACACCTCGAAAACCAAAAAATATCCAGAGACATCAAAACAATAGGCAAAACCTATATACATAAAATTACAAAGCATATGCCTAGTGCAAGACTAGGAAAAATACTTCCTTAGATAGAGCCCGTTGCGGGGCTCCGCGAGTGGAATTCCATTACATTCCTAAAGTTTTTAAGCCCCTTTTGAGAGGAATTTAGTGAAGATGTAAGGACCAAGCAATAATGGTTGGAGTGTTCCTGCCCCCAAGAGGTCATGTTTCTGATCATAAAGTAGAACGAGATCGCCCTCTTGGAAAGAACGAGGCTTGACAGATTTATCGTATTGAGCTTTGATTCGGCACTGGTGAGCTTCGAGTGCTAGTGTAGAATCTTTATGAGTTTCGTCCAAATGATTGAGTGAGAGCATGGGCTCTTCTGTGGCAGTGGTGCCAGGTAGGAGTTCAACGGTGAGTTTGAGCGATGGAATTTCACACTCGATTGGAAGTACTACCTCTAAGCCGAATGCAAGTTGGAATGGCGTGAAACCTGTGGCAGTTTTGACTGATGTTTGGTATGCCCATAACGCAGAATACAACTTCTGATGCCATGTGGTTTTATGATTTCTGACCAATCAACGAATCATGGTTTTGAGGACGCCATTTACGGCTTCAACTTGGCCATTAGCTTGAGGATAATAAGACGAAGATTGATCTTTGCAGAAACCTAGCATGGATGTTAATTCAGTCATCATATGATTCTGAAAGTGAAATCCATGATCTATGACAATTGATAGGGGTACGTTGAACTGACAGATTACCTGATTGAACAGGAAGAGAGCGGTGGTTTCACCATCAGCCTTGAAAGTGGGAATGGCTTCTGCCCATTTCGTAAAGTAGTCGACCACAACCACAATGTAGTTGTGTCCATTTTCTGATGTGGGATTGCAGGTGACGAAGTCAATTCCCATTTAGCGAAAGTACCAATGGAGATAACTGGATGAAGGGGGGCAGGATGAACGCGCATTTTCTTTGTGAAAATTTGACATGGATGGCACTTCTGGACCACTACAATGCAATCTTTAAACAAAGTGGTCCAATAGTAACCTGTGCACAAGATTTTTTGGGCAGTAGCTATGCCCAAAATATGACCACTGCATGCCCCTGCATGGAAATCATTCAAAACGTGTTCCGCCTCATCGAAAGTGAGACAACGTCAGAGAATAGTATCAACCCCACGACGATATAGTGTATCATTTAGCACGAGATAGTGCTTTTCCTGGTGGCGGATACGATGACGGTCGTCAGACGTGAGAGTTGGGTGGAAGCATTGGGTTTGTAGGTAGACCAAAATGTCTCCATACCATGGGTCCGAAGAATCGACCAAGTATACAGATTCATCAGGAAATGGATCATGAGCTACTTCTGCTGGGTCGATTCTGGGAAGGTCCGATAATAATTCGGTGAAGACGAGGGATTTCTTTGCTTTGGCAGCTGTTAAGACCAAATCAAATTGTTGGAGGACTATGATCCATTTGGAATATTTTCCTCCAATAATTTGTCTAGACAAGATATGTCGCATGGTGTTCTCCAAAGCAATAATCGTAGTTTGTCGCAGTAATATATAGTGTCAGAGTCAGGTGACGGCGAAAACTACTTCCAGAGAAATTTTCTCCACATGTGAATAACGTAATTCCGGTCTGATTAGACCTTTGGAAAAATAGTATATCACATGTTCACTGTCGTCACTGTGAACTTGAACCAGAACCATTCCAAGTGAGGATGGTGAGGCTGCCAGGTAGAGGAGAAAGTCGTGTGAGTAGTCGGGGGCACTAAGGAGTGGGGTTGAAACAAGTGCATGTTTTAAAGTATCAAATGACCATTGAGCTTGGTCATCCCATAAGTATAGTGTTCCTTTCTTCAATAATCACATAAATCCTTTCGTCATCTCGGCATAGTTAACGATGAATCGACGTAAAAAGTTTTCTTGCCCTTGTAAACGTTGGAGTTGAAGGATGGATTGTGGTGCCGACAATTCAAAAATTGCCTTAACCTTATCAGGATAAACCCTAATCCCATGCTTGGAGACAATGAAACATAACAGATGTCTGGACTCGACCATAAACATGCACTTATGAGGATTCAAACTTATATTGTAGAATCTACACCTAGCAAAAATTTATTTCAGATGAGCGAGGTGATTAGGTCATTTCTTGGAATGGGCCAGAAGGTCATCCAAGTAATCCTGTACAATATGTCGAATGTCATGAAAAGCGTAGTCCATAGCCCGCTGAAAATTTGCTCCAGCATTCTTCAGACCGAATGGGAGTTTACGGTACGCAAATTTGCCCCAAGGATAGATGAAGGCAGTTTTATGCTGGTCATCTTTTTTAATTGCAATCTGGTTATAGCCCGAGAATCCATCCATGAAAGAAAAATATTCGCATCTAGCACAATTGTCGAGAATATGATCTATGAATGGTGTAGGATAATTGTCTTTGTGATAAGCGGCGTTCAAATCGTGATAGTCAACACAAACTCGAATGGTGCCTTGTTTTTTATCAACGGGAACTGGATTGGAAACCCATTCCGTCAAAGGAATGAGATAGATGAAACCAACGTTTAAAATTTTTTCTACCTCAAGTTTGATGGCGGCTGCTTTGCACGGGTGGACAGGTCTGAGTCATTGCCGACTTGGTTTGGAATTGTCATAAATCTTGATTTCGTGCTCGACGATAGTCGGGTCTATGCCCGGAATTTCGTCATAAGACCAAGCAAACACATCACAGAATTCTTTGAAAATGGATGTGAAGCGTGCAATTTCCTTAGGATTGCAATCGGCTCCAATCTGAATATTTTCCACGATACCTATTTTGACCAAGATATCAATGAGCATTGTCTTAGAAATATTACCCATGTTCCCTTCTGAATCAATAGTTTGAACAGTCGTGTAAGTGGAGGGAACCATCTCAGGTGGGTCAAAGGATGGGATTTTAGTTTTTATCACATCCAAGTCAATCATCGAAGCACAATGGTGAAACTCTCCCCAAGGTCATTCTTCTAAAGACATGATCTCTCGAATAGCTTTGTCTGTAGGCTAGACTTCATTGAGGAGATTCTTAGAGAGAACTATGATGGGAGGGAGGTTTGTACCTTTGGTCAAAACCATAGTAGTGGAGTGTTCATATGTGATTTGGATGGCTTGGTAAGCCAACTCGACTGGTGAGAACGGCATCTGATCTCTGTAGGAATCAATTTCTGAAGGTGCCAAGATGATCCATGGGTCGATAGAGCCATCCAAAGTGGTGGATATCATTGCAACCGTGTTTGGGATCTATGGTGACGAGAGAGGAAAAAAACCCAATAGGGAAGATGCCTTCAGAAGACTGGTATTGATACTGACGTAAGAGTCAGGAAAGCCTCCTATTAGGGGTACAATGCTACTTGGTAACGTGGCATAATTAGGGGTGCAGAAGGATGACTAATCCACTGTGACTATTTTCCCATCCAATGGAAATAGGATGAGTCAGAAGACCGAAGACACAATGGCGGTCATGGCATAAGACCAACTGCGACCAAGCAATAGATTACAGTTGAGATGGCGCTCTATGACTTCAACGTCCACGTTTACTGTTTTCCCACTCAGAGTGATGGGAAAGCTAGCAAGGTATCCTTTTGGGAGGAATGTGTGGCCATCAAAAGCTTTGAGGAAATTCGATGGCGGTGCTAAGGTAGGAGAACCTAAATTGAGCCAGCAAGCCTGTGACATAACGCAGGTCGAAGCACCTTCATCTATGACAGTGCGATGGATTGGTCTCCCTTTCGACACAACCTGCACCTAGAATGTGAGTTGGTGTGAGAGGCGAGGTTTAGACTTTTCCATATCAAAGATAGCTAGCATGGAATCCTGGGGGTATATTCCACCAATGGCTGAAAGCAAGGCTTTCCTTTGTGCTGTACAAGTGTAATACTTCGAGAGCAGACATAGCTGACAGTGCCTGTGCCAAATCTTCTACAATGTTGTAGTTTTGGGCTGCATGTGCAGAGGTGTTATGAGTCGTGCGTTGAAGTGTCCCTTTGGGGGGATGAATCACGGGGTCAGCAGTAGGCTGTTCGATATGAAAATCATTGGGCGGCGGTGGATTTGAAGTAATACCAGGTTCTTGAGCATCTATGGTAGGATTTCCATAAATCTTGGCTCAAGTTTGAAGTTCAACACTCTCAATGCCATAAATGGTGAATGGTCCTTCGCCAAAAGGATGTGAACCACCATTGCCCCATTAATGGGGTTGTGGCAGATTGTCAACCATGTGTTGATGTTGTTTTTGTTGATAAGGGAAAGGATTATGAAGAACAGCACGTGTTCACCTAGAATCCTTGTTGGCAATAAAATTGGTGCATTCCTATAGCCGAGGACATTTTTATGTCAAGTGGTCCTCCGCACAGATCTTGCAAGGAAATTTCATGGGTTTATCCTTCCCTTTGTCATTTTTGGCAGTGTTTTTCTGATTAGGGTTATTCTGATTGTCCGACTGCTCTTTCGAAGAAGATGTATTTTTCTTGTTCTTCTTATTTTTCCCACTAGTTTTTTGTGAGGTTTGCACAGAATTTACCTCAGCGGTTTGGAAAAGTAGTCATTTGGTGAGGGGCGGTGGCAACCAAAGATGGTTGGGAGGCTTACCCCCTAGACTATTTTGTGGCTACACCAGAGATCGTGCCAACGAGATCATCGGCATGAGCTCTGGTTTTCTGAGTAGCCGGAGGATTTGGCTTACCAGGGGCATTGGGGAGCAAATCATATAGCGTGCCAAATTGCGAATAGATTAAATCCAAATGCTGGGCATGAAGAATGTATTGATCTTCTATAACCGCACCAGAAAGGCCAATGTCTTTAGAGATGTGGGGTAAGAGAGAATTACAAAACCAATTGGCTAAGAGATGATCCGGAATTGGCGCTTTGACTAGCCTCCTCCTACGTCTCCATTCATGAATGTGATTGGAGATGTGGGTGGCAGTGTCTTGGTGCAGTGAGGCTAATTGTTTCGTTCCGGTTTCAAATCTAATTGGTAATTGGAAGTTCTTTAGAAACTCTGTCACTAAAGCACCAAACGTATTGATGGCGGCACGTGGCAATTCAATGTACCACTTGGCAACATTTCCTGTAAGCATGTGGGGAAATAGTCAAAGCTGGACACTATCATCCACCATGGAATTGGATATAGACCATAGATGAAAGGTAGTGATGTGTGTGGATGGGTAATCCCCTTGTTTCCCATCAAACTTCGAGATGTCAGAAGGAATCTTGTGCAGTACTGAAGGCCAAAGTGGGTTGTGATTGATGGGATCATTAGTTAGTTTATGGATATCGGGGATGTCCAGAGCTGCCAAAAATTGGAAATTGTGGATTTGCCCCCGAATCTAACCAAGGAAATATGGGCTGACTACTTAGACCATAGGGTCCACCCATCAATGTGTTACCAGGAGGATAAGTAGGACTTTGATAAAAATTTCCTATAGGTGGAGGGGTAGGGACATATGGTCGCTTTCCATTGGGCATATTGTATTGCGGGGTGAATGGTTGGTTGCCCCCAGTATAAAAGTTCCCTACCATTTCAGATGGAGGTTGGGGTGGGTTAGTCCATATGGATGCAATAGAGTTTCCCGGAGGCATGCTACTACTTTCATAGTTTGGCAACAACATAGACCCTACACCTATATTTGAACCACTTAAGGGAATAGTATTAACAATAGGTTGTCCCATTTGTCCTAAGGATTGCAGGGGAATGAAATGTTCCCTACTACCTGTGTGCTGGTGACACTGCCCCCTGGTATAGTGGCTAAGGGGTTTGAACTCAACAAAGGGTTCCAACCGAAAGGGTTGCTAAAAGGCACCGAAGTATTCACACTCGTGGGAGGGGAAACTGTGGGTCCCAACGTGGTCACGGTAGGAGTAGATCCCGAAGGATTTGGCGAGCTACTGATAGTTGTGATGGCCGTCGGGTTGGGATTAGTTATATGTTTACTACTGGGGTTACCAAGTGATGGCATAGAACTGACCACCGACGGGGAGGATGGTGGCGAACCTATGATGGTTGCCATTGGCATTGACCCTGTAGATGTTGGTGGTGAAATGGATGTTTGTGCGGCCGAAGACATATCTTGGCGTGGTGGAATCTGAACTATCACAGGCCCCAACGGATCAATGAGTGGAGGATTGTAATGAGGTACAACCCCTTCCGTGAAAGGGTTCTTTGGAAATTCCATATGATATGAGGCTATGTGAAAATCAATATTTGTCAGTGGAGACTGCTCTTCCGCAGAAGGCACGGGTTCACCAAGGTTCAGTTTTTCCTCAATAGTTAGAGGAGGTAGACCTTGCTGTCGTTGAGACAGATGGCATGGGTCGGATGACACCATGGTGACCCATTTAGTTTTAACCAATTTTAGTAAATTATGATGTATTATAAAGTCTCAATGATAGTAACCACACACCTAAAAAAAGAAAAAAGAACTCTCTAAAATCAATCACCAAGCAGCCAGAATAGGGTGCCCTGTCTGAGTACTACCATTTGCTGGTGATGAAATCCAGTATCACAATAGTATACAGAGAGGGTTGGTCAAAAGTACAGTTACGGTCGCTCTAGAGCTTCACCTAAACCTCAGACGATAGGTGTAAGCACTCTCATGAAGACGAGTACCCTCCTAAAGACCGAAGACTGAGTGGGTCCGTCTGTTTCAGGTACCAGGATATCCCATCCCAGTCACCTTGTGTAAGTCCCTAAAAATTATGGCCACTAAAGATACCTCAAATCACAGACATCATCATGGGGTTCCACGGTCAAGGACATCACGATATATGGGTAGAATACCTAGATCCCCGATCTAGTTTCGACATCCTCGAAGGGAACCCCAATATATAACACACCCATTGGATGCAGTCGAAGGCGGGCTACCTTCTTGTGCACCCAAGTGTTGTCTCCCGCTGAGCTCTAGTAAAGGAACGGTCCCGATAATATGAGTGTAGTAGGATTTTGCTAATTAATGACTCTAGTTTCCAGTTTTGAGATCTTGGGTGATTTTCTCACTTTCCTAACCCAAGATCCTAGCCTGAACTACTATTTGTGTGAGCTCGAAAAAGAGTAATGTGATTGATTTTATTATCACTTGATTCTTAGTGTACTTGATTATTAGTCTTGCAGAGGGGGAGTGGATGTATGAAATGTAATGAGACTCTAACTCAAGAAACCATGCAAAATATGCTCTAAATATTCAATTCGATGAAGAGTATTTCTACAAGGAGAGGTTTCTTTTCAACATCCATGCACTAACATTCAAATAGCATAGTTCAAATTTAAAGATTCAGACTTCTATCTACCTCTTCTTAATAGTCTATGAACTGAAATTTTTAGAATAAACTCAGCTACATGCAGAAAAATTTAAAAAAAAAATTCTTCTCTAAAAAGTGAATTCTTTTGACACTAACTTTTCAAACAATAGAAAACAAACAAAAATGCCAGCTTAGTAAACAAGCATAGGGATTCAGTCAAGAAGAGATACTGATGGCCAAAAAACTCTGCAACCAAAACACAATCATAGCAGTGAACAACAAGTTTTGGCTGAGTAACACACTGATCTATGAGTAAAGACAACGTTCATCCAAAGACTAACGCACTGTATTTAAGTAGAGGAAGCATTATAACGCACTGGAAAACCCAGAGAGGTAGCGTTAGCCAGGGTAAAGTTCTTTAGATGGTCAAATAGAAATAGGATTGAAATTTGCGAGCTTTTGAAATGTCTACTGGGCATAAAAAATGGTCGGAAGGGTCTGTGAACAGAGGAAAGAAGAAAGGAGGAAATAAATAGTCTGGAAACTATGGGGAAGCTCCCTAGTGGAGTCGCCAATTCTACTGTAGGGTAAAATTCTTGGGTTGTTGGTTATCGTATATCCCTCTTAGGGCTTTCCGGTGCCCGAGGCAGACAATAAGATTAGTTGTATAGTTCACAAAGATGGCATATACATGTTCATATTAACTTAAAACCACTTGATAGAATAAGCTAGAAGATTACCTCTTTAATGATCTTGGAGTCCTTTAGAGAGCACTAGGCAGCAAAGCAACGGTTCTTCTTCACTGGCTCCAAATCTTGGTCCTGCAATCAATCAAAGCACCCGTGTAATTTCTAACATAACATACATTTTCTATCAATTAAGCCAATATATAATAAGCATTTAAACTATGCACATCTAAGCCATTCATCTCATGCTATAAAAGTGATTAAATAATAATGACAATATCAACACATAGAATGGACAAAAAAAATACAGTTCTATTGATTTAGAAAAAAGAGGATTACAACCGTCGGTTGCACCAAGCCCTCCTCAGCCTTCCAATCTCTCTATCTCTCAAAGTGGTGATGTCTTGATCCACAATTTCTCAATGAACCTCTTTGACCTTTGACCTTCACACTACAACAATGATCTCTACTTCACAAGTATGCAAAAACTTTAGCAATCCTTCGACCTTGAACCAAGAGCCTTCAACTCCATTTTATAGGAGACGGAGAGAGAAATCATTTCCCTTCTCTTTCCACCAGTTCTAAATAGAAAAAACCAAGATGTTTCTCCAATCTATATGATTTTTCCTTCTTTGAGAGTTCAATTGTTTATGGCAAGGTCCAATAAGAGATCAATGCTTTGCAGTTTCCTTTTTGTACTGACTCTCTTGTGAGAAAAAAATGGAGATTCAAATAATTCTCCTCAGGTTTTTCCCATTTCAAACTTAAAACATGGGTAACACTACCCTCTAGTGTAAACAGAGCATTGCCCTAGCCACTAACACATCCTATTCACTGATCAGCTGCGTTATAACGCTCTTGTGTTGTTATAGAGAGGCGTTACCTTGGCATAAATAGGTTTAATTTAGGTCTTTGTATTCCTTCCATATTTGTCTTCTCCTCTGAGTTGATGAGGAGGCATTTTGACCTGTAACACCAATCCATGAAAAAGTTTTGTTTGGTTTGGTTTGATAGACTCCATAGAAGGTGCTCCATGAGACCCTTCATCAAATCTTTCCACTACTCTTCTAATGAACCTTGCATAGGTGGATGTATTTTCATTATTTAAGGAAAAAGACTCAAAAAACCACCAAGCATAAGCCTTACCCTCAAGGTGTAGTGTTTCTACTTTGATGGCTTCCTTTTCTGAGACTTGATGTTGCTGCACATAGGTGTCTAGCTCCTTCACCCAAGCCCTAGCTGGACATTTAGGTGAACCATCAAAAGTAGATAAGAAGAATCTACTCACACCATGCTGCTTGCTTCTTCATTCCTCCTTGACCTTTCAAAACCATTAGAAGTTCAAGTGATCTTTGAACTCCTTAGATTGAGCCTCATACTTTTGCAAATAATCACCAAGAGTCTCTCTCTTTGGCACATCTCCTTCCCTCGTTTTCTTCTTCGTGAAAAAGTGGCTGATATAGTGTTGTAGATCTGATGATGTGGCTGAATGCTCATGCCCATCATATGAAATAGTGGGGCTTCCTTCATGTGAAAATATTAAAATATCTGTTTGTCTCTCATTCTTCATTCCCTAGATTTCTTCTTTCAGTTCATTCAAAGCTTGAGAAAGAGTTTTAGAGAACTCTTCTCTCAGCAAAGCTCCAGTAAAAGGGATCTTGCCCCTTTCTTTTGAGTCTTCAATGTAACCACATTTCTTCATTAGTCTTTTATCTCCATGAAAAGACATATTGGCTTTCCAAAAGCAAAGCACAGGCTGTGCCAAGATAGCTGCTTTGATACCACTGTAGTATCCAAAAATGGGATCTGCTAGTAAGGCTTGACTGGAAAACGCATTTTCTAGGAATGGATGTTATAGAATATGAAATAAAATCTTGGATCCCTTAGATATGAGTATCTAAGAATGAAATCCAAAAGGAGATCAGAAACAAATCAAACTAGGTGGGTTAAATAGGTCTCCCACACTCAATATGACTTGAAAACTGCCCAACAAGGGACTGCAGCAATATTGCTCAGAAAATAACAAAGTTTCAGAAAAGCAAGAGCAGTAGGCCAATAAAATGTTCTTCAAAAGTATTTACAGCAGCAAGGTAGTTGTATAAGGAAGCCCATGAGATGCACAACTGAAAATACAATACAGATATAGAAGAAATGCCCTCAAAAGAGGGGCTGCAACCACATAAATGACTGAAGCTGCCTTGACAACGTTATTTTATTATGCTGCAAACTGATGTAGGTTACATTTCAAATATAGAGTAGATTTGTGCATAAAAATTCAGATCCATATCAGATCCATGCACTATAAAAGCTCCTCTTTCAGATCCCCTTGGAATTTTTGGGTTTACACCAAGCATAAGCAGTAGATCTGAGATCTAAGAATGCAGATCTGCAGGATGATTTAGAAATTATGAAGTATTCAGAATATCCAGATAAGATCTAAAAAGTAAAATGTATAGATCTCCTCCAATAGATCTCAAAGTGAAGGGCAGATCCCCATCACTCAGAAACCATCTCTCCAAATTTTGTACCCAAACTCCCTGCAACACCACCTACGAGAATAATGCAGATTTGGGGTAGAAACTACATTTTAGGGGATAGATAGCTGATGGCCACATGCCAAGATCAAGAACTGAAGCTCATGCACTCCAATACACTTCCTCCAACAGAGCAGAAGACTCCTCCACTAAAAAGGAGCACTGAAATGTCTTAGATCTGAAGAGATCTAATCTCCACTTGCTATAGCTTGCAAAGACAACCAAACCCTAAACAGGATCTGAGTTTTAATTGAAAGGAGAAGCTTGGCCTTCAAGCCAGATAGTGGACCTTTCAATAAAATCTCTGCCAAGAGCTACTCAATGGGAAGAGGAGGAACTCCTAAACATGAAATTCCTATGCTAAACAACATTTGCAATCTAGGCTAAACAACCAAGAAACCTATATGGTCTAAACATACAATATATCAAAGATCATATGATGAACAACCTCCTCATGCTGCCTTCCCCTTCCTTTTATAAGATGAGAGTGTGCAAAACCCTAAACCACTTTCAATGGACTCATCCTTTTCACATAAGAGATCTCCAACTAGAATTATGTTGTGCCTCATTCATGAGCACTCCCTAATACAGCGTTGTAGATGTGGTCAAAGTTGACCCAGTCAAGATCATTAGCCCCTTTCACACCTAAGGGTGCTTATTTACATAGCCAAGATTTATCCTTTTTCATATTTGGCATTGATTTATTCTTCATTAGGAGTTTGATTAACCTCCCTTACACATTTAATCATCTAAACAGATTTAAAAAAAATAAAAATATCCCTATTAGCTATATGCTAATTCAAGAATATTATAGCCTTATCACTGCAATTCTAGTGCTGCAAACGAGACTCAAATTTGATGTCATATGAAGAAGATATTAAAGTTTTAAAATGCCCAATAACCTTCAAAACATGACTTTTGAACTCAGAAATTTGTCATTTGTAAAAAAAATTATGTGGCAAAATTTTATTATTTTATATGGTTTTTGGGGCCCTATCAGAGGGTGCCACATGGCCTACCCAGAGGCTGCCACATGGCCCCAGACCCAAGGTTTAAGTGTTGTTCAAAAATAATTTTGGTGGGCAGACTCAACCTAACCTGAATGCAGCTGGGTCACCCTGAACGCATTCGGGTCAGCATTTGGGCACGACCCAACCCAAACGTTCAAGGGTCAGCGAATAGTGGCCTTGTGCACACGACCCAACTCGAACATTTAAGGGTCAGCAAATAGTGGCCTTGTGCAGGTGCAGTCATTTGGTTAAGTTGGGTAGAGATCAACCCAACCTGAACACAAAAGGGTCAATTGTTTGGGCGCGTCATGTATACTATGAATGAGCGGATTTTTAAAGAGCTTTAGCCCTCAAGGCTTACAGGCAGAAGACCCATGACTATGCGCCAGGACCATGGGCTTAAAGCCTTTATACCAGTGGAATTTTTAAAGGGGCTATCCCTCAGTGCTATCCCTTACCTCAATATGACTAGTAGAAGAAAACAAAGGGCGCAGCATTTAAAACTGTAATCGCGCAGTTTGGAGGGCCCATGTGGCCAAACCTTCACATTTAATGTGAATGGATAAAGTCATGGTTTGTTCGGCGGTTAGTGTGGAACCATGTGTGACCACCCACATTGACATTTAACTTAACTACTAGTTGTTTCCATCTAACTTGGTGCTCTCCATCAAATTCGGTGGAAGTTTCCATTTTTATCGATGCTAACTGGAGTTCCTCTAGATTTGGAGGATGGTTTTGGGGGTAATTAGGTAGAAATTTGTTTTGAGCATATCTTCTTCATTATTGGACCAATTTGGATGAAATTTTGGTCAATTGTGGGTGTTACGAGAATTTTGGAGTCATTGGGATAGGTTACAGAGCTAACAGAGGTGTTCTTTAGCCATTTTTCTTCAAGGAAGCTTGGAGAGCCATCAGGGCCATGAGGTAAATGTAGCTACATTAGGCTACACTTCACTGTTTGAGGTGAAATAAAAGCCATGCTTAGCTCATTTCTATCTTCTGAATTCATTTTCACAGTTTTTTCAGCCTATTTAGGCTTATTTGTCACTCTAAAACCAATTTGAGCAACCTAATAGAGTAAGGACATGCCCATTGGGAGCCTTGGACCTAACAGATGTAGCCCAGGAGGGGTGAAATACCTCATCATGTTGTTGTGTTGTTATGGTGAAGTTATGCTGCTGTGTATTTCTGATTTAAGATGTTAAACATTAATTTTGATTAACATTCCCTCACACATAAACTCAAAAACAGTTACCAAAAACACTTTGTTTAATTTGCAAGACATGACAAACACTTTGCACACTTAATTAAATGGAAATGGATACTTTGAACAGTAGATACAAATAGTTTCATTTTCAGATCACAAATACTCAAAGTGGATTGTCATCCTCCAAGAGTTCGATTTGGAGTTTAGTACTGCCAAGTTGAAGAAGTCATTAGTCTTTACTGATTTGATCTGTTCCCTTCCCTCTGACTCTGCTCCATCTGGTTCTGAAGAATGCATTCCAGATGATATTCTTTTTCTGATTAGCACCCTCGATCCTTGGTACGGTGATATCATTGTCTATCTTCAGACTTCTACTTTTAGATCTAGGTTGATAAAGGATGCTTGTTGATGCATCCATCATCATTTGCAACCTTATCGTATAGTCGGAGATACACTCTATCGCGTCGGAGTAGATTCCATTCTCCACCGGTGTTCGACCCTCGAGGAGGCTGAGAAAGTTTTGAATGATTGCCACAGTGGCATCTGTGGCAGTTGTTATCGCTATCAAAATTTTCTAAACTCAGTCAGTTTATACTTGCTCCTAAGTCATGGTATTAGATAGGTTTTGAGTCATTTTTATATTTTATAGGGTCTAAGCCATAGGTTACAAGTTTCATTTCATCATCACATAAAGTGCATAAACCTTGCCTTACTGTTTAGAAGTCTCATACCACGTTTCAAACCATATTTTAAATATTTTTCAAAAACATTTCGAATAAGCCACGAAACCACGTTTTCATAACGTGCTCAGTGTAAAAAACGGCTTATGCGCTACGAAAACGCTGGTCTTTTCATAGCGCAAAATTCCAAAATCACATTACCAGTGCTACGAAATCGGGGATTCGAAATTTTTCGGTTTAGCTATCACATCCATCAACTTGCGTTAATTTTTCATGATTATGATGTCAGTCCATGAATAATCCCTCATGCATACAACCATCCAAAGCAATTATGAAATCATTATGAGATTCATTAGGGGTCATTTTTCATTGGTCCTTTGCAAATTTGAAAAGGGGTTGGTTATCATCGATTTTGTCTCATGCAAAGAAAACACTGCATGCATATCTATTGTTGAAAGAGAAGCTCATGATAAGAAACTAGAGCTCTCCTTAAGTTTTCAAGCGAGGCATGATTTTCAATCAAGCGAGGCAGAGTTTTCAATCAAGCGAGGAAGAATCCAATTGATGTTATGTCAGCAGTTTCGATACTTTCTAATCCAGTGAGTTTGAAAATAATTGCTAACTGAAACAAGGTTTCTAATCAAGTGAGGTAGAGTTTTCCATCAAGCGAGTCTGAACCAAATTCTCAAGCGAGCCAGTTCATCCAACAAGGAGGTTTATTACAGGTTTGATGAAGACGTAGGGTTTTTAGGAGGAATATGACATAAGAAAAGAGAAATCATAGGTCTGGTCACTGTCTCAGAACAGAACGTGAAGTTTTAGAAGCTCTGACAAGAGATAAATCTATTGAAGAAGCCAAGCCTTCAAGAAGGTAGGGTGCTGGAGGTTCTACGAAAAGCTTCAAGGAGGGCATAATCAGGTTACCAAAGAGTTTGCCAAGAGCTTCACAAGGTCAAACAAAAAGGTTGATTTCCTCAATTTACCAATTTCTCCTGAAGTTATATCAAAAGTCACAGAAATTCCAAGAAGGGAAGATAGATGGTTCAAGAATTTTAGGTTTGAAATGCAACCCTACAAAATCTTTTTGAAACCAGAGTTTATGGATACTGATTTGAACAAATCTGTGCTAAGAAGTTATGTCAAGAATGCATTTACCAATCTACTCTACAATATCCAAAGGTACTTCACCTACGAAGGGAGATACCACAAGGTGTACACTTATCACTTTAAACTCTTGTTGCATTTCAGAGGAATAATCTCTCTGGACTTACCCTTGTTTCTATTTCGAAGTCTGGCCAAGATGGCAGACAAAGTACAGATGAAAACTAAGGCATGTGAAACCTCATTATTTCATCATGGTCTAGTCAAGTTAATAGTTGTGCATGAGCTTCAAAAAGTGAATAGAGAATGGTCTGCATTTCTCTTTTTGAGTGGAATACGAGTTGAAGGAACAAGTGCTAGCCCTCAAGTCAAAGAAACATCTTCATCAAAGACTACTAAACCTACAAAAACAAAATCAAAGAGGTTTGTCAAGCTTAAGCCCAAGAAATAGGTTAAAGAACCAATGATAAACACATCACTGAATATTCAAAGGACTCATCAATCTGCACAGAATAAGAGAACTCATGTCAAAGGGACAATTCAGGAACAGTCAACTAGTAAAACAACTCAGAAGAAGTTGACTAAGAGTCAGAGGTCATTGGAGAATGGTAAGGCTATGGTCATAGATGGAAACATAGAATTAAGAGGCGATTTGAATGATATATTACAAGCTATTGACATTCAAGAGTCTCCCCTGGTTTGAGCATATTTCATCAAACTGGATACAGGTGGCAAATCAAAGAAATTGAAAACATACAAAAAATTAGATTTTGAGGATGAAGTGTCAGAGTTTGTCTTTAAGCCTAGAAAACCCTTGACTAGGTAGTCTAAGAAATTGCAGCAGCCACACATGGAGATAGACCAAATAGGAGGTGAGGATGCAAATGTTTTTGAAGAACCCATAAATATATCATCTCAAATACTTGAAGAAGACAGAAACAAAGTTTTTAATACTCAGAGAGAAAATAGTAGTTATGAAGAGGTTAAAGACAAACTTAGACTTGCAAACATTGAAATAGATAAATTGAAGAAGAAAGTGAGAATGCATGTTGTAGAAAGATCAAACTTTGAGAGGTTGAAAGGTCTGTGGGAGCTAGAAAAGGTTTCAAATATTGGGTCAATCATCAGTCAAGATCAATTCTTCATATGGACCATCCCTACAATCAAGGAAGCAAAGTTCATAAGGATGGTTAATACCAAACTAAGAGCTAATAATAGAAGGCTTAAAAGGCAGGTTGAAGATCTTGAGATACAACTAGCAAAGCCTGAAGATCAACCACAGCCAAAATGAATGTAAACAGTAAGTGACATCTCCTAACACATTTTTGTGGTTATGTGGAAAGATTTCATTTTTGATGCAGTTCAGAGTTGGTTTTTGTTGATTATGAAAACCTATATATAACTGGAAGGATGGAAATTAAGGTTTGAAGCTTTAAATTTTGGAAAACATTTGTGAAAAGATAGACACAGTGGTTTCGTAGCGCACTATGAAATCACTGTAGGTGTCATGCACAGCAGTTTTGTAGCACGCTACGAAACTGCTGTAGGATGCATTATAAACAATTTTGCAAGGTTTCAAAGGGTGAAAGGGCATGTTTTTAAAGCCTTGATGCTGCTAAATAATGTATAAAGAGAAAAATTGAAGATCCAATATAAAAACATAGAAAATTGAAGGTTTCAAAAAAAGTTTTCAAAGGTGAAGTTCTGCGATATGAAAATAGCAGACAGTTTCATAGCGCATCAATGTTAATAGTTTTGGGAATTTCTTCAAAGGTTTGGTTTGGGCACAACTTGAAGGATGAAGTCACAAGAGCTTAATAAGACTTTTCCACATGTTTTGAGTACAAGTTGGTCAGCATATGGTTTGAAGAAACATAAATGAAACACCATAGCTATTTTGCAGGGAGCATGTTCCTATATTTGACGGCAGATAAGAGGCAAATAAATACAGTCAAATAGCAAGGAGATGGACATCATCAAGGTCGAATTTTAGGATGAGAAGCTATAAAAAAGAATATTTAATATTTGGATAAGGTTGTTAAGTTATAATAAATAGTTTTAATCCTAGTTGTATTAGGACTCTAGAACACACAGTTTAAACTGTCAGATGTAATTAAAGTTGGTTTTAGCAGTTGATGGGTGTCAAGCTAGCAAACTTGAATTTCTCTCCAATGATTGGAGAGAATCCAAGAAAGTAATTATGACTCTATAAAAGACAAGAAGTCGAATTTCATAGGGTTGGAAATTTTCATTAACAAGCATACTATTTTGTTGTAGAAAAGACTGTGTTTTTATTATTAATACAGAGATATTGGTTTCATCACTCAGGATTCAGAAAGGGTTATTGATGTTTGATATTCTCATAGTTTTCCTCTTTCAATTACTTGCAGTGGCATGAATGTATGTTACTTAGAATTCACTAAAGGTGCTTTAACTTCCTTCATATGTTCATGAACTGTGTTTATTTTCTGTCCTACTGTTCTGTTGATGCATCTAAACCCTGAAATGCCCTGACTTCCATATGAAGCTGATATTCATGTTTTATGAAAACACATTTGACTCCATAAGCCCAATAATGTTTATTGATTATTAGTACAACCAATTATAGAGTTAGCCATCTAATCCTTATTTGAAAATCCTAAACCCATTGAGAGAGCCCTCTCAGGTTGAGGGGGCTAAGCCTGAACTAAAAGTTTGGTTTGAAATAGTTACACTGAGGTAGCCTGACCAGCAGCCTATCAGGACCTATTTTGGTGATAACATTTTGGTGCGTTTGCCAGGAGCCTGAAGATTAATCATTCCCAAAATCAAGAAAGTTGAACTTCTGAAGGTAACATGAGCTCAGAAGGTTTTTCAAGGTTGCAATCTACCTTGGTGACTCCATACATTTTTCAAAGCTTACAAGTGGCTTCGAGAAGGAGATACACACAGAGCAATCATGATTCCAATCCACCTACCACTGTGGACAATCCAAACACTATTTCAAAAAGTCAAAGAATTTCAGAAATATCAGGTACTCCATCTCATTTGAAATCTTTGTCCTATGAAATATTAAGAAGTCCTGAAGATAAGAAAGTTGATGACAAGATTCATGAAGTGTTGTTTACATTAGAAAGTGAAAAAGAACTCATTGATATTATCTTAGACTTGCAAAAAAGAGGAATTGACACTTTAGCCTTAGTGACACAAGAAGACAAGGAAGAGTTTTGGGAAGCTGTTACCTCTGAACTACTACTAGAAAAAGAGTCTTTAGATAAACTCAAAGAACTTGATCCTTTCAAAGTTTTGCTGAAATCCAAAGCTAGTTTACCCCTTCCAAATTGGAGTTCTATTGTCAATAGCTTACAAAAACCAAGCAGCCCTCCTCATATCAGTTCTTCATCTTCTTTTTCTGCCCCTCCTAAAACTATTGTTCATATTCCAGTCATGGCTTCTCCTGCTAGGTATGCGCCACTTGTACTTCATGCTGTTTTGCATGACATTCCTAGTAAATATGCTGCTAGGATTCCTACTTGCGGTAGTGATAAGGAAATTTTAGCAGAGGAATTTGTAGATGGATTTAATGATTTTATAGACAGGGAAAAATTTGATGATGAGGATGTGAAGTTAAGGTTATTTGCACAGAGTTTTATTGGCAAAGTTACACATTGGTTTAAGGCCCTTACACCGGGTAGCATTAGAACTTGGAATGATTTTGAAGACGAATTCTTAAGAAAATGGGGTAATAGAACCAATCCAATCCAAGCACTCACTGAATACAACAACCTTAGAAGGGCAGTTGATGAATATGTCCCAAACTTTTCAAAAATATTTAATAAAGTTTTTGACTCAATTTCAGCCCATTTGAAACCTCTGGAAGCCTTAGCACAAATGAGATATGATGAAGCATTTTATTATGACTTTTCTATCTTGTTGAGAGAAAGAGAATCACCTTCACTTGCTAAAATGCAAAGTGATGCAGTTAAGGTTGAGGTAAACATGATAGCTGCTAAAAAGTCAAAAATGGGAAAAACTAAACTGAAAGAAGAAGAGAAACCATCTACCTCAAATTTTGAAGACAAATTTGATTCGATGATGAAAACTATGGAGGATTTGATGGACAGGTTAGCTCTTAGTAACACTTATGCTCCTCCTGTGCAACATGAACCTCAATTCAGAAATCCACAATTTAGGAGACCTCAAAATCAGCAAAGGTCAAGAGAGAATAGAAATCAACAAGCTGACCCTCCAGTGAGACCTCATTTTTAGCAAAATTTGGTAGATGAAGAAGATGAGCCTGAGATTCCTGAAGAATCCATCCATTTTCTTGATGAGGAAATGTCAGGAATATTCTTGACTAAAGAAGAGCATGATGATTCAGATTTGGCTAATCAAGGAGAAGAACCATCAGATTATTTTAAAGGGTATCAACATGCTATTTTCGAGATGCAAAAGCAATATAATCTCGGAAATAGAAATGTTCCTATCATTGCAAACAAAGCATAGCACAAGAAAGATGCTCCAAAGGCTGCTAAAGCTAAGAAAGATACCCCAAAGATGTTTGAAGGTAAAAAGGATACTCTACTTGGTAAGAAAGACACTAAACTTTCTCCTCTTGTCAAAGATGGTGAAAAATATATTTCTATTTTCCACCTTGAGAATGAAATTTTAAAGATTAAAATATTACTCCGTTTCAGTGAGATTCTCAAGGTGAATGAATATAGAAGCAAGATAGTTAAGATGTTGAATTCACAACCAGGGGCCGCTGATATCTTTAATGTCCAAGAAGATAATCCTACTATATATTTGGGTCCAAGGTTAGAAGATGATCAAAATGAAGAATTTCCTCCTTTTTATGTAAGCATGAGTATTCATGATACGACTTTCCATAATGCTATGCTGGATTTCGGGGCTTCATATAATATTATGCCCAAAGTAATCATGGAAAGGATGGGATTACAAATCACAAGCACATATAAGGGTTTGTTTTCTTTTGATTCAAAGAGAGTTCAATGTATTGTTCTAATCAACGATGTTGTTGTTGGTTTAACGCAAATCCCAGAAAATACAGTTTTTATGGATATTGTTGTGGTTGATGTTCCTCCAAAGTTTGGTATGTTATTGTCAAGATCATGGGCAGTGAAAATCAAAGGCACAATGCAGATGGATCTTACCTACACTACTATTCCAGTTTTTGGTGAACAAAGGAGATTGTATCGGGAGACTAGAATGGCTTACATGGTAAGTAGCAAAAATAAGCCTTAGAATTTTCCTATTTATGCCTTTGATACTAAACTTGGATCTGCCATTATTTTCAATGAATCTGTTGATAGTGTTGAGGAAGAAATAAGAGCAAAAAATCAGCACTCAGAAAATCAGCATGCATAAAATCAACAAGTAAATGAAGAAGAGATGGAGGAATGGTGGTCATTGTACTTTGATGGATCAGCAGGAAAAGAAGGGGCAGGAGCAGGGATTTGGATTACAAATCCAAATGATGAGAGTAAGTTATACTCTTGCAAAATGAATTTTGATTGCACAAACAACATGGCTGAATATGAATATTTGATTTTGGGTCTAGATGTTTTGAAAAAGATGAAGGCTCGAAATATATATGTTTTTGGAGATTCTAAATTGGTTATTAGACAAGTTTAAGGTGTCTATCAAATGAAGGATGTAAGAATAAGGACTTACAAAAATTTAGTCTTGGACATATTGGAAAACTTTCAGTCTTATTCCTTCATAGTCAAAACTAGAGATCAGAACTCTATTGTTGACTCCCTTGTTGTCTCCGCAAGTATTTTCATCTCCTATGCATTCAAATGAAAAATATGAGATTGAAGTTCATCATAGGCCAGCTATATCGGACAATATCATCAACTAGAAAGTTTTTGAAGATGATCTGCAGGTAAAGAATTTTATTGAGCTGAAAGAAGAATTTGAAAATACACATGTAGATCAGCAAAATCTGTTTGTTGAGTCTAAAGGTAATTCTGAAGTTTTTCAATTGAAGAATAATGCAATACCAAAGGGTCTTATTCCTCTTGAGAAGCTTTTTGATCATAATGATGTTTTTAAAGCACCAAAATTACAAGCTGATGAAGAGGAAGTAGAGAGCTGTAATCTTGGTACATTAGCTTTGACTAAAATGATAAAATTTTCAAAGTTTCTTTCAGCTGATGTGAAATTAAAATATATTGAGATGATGAGAAGGTTTATGGATGTTTTTTCTTGGAGTTATGCTGATTTAAAATAATATGATCCTTCCATTATTCAGCATACCATTCCTATTAAGGAAAATGAGAAGCCTTTCAAGCAGAAATTGAGGAGAATTAATCCTCTTCTCATTCCATTGATTGAAAAGGAGGTTAAGAAAATATTTGATGCAAATATCATTGTCCCAATCAGATTTTCAAATTGGCTTGCAAACTTAGTTCTGGTAAGAATGAAGAGTGGAGAAATCACAATTTGTATTGACTTCAGAAATTTGAATAAGGCTTCACTGAAGGATAACTATCCTCTTCCTAAGATGGATTTAATTCTGCAAAATATTGTTGCTTCACAAAGGATGTCTATGCTTGATGGGTTTTCAAGTTATAATCAGGTTCTTGTGCATCTAGATGATCAAGAAAAAACAACCTTCACAACACCATGGGGTACATTCATGTACGCTAAAATTCTTTTTGGTCTCATGAATGCGGGAGCCACTTTCCAAAGAGCAATGGAAATTTCTTTTTCTGAAGAAAAGGATAAGTCGGTAGTTGTTTATCTTGACGATATCATAGTCTATTCAAATAAAGAAGAAGATCTTTTGAAACACCTAGAAAAAATTATGCTGAAATGTAGAAGGTTAGGTATCTCTCCTAATCCTACTAAAAGCATCTTTGCTTTAACTTCAGGAAAATTACTTGGTCATATCATTTCTGAAGATGGAATTAGGATTGATCCTAATAGAGTTAATGCAACTCAAAAGGTAGATTTTCCAAGAAGTAGGAAAGAAATTCAATCTTTTCTTGGGAAAGTGAATTTTGTTAGGCGTTTCATTCCTAACTTTGCTGAGATTGTCAAAGATATAACAAGGATGCTAAAGAAAGGAATTGACAATAAATGGATAGTTGAAGCAAAGAAATCTTTTGAAGAAATCAAGAAGGCACTCACACAAGCATCGATACTCATCAGTCCAGATTTTTCCAAATAATTTCTGGTTTTTACATTTGCTTCCAGAAACACAATTGTTGGAGTTTTGCTACAAAATAGAAATCAAGGTATTAAACAGCCTATTTCTTTCTTTAGTAGGACATTAGAAAATTCTGAAGTGAAGTATAATATTCTAGAGAACCAGGCCTATGCTTTGGTGAAAGCTATAAAAGATTTCAAAATTTATATCTTGAATTCACACATCATAGCATATGTTCCTACTGCTGCGATAAAAGACATTCTAAATCAGGCAGATCCGAATGGCAAGAGAGGAAAATGTATCACCAAATTGCTAGAATATGATATATACATCAAACCAACGAAGTTGGTGAAGGGACAAGGCTTGGTGAAACTAATGACTCAGTCAAATCTGGACTGTCTTGACATAAATCTAAATGCAAAAATATCAGAAATTTCTGAAAATGAAGAAGAATCGGTCCAAATTGGTGAGAATTGTCTTTCTTCAGAGTGGTATAAGGATGTGGTTTTTATCCTACAGCATAATAAAGCTGCCGCTGATCTTTCAAAGTCCAAATCAAGGCTTGTTAAGTTGAAATCATTGCGATATTTTGTTTATGACAGAATTTTGTTTTGGAAAGATGCAGGAGGAATTTTGCTGAATTGCCTAATTGAAAAAAAGGCTGAAAAAATCATTGAAGAATTCAATAAAGGTGATTGCGGAGGACATCATTATTGGAAAGATATAGCAAATAAGATCTTAAGAGCTGGATATTTTTGGCCAAAAATGTTTAAATACATTTACAAAAAGATCGTTGCATGTCATGAGTGCCAAATTTTTGAAGGAAGAAGAAAGCTTGTACCTTTACCTTTGGTTCCTATCTACGTTGAAGCTCCTTTTCAACAATGGGGGTTAGAATTTATTGGAGAGATACATCCATATTCATCAGGGCAACATCGCTGGATTCTTACAACAACAGACTACTTCACCAAATGGATAGAGGCGATACCAACAAGGCAAGCTAATGATTCTGTTATTATTTCTTTTTTAGAGAATAATATATTGTCAAGATTTGGCTGTCCCATGAATATTATAACAAATAATTCTCAAGCATTTAAGTCAAAGAAGATGATAAATTTCTTCCATCAATATCACATCACTCTTGGACACTCTACAACATACTATCTGCAAGGCAATGGTCTTGTTGAATCATCAAACAAGAGCATAGTAAGAATCATCAAAAGGGTACTACAGGAAAACAAGAAAGCTTGGCACTTAAAGCTGAAGTATGCCTTATGGTTTGATAGGATTTTTACAAAGAGATCAATTGTAACTTCGCCATATGAATCAGTCCATGGGGCTGAACCTGTTATCCCAACATCACTTTGGGTGCCAGTTATGAAGTTAATTCAAGGACTTGAAGAAGAACCAAATGTCATCCAAAGGAGGATAAACAAGCTAATAGCCTTGCAAGAGAAGAGAAATGAAGTCTATGACAGTCATTAGCATGTTCAAAACATAATTAAGAATACATTTGATAGGAAGATCAAAGAGGACAATTTCAAGATTCATGACAAAGTGTTGAAATGGGAGGCCAAAATTGAGGAAAAGGGAAAGCATGGTAAGTTTGAGAATTTATGGAAGGATCCTTTTCAGATTGCTAGTTTTCATGGGAACAACACTTACATATTACAGGAAATTGATGGAGGATCATATGCTGGAGGGCCTGTTAATGGCAGGTTCCTAAAGGATTATGTTTGTTGAAGTATTATAAATCACTCATGACATTGTATATATTCATCTTTGTTAGTTTTTGCTAATAAATGAAAAGCTGAAATAGAAATCTTAAGCCTGAGGTGAAGGCCCAACCATTTGAAAAAGATGTTTGTCAACAAAATTTTTTCTTTTATCAAAAAATGGATAGCAGTGGAGCTGCGAGTTCTTAGTGTACAACAGTGGCACACTGTCCCAAGTGGAGCCAGTGTTATCACTATCAAAATTTTCTAAACTTGGTCAGTTTATACTTGCTCCTAAGTCATGTTATTAGATAGGGTTTGAGTCATTTTTATGTTTTATAGGGTCTAAGAAATAGGTTACAAGTTTCATTTCATCATCAAATAAAGTGCATAAACCTTAGTTTACTCTTTAGATGTCTCATACCACGTTTTGAAAACCATATTTTAAGTCTTTTTCAAAAAAAAATTGAATAAGGCACGAAACCACGTTTTCGTAGTGCGCTCTGTGTAAAAATTGCTTCTGCACTATGAAAACGCTGGTCTTTTCGTTGCGTAAAATCCCGAAATCACATTACCAGTGCTATGAAATCGGGGATTCAAATTTTTTTGGTTTAGCTGTCACATCCGTCAGTTTGGGTTAAATTTTCATGATTATGGTATCAGTCCGCGAATCTTCCCTCACGCATGCAACCATCCAAAGCAGTTATGAAGTCATTATGGGATTCGTTAGGGGTCATTTGTCATTATTCCCTTGCAAATTTGAAAAGGGGTTGGTTATCATTGTTTTTATCTCATCCAAAGAAAGCACTTCATGCATATCTATTACTGAAAGATAAGCTTATGATAAGAAACCAGAGCTCTCATTAAGTTTTCAAGCAAGGTAGAGTTTTCAATCAAGCGAGGCAGAATCCAATTGATGTTATGTCAGCAGTTTCAATACTTGCTAATCTAGTGATTTTGAAAATAATTGCTGACTGAAACAAGGTTTCTAATCAAGCGAGGTAGAGTTTTCCATCAAGCGAGGCTGAACCAAATTCTCAAGTGAGCCAGTTCATCCAACAAGGAGGTTTATTACAGGTTTGTTGAAGACATAGGGTTTTTGGGAGGAAGATGATAGAAGAAAAGAGAAATCAAAAGTTTGGTCACTGTCTAAGAACAAAACCTGAAGGTTTAGAAGCTCTCACAAGAGATAAATCTGTTGAAGAAGCCTTCAAGAAGGTAGGGTGATGGAGGTTCTGTGAAAAGATTCAAGGAGGGCATAATCAGGTTACCAAAGATTTTGCAATGAACTTCACAGGGTCAAACACAAAGGTTGGTTTCCTCAATTTACCAATTTCTCCTAAAGTTATATCAGAAGTCATAGAAATTCCAAGACGGGAAGATAGATGGTTCAAGAATTTTAGGTTTGAAATGCAACCCTGCAAAATCTTTTTGAAACCAACGTTTATGGATACTTATTTGAACAAAGTTGTGCCAAGAAGTTATGTCAAGGATGCATTTGTCAATATTCTCTACAATATACAAAGATACTTCACCTGCGAATGGAGATACCACAAGGTGTACATTTGTCACTTTAAACTCTTGTTGCATTTCACAGGAATAATCTCTTTAGACTTACCCTCCTTTCTATTTTAATGTCTTGCCAAGATGGCAGACAAAGTACAGATGAAAACTCAGGCATGTGAAACCTCATTATTTCATCATGGTCTAGTCAAGTTAATATTTTTGCATGAGCTTTAGAAAGTGAATAGAGAATGGTATGCATTTCTCTTTTTGAGTGGAATAGGAGTTGAAGGAACAGGTGCTAACCCTCAAGTCAAAGAAACATCTTCATCAAAGACTACTGAACCTGCAAAAACAAAATCAAAGTGGTTTATCAAGCTTAAGCCCAGGAAATAGGTTAAGGAACCAATGACAAACACATCACTGAATATTCAAAGGACTCATCAATCCGTACAAAAGAAGAGAACTCATGTCAAAGGGACAATTCAGGAATAATCAACTAGTAAAACAACTCAGAAGAAGTTGACTAAGAGTTAGAGGTCAAAGTAGAAGGGTAAGGATGTGGTCATAGATGGAAACTTAGAATTAATAGGTGATTTGAATGATATATAACAAGCTATTGACATTGAAGAGTCTCCCCTAGTTCAAGTAGATTTCATCAAACTGGATACATGTGGCAAATCAAAGAAATTGAAAACATCCAAAAAATTAGATTTTGAGGATGAAGTCTCAAAGTTTGTCTTTAAGCCTAGAAAACCCTTGACTAGGTAGTCTAAGAAATTTAAGCAGCTAGACATGGAGAAAGACCAAACAGGAGGTGAGGATGCAAATGTTTTTTAAGAACCCATAAATATATCATCTCAAATACTTGAAGAAGACAGAAACATAGTTTTTAATACTCAGAGAGAAAAGAGTAGTTATGAAGAGGTTAAAGACAAACTCAGACTTGCAAACATTGAAATAGATAAATTGAATAAGAAAGCAAGAATGCATGTTGTAGAAAGGTCAAACTTTGAGAGGTTGAAAGGTCTGTGGGAGCTAGAAAAGGTTTCAAATATTGGGTCAATCAGCAGTCAAGATCAATTCTTCATATGGACCATCCCTACAATCAAGGAAGCAAAGTTCATAAGGATGGTTAATACCAAACTAAGAGCTAATAATAAAAGGCTTAAAAGGCAGGTTGAAGATCTTGAGATACAACTAGCAAAGCCTGAAGATCAACCACAGCCAAAATGAATGTAAACAGTAAGTGACATCTCCTAACACATTTTTGTGGTTATGTGGAAAGATTTCATTTTTGATGCAGTTCAGAGTTGGTTTTTGTTGATTATGAAAACCTATATATAACTGGAAGGATGGTAGTAAAGGTTTGAAGCTTTAAATTTTGGAAAAAAGCTATGAAAAGATAGACACAGCAGTTTCGTAGCACACTACGAAACTGTTGTAGGTGTCATGCATAGCAGTTTCGTAGCGCGCTACAAAACTACTGTAAGATGCATTTTAAACAATTTTGCAAGGTTTCAAAGGGTGAAACGACATGTTTTTAAAACCTTGATGCTGCTAAAGAATGTATAAAAAACATAATTAAAGATCCAATGGCAAAACATAGAAAATTGAAGGTTTCAAATAAAGTTTTCAAAGGTGAAGTTCTGCGCTACGAAAACAGCACACAGTTTCATAGCACAACAATTTTAACAGTTTTGGGAATTTCTTCAAAGGTTTGGTTTGGGAATAGTTTGAAGGATGAAGTCACAAGAGCTTAATAAGACTTTGCCACATGTTTTGAGCACAAGTTGGTCAACAGATTGTTTGAAGAAACATAAATGAAACACCATAGTTATTTTGTAGGGAGCATGTTCCTATCTTTTAGGGCAGATAAGAGGAAAATCAATACAGTCAAACAGCAAGGAGATGGACATCATCAAGGTTGAAGTTTAGGAGGAGCAGCTGTCAGATAGAATATTTAATATTTGGATAAGGTTTTTAAGTTATAATAACGAGTTTTAATCCTAGTTGTATCAGGACTTTAGAACAGATAGTTTAAACTGTCAGATGTAATTAAAGTTGGTTTTAGCAGTTGATAGGTGTCAAGCTAGCAAATTCGAATTTCTCTCAAGTGATTGGAGAGAATCCAAGAATGTAATTATGACTCTATAAAATACAAGAAGTTGAATTGCATAGGGTTGGAAATTTTCATTAACAAGCATATTGTTTTGTTGTAGAAAAGACTGTGTTTTTATTATTAATATAGAGATATTGGTTTCATCACTCAGGATTCAAAAATGGTTATTGATGTTTGATATTCTCATGTTTTTCCTCTTTCAATTACTTGCAGTGGCATGAGTGTATGTTACTTATAATTCACTGAAGCTGCTCTAACTTCCTCCATATGTTCATGAACTGTGATTATTTTCTGTCCTACTATTCTGTTGATGCATCTAGACCATGAAATGCCCTGACTTCCTTATGAAGTTGATATTCATGTTTTATGACAACACATTTGACTCCATAATCCCAATAGATGTTTGTTGATTAGTAGTATAACCAATTATCCATTTTTATCCATTTTACTCATAGATTTAGCCATCTAATCCCTATTTAAAAATCATAAACCTATTGAGAGAGCCCTCTCAGGTTGAGAAGGCTAAGCCTCAACTAAAATTCTGGTTTGAAATAGTTAAACTGAGGTAGCCTGACTAGTAGCCCATCAGGACCTATTTTGGTGATAACATTTTTGTGCATCTTCTGGGAGCCTTATTATTAATCATTCCCGAAATCAAGAAAGCTGAACTTTTGAAGGTAGCAGGAGCTCAGAAGGTTTTTTGAGGCTGAAATCTACCTTGGTGACTCCATACATTTTTCAAAGTTTAAAGGTGTCTTAGAGAAGGAGATACACATGGAGCAATCCTGATCCCAATCCACCTACCACTGTGGACAATCCAAACACTATTTCAAAATTTCAAAGAATTTCAGAAATATCAGGTACTCCATCTCATTCGAAATCTTTTTCCTATGAAATATTAAGAAGTCCTAAAGATAAGAAAATTGATGACAAGATTCATGAAGCGTTGTTTAGATCAGAAAGTGAAAAATAACTCATTGATATTATCTTCGACTTGCAAAAAAGAGGAATTGACACTTCAGCCTTAGTGACACAAGAAGACAAGGAAGAGTTTTGGGAAGTTGTTACCTCTAAACTACTGCAAGAAAAAGAGTCTTTAGATAAACTCAAAGAAATTGATCCTTTCAAAGTTTTGCTGAAATCCAAAGCTGGTTTACCCCTTCCAAATTGGAGTTCTATTGTCAGTGTCTTACAAAAACCAAGCAATCCTCCTCATATCAGTTCTTCATCTTCTTTTTCTTCCTCTCCTAAAACTATTGTTTATCTTCCAGTCATGGCTACTCCTGCTAGGTATGCACCACTTGTACTTCCTGCTATTTTGCATGACCCTCCTAGTAAAAATGCTGCTATGATTCCTACTTGGGGTAGTGGTGAGGAAATCTGAGCAAAGGAATTTGTAGATAGATTTAATGATTTTCTAGATAGGGAAGAAGTTGATGATGAGGATGTGAAGTTAAGGTTATTTGCACAGATTTTTATTGGTGAAGTTAGAAAATGGTTTAAGGGCCTTGCACCGGGCAGCATTAGAACTTGGAATGATTTTGAAGACAAATTCTTAAGAAAATGGGGTAATAGAACCAATCTAGTCCAAGTACTCACTGAATACAATAGCCTTAGAAGGGCAGTTGATGAATCTGTCCAAAACTTTTCAAAAATATTTAATAAAATTATTGATTCAATTCCAATCCATTTGAAACCTCTGGAAGCCTTAGCAAAAATGAGATATGTTGAAGCATTTGATTATGACTTTTCTATCTTGTTGAGAGAAAGAGAATCACCTTCACTTGCTGAAATGCAAAGTGATGCATTTAAGGTTGAGGTAAACATGATAGCTACTAAAAAGTCAAAAATGCGAAAAACTAAACTGAAAGAAGAAGAGAAACCATCCACCTCAACTTCTAAAGAAAAATTTGATTCAATGATGAAAACTATGGAGAAGTTGATGGACAAGTTAGCTCTCGGTAACACTTCTGCTCCTCCTGTGCAACATGAACCTCAATTTAGAAATCCACAATTTAGGAGACCTCAAAATCAGCAAAGGCCAAGAGAGAATAGAAATTAGAAAGCTGACCCTCCAGTGAGTCCTCCTTTTCAACAAAATTTGGTAGATGAAGAAGATGAGCCTGAGATTCCCAAAGAATCCATCCATTGTCTTCATGAATAAATGTCAGGAATCTTCTTGACTAAAGAAGAGCATGATGAGTCAGATTTGGCAAATCAAGGAGAAGAACCATTAGATTAATTTAAATCGTATCAACATGCTATTTTCAAGATGCAAAAGCAATATAATCTCAGAAATAGAAATGTGCCTATCGTTGCAAAAAAAGCACGGCACAAGAAATATGCTCGAAAGGTTTCTGAAGCTAAGAATGATACCCCAAAGATGGCTGAAGGTAAAAAGGATACTCCACTTGGTAAGAAAGACACTCAACTTCCTCCTCTTATCAAAGATGCTGAAAAATTTGTTTATGTTTTGAACCTCGAGAATGAAATTTCAAATATTAAAATATCAGTCCCTTTCGGTGAGATTATCAAGGTGAATGAATATAGAAGAAAGATAGTTAAGATGTTGAATTCACAACCAGGGGCTGCTGATATCTTGAATGTCCAAGAAGATAATCCTACTATATATTTGGGTCCAAGGTTAGAAGATGATCAAAATGAAGAATTTCCTCCTTTTTATGTAAGCATTAGAATTCATGATATGAATTTACATAATGCTATGATGGATTCCGGGGCTTCACATAACCTTATGCCCAAAGTAATCATGGAATGGATGGGATTACAAATCACAAGACCATATAAGGATTTGTTTTCTTTTGATTCAAAGAGAGTTCAATGTATTGGTCTAATCAAAGATGTTGTTGTTGGTTTAACGCAAATCCCAACAAAGACAGTTGTTATGGATATTGTTGTCGCTGATGTTCCTCCAAATTTTGGTATGCTATTTTCAAGATCACGGGTAGCGAAAATCAAAGGCACAATGCAGAGGGATCTTACCTACGCTACTATTCCAGTTTTTGGTGAACAAAGGAGATTGCATCGGGAGACTAGAATGGATTACATGGTAAGTAGCAAACATAAGCCTCAAAATTTTCTTGTTTATGCCTTTGATACAGAACTTGGATCTGCCATTATTTTCAATGAATCTACTGATAGTGTTGATGAAGAAATAAGAGCTGAAAATCAGCATTCAGAAAATCAGCACTCAGAAAATCAGCTCAGAAAATCAGCATGCAGAAAATTGACAAGTAAATGACGAAGAGATGGAGGAATGGTGGTCATTGTACTTTGATGGATCAGCAATAAAAGAAGGTGCAAGAGCAGAGATTTGGATTACAAATCCAAATGATGAGAGTAAGTTTTACTCTTACAAACTGAATTTTGATTGCATAAACAACATGGCTGAATATAAATCTTTGATTTTGGGTCTAGATGTTTTGAAAAAGATGAAGGCTCGAAATATTTATGTTTTTGGAGATTCTAAATTGTTTATTAGACAAGTTGAAGGTGTCTATCAAACGAAGGATTTAAGAATGAGGGCTTACAGAAATTTAGTCTTAGACATGTTGGGAAACTTTCAGTCTTATTCCTTCATAGTCAAAACTAGAGATCAAAATTCTATTGCCGACTCCCTTTCTATCTCCGCAAGTATTTTCATCATTCCTATGCATTCAAATGAAAAATATGAGATTGAAGTTATTCATAGGCCAACTATACTGGACAATATCATAAACTGGCAAGTTTTTGAAGATGATCAGCAGGTAAAGGATTTTATTGAGCTGAGAGAAGAATTTGAAAATACACATGTAGATCAGCAAAATATGTTTCTTGAGTCTAAAGGAAATTTTGAAG
This sequence comes from Pinus albicaulis, assembly GCA_034641835.2. Lineage (NCBI taxonomy): Eukaryota > Viridiplantae > Streptophyta > Pinopsida > Pinales > Pinaceae > Pinus > Pinus albicaulis. Next base: position 161,244,671 of record CM076571.1, on the reverse strand, counting down.
TTTTGAAATTCAATAATAATGCAATACCAAAGGGTCTTATTCCTCTTGAGAAGCTTTTTTATCATAATGATGTTTTTAAAGCACCAAAATTACAAGCTGATGAAGAGGAAGTAGAGAGTTGTAATCTTGGCACATTAGCTTTGCCTAAAAGGATAAAAATTTTGAAGTTTCTTTCAGCTTGTTAGTGTCAGTCTTGTCATACTACCATCAGTGATAAAATTTACTCTTTTGCATTTGCATATTAGGAGTCCCATACCATAAAATTTCATCATTCCATTAGGTCATGAATTCATTGATGGTAGTGGTCTTTCATCAGTTTTACCTCATGTAATACTTGTTGATTCCCCTCTCTATGGTCTTCAGTCATGAGTCATTTTCACTCCCAATCCATATTATTAGGTCATATGGTTGGTATCATTAGGTTCTAGGGTCTCGTCATGGTCAAATTAATGAGTCAAGTGTCAATAAATGTCAGCAAAATCATGAATAGGTCTAATAAACTCAAAGTCATAGCATCTCGGAAGATCAAAGAAATGTTTTAGTCAACTTGATGTAATTTTTGCCTCAAAACCATGTTTTGAGGTGAAAACATGGTACTTTGCTTTTATTATCATATTTATGTAATTTTGTGTCATTATATGTAATAAGTCACACTTCAGAAGCTACTATCTCCATAAAGTCACCACCCTGCCCTTCAAAGAGGTTTTCCACAAAATTTCCAGTGTAAAATTATGTTCTAAGTATGCTCATCAAGAAGAGCCCGGAAAGAGTTTTCCAACGGTATATTATACTCTCAAAACTGTGTTGTGTAATCAGCTTCAAAAATAGAAGAAAAGAGATATCAACACCTTAGAAATAAGCCCCTTCGAGGGGGCAACCTCCAATACATTACATAAATGCACAATTCTTGGATGATTCAAATGAACAAAACCTCCTTCTATATATAGGAGTCCATGGGGTCAAAATATAATCCTAGTGGGGCCACAATGTAATCCTAGCCGATCTAACAATAATAATGTAAGGGCACAATAATAACAATATGGGGGTTACAGGGGTACAATAATAACAATAATGGGGGCTACAGTAACATAAGAAGGGGCTACATTATTAATAAAGGGACTTAACATGCCCCTCTCCTTCAAACAAGTGTTGTCCTCAATGCTTGATTATTTCTTGATGCTTCTGTATAAAATTCTCATCCTCCCATGTGAAATCTTTTACAAGAAAGTTCTTCCACTTGCTGAGATACTCTAAAATTGATCGTACTTGTTGAGTTCTTGTTTCTATGACTGCTTCATAACTTCTTTTGATGTGATGTTGATCTTCCTGTTGTTTCATTAGTTTTTTCACCAAAGTTGGGTTATCCTTTGAGAGTTGGAGAACTACTTGTTGATGCTCGATGTGATATTCCACTAATTTATCATCCATATTTGCTATTATTTTATCCTTCAAGCCATCCAACTTAGCCTCCATTTCTGCTTTTAAACCATCTATGTCATCTTCGGTTGCTCTTCGTAAGATCGAAATTTGTTGCACTTGGTACCGTAATTTTGATATCTCATATTGCAATTCTTCCTCCTCATGCATCATAATATAGCTTTCTGAGGGCTTAATGGGTATGGAATTATTTTTTGGAGGCATAATAGAACCCATTAATGACAAAAATTCTTCAATATGCCCTTGGAATCAATTCAACTTGATTCTTCAAACAAGACTTATGCAATTCGAAAAAAACAATACACACCTTTTTCTTGCTTTTGAGGAGCTCGATATTGAAATTGGATTATATCTGTGATTGAAAATATTAAATATATGAAATTCCACCCTGCAGTATCCCTCTGAATCTTCTTTCAAATGCCACAGGTCTGACCTAATTTGGATTCTCCAAGACAAAGTTGTGTCCAATCTCCCACAATGATCTAATTCTGGACTGGTTCAGTAGAGCGAACTTGTACGTCTTTCCACGTGTCACTGTTTCGTCCTTTGTCTCTAAAATTTATATCCAAGAAACTAAAATCTATGTACTTGCAACCACTTTTTATGGCACTCCAATCCGATGCCCAGAGAGAGAGTTATTGAAATTTTCCCACGATCACCTCTTTGAGATGAAATTTAGCAGCCTGAAAAAGCACTACATTCCATAGATCATATCTCCAAAATATTACGAACCAAGCTCTGAAATTTTTTGACGAACTTCCTCAGGATTTCAGCTTCACACCCTAAAAATTTCAGCTTTTGAAACTTCGTAGAAAAAACGTTATAGCAAAAATTCCATGATGACCTGTTTGGAGCAGCGAAACCCTAGAATCCAAAGCTCCGATACCAAATGTTGTGTAACCAGCTTCAAAAATAGAAGAAAAGAGATATCAACGCCTTATAAATAAGCCACTTCGAGGGGGCAACCTCCAATACATTACATAAATGCACAATTCTTGGATGATTCAAATGAACAAAACCTCCTTCTATATATAGGAGTCCATGGGGCCAAAATATAATCCTAGTGGGGCCACAATGTAATCCTAGCCGACCTAACAATAATAATGTAAGGGCACAATAATAACAATATGGGGGTTACAGGGGTACAATAATAACAATAATGGGGGCTACAGTGACATAATAAGGGGCTACACTATTAATAAAGGGACTTAACAAACTGACTCCTAGATCAAAAATTAGGCCTAAGTGAAAGAAGGTCCCCTATAGCCTAACCTTTTCCATTTTCCCATTTCTTCCTTACAGTTTATTTCATATAATTTTAAAGTTTTTCCTTATAAACCCCTTTTCCCCTATCCTATTGCATAAATCGCATTGCAAAAGTCTTTTTAACCCATAATTCTCCCGATGCGATTGACTCCCACTCCCCCGATTGTGTTTGCACCATCGATCTGCCCTTCTGATTGGACGACCCACAGCCAATCGCTCCATCGCAATTGCATTGCCCTCAATATGTGCTAAACCCACTTCCTTCTCCTTTTGCGATTGAGATTGACCTTTGGTTCCCACCTTAAGACCTTTTTGCCTCACTTCAATAATAAAGTCTTTTCCCCTTGTAAAAGAAATAAAATGATTTTGAAAGGTTTCTAAGTATTTCATCGCATTGCACTTTTTCCCCATGTCATGTTTGAACCTCCATTCCCCTCCCCACCGATGTGATGGATCGCAATTGGCGATTCCCTTTGCACAATACACTTTCTCCTCTTCCCCGCGATTTGCGATTACGATTGACCCCCGAGTCCCACCGGAACCTTTCCACCTTTCAATGAAAAATCCCTTTTTTCTTTTGTAAAAATGCAAAATCGTTTTTATTTGTTTTAAAAGGAATTTCCCCATGACCCCCTCGACTTATCCTTTCACCCCTATTTCACTTATTCCAATCGCATCGCAAGTTTTATAGCATTTCTCTTGCTCCTAAATGTCGATTTGCGATTGCGATTTTCCCCTCTTCCCTATACACTATCACATCACATCTCTCAATCGCTCCATCATATGTTGCATCCCCTCCCTTCCTCCAATTGTGATTTGTGATCTCATATGGGCCCACTTCCCTTTCCTTTCACTCTTTTTCATTCAAAGGGAGACTTTTCTTCATTTAAGGCATATTTTAGTTTTATTGGTTCTAAAGGGATTTTCTTGGCATAAAGAGATTTTCAAACAAAATAAAGGAAACAGTTAAAATCTGAGAACCAAAATATAGACACAGAACAATTTTTGGCCCCTTCGACAGCGATTTAAAGGGGTTGTCTCCACATTTATTCTTCTCATTTGTTCGATGTAATAGAGAATCTTCAAAGATGGTCAAAATGTATTGTTTTCCCTCTTTTTCAGGGGCATACTGTTGGTCTCTTTCCTATGATCTAATTTCAGTTTTTGAGCTGGTAAAACAACTCCTCTTTCTATGGATCTATCTCCTCATATTTCTATCTATTTAATGTAATTTTGAATCATTTTAAAGGAGTCAGTAGGGGGATTGTGTGGAAAAAGTTTGGAAATCACTGAGGATGCTCTGCGCTCCCATTGTAACAGTTTGACAGGGAATTAATAAGATATGCAACTCTGATTTGTGGAATCCATGTGGTATGAATTTTAGCATTTGTTTTCTCCTTTGTATTCATATGTAAATTTTTTATGTTCACCATATATTCATAAACATTTCTGGTTGAATGCTTTCAAGATAGATAGGTAGAATCCATTTTTAATGCTCTGCCTTGGGAAATCATTCAATATTCTGTGTTTTCTTCTATTTGAAAAGGATCCATCTCCTATGCCCTTTTCAGCTCCTCACCAGTCTTACCATCCCATCATTATTTAAACTTAATTGCTAAAATTTTCTTCCTACCTTGCCCCATGAAATACTCTGTATCCCTGATTTAATTCCCCAGTTTCAAACCACCCCATCTTTTCCATACAACCCTGAAAATTTATAAAAAAAATTTCCCATTATTATACCTAGCCTAATATCAGTTTGTCATTATACTTCATTGAAATATCTTTTCCAGGAGAGAGCCCTCTCCTGACCTTGTAGGGCTAGCTACAAGGCTGAATCTGGTTTGAGGTTACCTTGATTTGCCTTTTTCAGCCTGAGGTCTAGATCAGGTGCTAACATTTCTGGCGACTCCACTCGGGAATCTATTTAAAACAAAAGATTGACCACCCCAGTAATATCTTCAATATAAATTCCTGGACTCTAGAAGATGATGTTCAGAGTTTTCTAGGCTGAGATAAAATTTTGTAAATTAGAAATTTGACCACACTAGCTTCAAGAAGATACACAAGGGCTAATCGTGATCCAAATCCTCCCCCTGTGTTTGAAAATCCTAATCTCATCCCAAGAATAGTCAGAAGACAAGAGGGACCACTAAGTCCTAGACCTATTTTCAAATCCCACACTTGGCCCAGTGAGTGGTTGTTTGTAGAAGATCTTTCTTTTGATGAATGTTTTGAGCTTTCTTTGTTTAGAAGTAACTCTGAAACTACACTTAATGACACAATTTTAGACCCAAAATTTCTTGTAGATATCGAAGTTCAAAGGGAAAATATATCAATTGATGATTATATTCTGAATTCCCCTCAGACTTCTATCACTGTAACTAATATCCCTGAGCCTTCAGAGTTATCAGAAGCATCTTCTCCTCCCCTTAATTCATCAACATTCCCATTAGTCAATTCTCAGCTTTCATCTCCTCCATCAACAGCTCCCTTAAATCCTAGTAGCACCAACACCGTTGTAAATCCACCTCGATTCATGGCTACCCGGTATGCACCCCTGGTTTTACCTCAGCAATTTAATGATATGCCTGCTGATTACCAAAGTAAAATACCTATCTTTGATGCCACTCAAAGCATCACAGCCCAGCAGCATGTTGATAAGATGAATGACTTTTTTTATCTGCATGAGGTAGAGACAAAGAATGTAACCACACGGTTGTTTGTCCAAAGCTTTAGAGGTGAAGTTAGAAAGTGGTTCAAAGCCTTACTATTTGGCTCTATTTGCACTTTTCAGGAGTTACATACATAGTTCTTAGACCGATGGAAGGTAAAGAAAAACCCACTCCAAATCTTGTCTGAATATGAAAATATTAAAAGAAATGTGGGCGGAACTATATAGGATTATTGTGTAAGATTTAATGCTGTATATAATGCTATTTCGGCTAATCTTAAACCCCCTGTGGGATTAGCCTTGCTTAATTTTCTGGATGGTTTCGATGCTGATATGGCATATCAGCTACGAGAAAGAGATCCCACCATGCTTGAAGACATGTAGAAGATAGTTTTGAGCGTAGAAGAAAATCTACTAGCCAGAAGAGCTCGAGAAAAGGTTGAAAAGAGAGTAACTATGAAAGAAGAAGTGTCTCCTTCAGACAGCAAGATGGATACTTTGATCCGAACAGTTGAAAAGATGGTTGATCGGCTGACAATTTTAGACAGACCTGAAGCACAAATCAGGAATTTGAATTTTAGAGGACAACAGCAGCTACAATTCAGAATTAAGAAGATAGAACAGAGAGCACATGACCAAGAAATGCCACAACAACTAATCAGAACTCCATTATAGCAAAATTATGTTTAGGGAATGGAGACAGACGATGATGATGATGATCCTGTGATTGAAGCCAACCATTTATTCACCACTGATGGTGCACCAATCTTTCTCATAGAAGATGAAGAATACACAGCGATGGTAGACATTCAAAGGGATGAAAATTTCATATTGGCTAATGATACAGTGTTAGAAGAAGAGTCTGATGACTACCAAAGAGGATACATGAATGCTTTATCAGCGCAACAGAAGCAGTACTCTTTGAGGAGCAGAGATGTGCCGATCAGTCCCATTCAGAAAAGAAAAGAGCTGCAATCGAAGAAAGATTCTTCAAATACTCAGAAGAAAGGGTAAGAGCCTACCGACCCTTCCCCCAGCAAAAAATCTTCAGTGATTAACACTGCAAATGAAAAGAACCAGCATAGTGCAACAAAGGAGCAAGTAGAGAAGAAAGATCCTCCCATCAAAGAGGTAGAAAAGGTGCCTTATTTTAATTTAGAAAATGAAATTTCTAAGCTGAAAGTGTCCATGCCCTTGACTGAGTTGGTGAAAAATAGTGCTTATAAACATAAGGTGTCTAGAATTTTGTAAATAGACTCTGTATTAGATATGGTAAATGTTGAAGATGATTATCCTGAACTCATCTTTGGTCCAGCCAGAGAAGATAAATCTGAAGAAAGTGAAGTCCCTCCCTTCTACCTGAGTCTTAGATTACATGAGTTCATCTTACATAATGCTATTTTGTACTCTAGAGCCTCACATAATTTGATGCCCAAAGCCATTATGGAGAAATTAGGTCTTGATATTACCCGCAAATACCATGATTTGTATTCCTTTGACTCTGGTAGGGTCCATTGTATTGGTCTTATCAAAGACTTGGTAGTATCTTTAGATCAAATCCTAGCCAAGAATGTTTTGATGGATGTAGTTTTTGCCAATGTTCCACCATGATTTGGAATGCTTCTATCTAGGTTTAGGGGTGAAAAACTTAAAGGAACCATGCAACTTGACTTCTCTTATGCCACCATTCCCGTGTTTGGTCAGTTGAGAAAACTATATAGGGAAAAGAAAATGAAATATATGATCACTAGCAAAGAGAAACTAGTTAATCATCCCATTAATGCAGTCCACACAGATTTAGAGTCATTTGTATTATATTTAGATGGTGGTTTGAATGATGAAAATGTTCAGTTGGTAGAAGTAGATGAGATACCTGAAATTTCATAAAATTTTAGGGAAGTCCTTAAACAGGAAAAGGATAAAGTAGAAAGAATTTCTGAGCTTCCTTCCTGCCAGCAGCAAAAAGACAGTGAACAACAGAAAGATGCAGAAATTAGTCAAGGTAAAGTGGAGAAAGAAGCAAAATTTCAGCATCTATAAGAAGAAGAATAAGGCCTGTGGAGCATGGAATTTGATGGAGCTGTTAGTAGGGATGGATCTGGTATTGGAATATGGATTTGGAGCCTTGTTTTCCATCCTGAAAAGGTTCCTAGTAATGTTAGAGTATTTTCTTACAAGTTGGCTTTTGATTGCTCTAACAATGAAGCGGAGTGTGAAGCTTTGATTGCAGGTCTGAAAATTTTGAAGAAGTTAAATGCAAAGAGGATTTCTATCTATGGAGATTTAGAGTTGATAATCAAACAAGTCAAAGGAGAGTATCAAGAAAAGCATCCGCGATTGAGGACATATCGAAATGCATTCCTAGACATCTTGAGGGCAATTTTTGAGAACACTTTAACAGCAGTACCCAGGATGCAAAATATTATTGTTGATTCTCTTGCCACTACTACAAGCAATATGAAAATTCCAATGAATTCCAACAACAAGTTTGAGATTCATGTCAAACATAGGCCTGTTGTTCCTGACAATTTAAGGTATTGGAAAGTGTTTTGGGATGACAATGAAATCAATACTTTTTTGCAGAGTGAAGGAAAATTCAAGGATACTCCCATAGAGGGTAATTATGTTGATGATCAAGAAATTGAAGCAAATCAGATGGACATATTGCAGCTGAAAGATAATGTAATTCCTAGAGGTCTCATACCTTTAGAGGAGCTTTTTGATCAAGATGATGTTGCCAAGAAACCAAGCTTGGTGCCTACTGAGAAAGGAGTTGAAGTTGTGAATCTTGGAATAGCTGACAAGCCCAAGCTCATGAAGTTATCAAAAGCATTGTCCCCTGAGGTAAAGGAATGTTATGTTAAATTATTTTCTAAATTTTCTGATGTGTTTGCATGGGATTATTCAGATTTGAAGGTGTATGAAAAAAATATAACTCAGCATATTATTCCCATCAAGCTAGATTAGAAGCCATTTAGATAGAAGCTAATAATAATCAACCTGAAGCTACTGCCATCCATTGAAAAAGAGGTAAACAGATTTTATAGAGCTGGTATCATAGTCCCAATTAGATTTTCTGACTGGATTTCAAATTTGGTCCCAGTACGTAAAAAGACAGGAGAGATAAGGTTGTGCATAGATTTTTGGAATTTGAATAAAGCATCCTTAAAGGATAATTATCCACTTCCAAAGATGGACCATATTCTGCAAAGAGTAGTTGGAGCATCAAGGGTGTCACTACTCGATGGCTACTTAGGCTATAATCAGATCTTGGTGCATGAGAAAGAACAAGACAAAACTGCTTTCACAACACCTTGGGGAACTTTCCAATATGCCAAAATGCCATTTGGACTGAAGAACGCTGGAGCTAATTTCTAGCGAGCAATGGACATTGATTTTGCCAATGAAAATGATGTTTTTCTTGTTGTTTATTTGGATGATCTGATAGTGTTCTTTGGTTCTGATGATGAACACTTGCACCATTTGAGAGTTGTTTTTTAGCAATGTAGGAAGTTTGGGATTTCTCTCAACCCAAAGAAAAGTCTGTTTGCTATGGATGAAGGCAAGCTATTGGGTCATATCATCTCTAAAGATGGTATCCGCATCGATCCATCTAGAGTTGAGGCAATTCAGCACATAGAACTTCCACGTAATAAAAAGGAGATTGAAGCATTCAATGGTAAGATGAACTTCTTGCGCATATTTATACCCAATTTGGTTGAACATTAGAGAGAAATGACTAACATGTTGAAGAAGGATAGCACTATAAAATGGAGTGAGGAGGCTATCAAATCATTTAATCTGGTAAAGTTTTCTCTACCGAATGCCTCAGTCTTGATTATTCCTAATTACACTTAAGACTTCATCATATTTTCATTTGCATCGGAGCATACTATGGCTGCAATTTTGATGCAAAAGTGATCAGATTGAAAAGCCAATTGCCTTTTTCAGTAGGACTAGTAGAGATGCTGCCTTGTGTTATAATATCATTGAGAAACAAGAATTGGCTCTTATAAAGGCATTGAAGGATTTTAGAGTGTATATTCTACATTCACATACTATAGCATATGTTCCTAATGCAGCAGTAAAAGATGTGTTGATGCAAACTGATCCAGAAGGTCGAAGAGGTAAGTGGATAGCAGCAATGTTGGAATACGATTTGGAGATCAAACCCAAAAATTTGATCAAAGGCCAAGGCTTGGCAAAATTAATGGCCCAATCAAACTTACGTGCTTTGGATATAAATCTTGTAACAACAATGTTAGAAGATGAGGATGAAGGTTTGCTTGTTTCGGTTTCAGAAATTTTTCTACAATCCCCATGGTATTCAGATATTTTTTATGTTCTTTAGCATCTTTCATCACCTCCAGGGATGTTTAAAAGCAAAGGTAGATCACTGAAACTTAAGTCTGCTAAATTCTATATTTTAAACAGTGCTCTTTATTGGAAAGATCCAGGAGGGATTCTGCTTAATTTTTTAGTTGTAGATGAGGCTCAGCAGGTGATACATGACTTTCACAAAGGTGATTGTGGTGGTCATTTGTTTTGGAAAAATACAGCTAACAAAGTGTTGAGAGCAAGATATTATTGGCCCACTTTATTTTCAGATTTGTATAAAATAGTAATGAGCTGTCATGAGTGTCAAATTTTCCAAGGGAAAAGGAAATTGCTTCCTCTTCCTTTAAAACCAATTGTAGTAAATGCTCCCTTTCAGTAGTGGGGACTTGATTTCATAGGGGAAATCCATCCTGCATCATCAACACAACATCGATGGATTTTGACAGGTACAGATTACTTCATCAAATGGATCAAGGCCGTTCCAGCAAGGCAGGCTACAAATATGGTAATCATTCAATTTTTAGTGTTGAATATCTTATCTCGTTTTGGTTGCCCTCACAAAATTATAAAATATAACGCAGCAGCGCTCAAATCTAAGAAGATGGTGGATTTCTGTGACAAATACAATATTGTGTTGGGCCATTCAACAACGTACTACCCACAAGGAAACGGCCTAGCTGAATAATCAAATACGTCTTTGATAAACATAATCAAGAAAATGCTGGAGGCAAATAAGAGGAACTAGCATCAAAAGCTCATTAATGCATTATCAGCAGACAGAGTTAGCAGTAAGAAATCCATAGGTATGTCATTGTTTGAATTGGTTTATGGTACTGATGCTATTTTTCCTACATCGCTTACAGTCCCGATCATGAGATTATTACAAGAGGCTGGCAGTGAAGAAGATGATAATTAGCGAAGGATCAATCAAATGATCCACCTTCAGCAAACAAGGGAGGAAGTGTCTCAGAATTCTATTCAATTGCAAGAAAAGATAAAGAAAATCTATGACCGTAAAGCCAAAGTAGAAAGGTTTCAGTTGGACGATGTGGTGTTGAGATGGGATGCACAAAATGAGGACAAAGGGAAGCATGGTAAGTTCGACAACCTGTGGAAAGGACCATACAGGATTGCAACATATAGATGATAGAACACTTTCTTGCTCTCAGAAATGGATGGCCAAGATTGTCCTGGAGGACCAGTGAATGGTAGGCTTTTGAAGCACTACCACTGTTGAAGATAGTGGATCATAAACTATGACACAATCATTGTATATACCATGTTATTTTTGGACAGATTTTAGTTACACAGTCATTGAAGTTTAGGGCCCAAGGTGAAGGCTATAAAACTTAAATGATATGTGTAAGGTTTGGTTTTTATTTAGTTTTCAGTCTTAGTCTTGAGGCAGAGTCAGTCTGCATTATGTAGGTTTTCAGTATTGTGACTCCATGCCCAATGGATAAGGCTACTTGGTCTATGGTGTTAGTGGAACCTCCAAAGAGCTACCATCCCCATTGGAGCCAATTTTAGTGTCAGTCTTGTCATACTGCCATCAGTGATCAAATTTACTCTTTTGCATTTGCATATTAGGAGTCCCATACCATAAAATTTCATCATTCCATTAGGTCATGAATTCATTGATGGTAGTGGTCTTTCATCACTTTTCCCTCATGTAATACTTGCTGATTCCCCTCTCTATGGTCTTTAGTCATGAGTCACTTTCACTCCCAATCCATATTATTAGGTCATAGGGTTGGTCTCATTAGGTTCTAGGGTCTCATCATGGTCAAATTAATGAGTCAAGTGTCAATAAATGTCAGCAAAATCATGAAGAGGTCTAATAAACTCAAAGTCACAGCATCTGGGAAGATCAAAGAAATGTTTTATTCAGCTTGATGTAATTTTCACTTGAAAACCATGTTTTGAGGTGAAAACATGGTACTTTGCTTTTATTATCATCTTTATGTAATTTTGTATCATCATATGTAATAAGTCACACTTCAGAAGCTATTGTCTCCACAAATTCACCACCCTACCCTTCAGAGAGGTTTTCTACAACATTTCCATTGTAACTATCTTCTAAGTATGCTCATCAGGAAGAGCCCGGAAAGATTTTTCCAACGGTATATTATACTCTCAAAACTGACTCCTGGATCGAAAATTATGCCTAAGTGAAAGAAGGTCCCCTATAGCCTAACCTTTTCCCTTTTCCCATTTCTTCCTTACAGTTTATTTCATATAATTTTAAAGTTTTTCCTTATAAACCCATTTTACCCTATACAATTGCATAATTGCATTGCAAAAGTTTTTTTAACTCATAATTCTCCCAATACAATTGACTCCTACTAGCCCAATTGCGTTTGCACTGTCGATCTGCCCTTCTGATCAGATGGGCCACAGCCAATCGCTCCATTGCAATCGCATTGCCCTCAATATGTGCTAAACCTGCTTCCTTCTCCCTTTACGATTGCAATTGACCTTTGGGTCCCACCTTAAGACCTTTCTGCCCCACTTCAATAATAAAGTCTTTTTCCCTTGTAAAAGCAATAAAATGATTTTGAAAGGTTTCTAAGTATTTCATCGCATTGCGCTTTTTCCCCATGCCATGTTTGAACCTCTGTTTCCCCCCCCGCCAATGCGATTGATCACAATTGGCAATTCCCTTTGCACAATAAACTTGCTCCTCTTCCCTGCGATTTGCGATTGTGATTGAACCCCAGGTCCCACCAGAACCTTTCTGCCTTTCAATGAAAAATCCCTTTTTTCTTTTGTAAAAGCACAAAATCGTTTTTATTTGTTTTAAAAGAAATTTCCCCATGACCCCATCGACTTATCCTTTCACCCCTATTTCACTTATTCCAATCACATCGCAAGTTTTATAGCATTGCTCTTGCTCCCAAACGCCGATTTTCGATTGCGATTTTCCCCTCTTCTCTATACACTATCGCATCGCATCTCTTAATCACTCCATCATATGTTGCATCCCCTCCCTTCCTCCGATTGCGATTTGCAATCGCATATGGGCCCACTTCCCTTTCCTTTCACTCTTTTTCATTCAAAGGGAGACTTTTATTTGTTTAAGGCATATTTTAGTTTTATTGGTTCTAAAGGGTTTTCTCAGCATAAAGAGATTTTCAAACAAAAGAAAGGAAACAGTTAAAATCCGAGAACCAAAATACAGACACAGAACTATTTTAGGCCCCTTCAATAACGATTTAAAGGGGTTGGCTCCAGATTTCTTCTTTTCATTTTTTCGATGTAACGGTGAATCTTCAAAGATGGTCAAAATGTATTGTTTTGCCTATTTTTCAGGGGCATACTGTTGGTCTCTTTCCTATGATCGAATTTCAGTTTCTGAGATTGTAAAAAAACTCCTCTTTCTATGGATCTATCTCCTCATATTTCTGTCTATTTAATGTAATTTTGAATCATTTGTAAGGAGTAAATAGGGGGATGGTGTGGAAATAGTTTGGAAATCACTGAGGACGCTCTGTGCTCTGATTGTAATAGTTTGACAGGGAATTAATAAGATATGCAACTCTGATTTGTGGGATCCATGTGGTATGAATTTTAGCATTTGTTCTCTCCTTTGTATTCATATGTAAATTTGTTATGTTCACCATATATTCATAAACATTTCTGGTTGAATGCTTTCAAGATAGGTAGAATCCATTGGGAAATCATTCAATATTCTGTGTTTTCTTCTATTTGAAAAGGATCCATCTCCTATGCCCTTTTCATCTCCTCACCAATCTTACCATCCCATCATTATTTAAAATTAATTGTTAAAATTTCCTGCCTACCTTGCCCCATGAAATACTCTGTATCCCTGATTTAATTCCCTAATTTCAAACCACCCCATCTTTTCCATACAACCCTAAAAATTATAAAAAACATTTCCCATTATTATACCTAGCCTAATATCAGTTTTTCATTATACTTCATTGAAATATATTTTCCCGGAGAGAGCCCTCTCCTGACCTTGTAGGGCTAGCTACAAGGCTGAGTGTGGTTTGAGGTTACCCTGATTTGCCTTTTTCAGACTGAGGTCCAGATCAGGTGTTAACATAGCTAATGTGAAATTAAAATATGTTGAGATGATGAGAAGGTTTATGGATGTTTTTTCTTGGAGTTATGTTGATTTAGAGTAATATGATCCTTCCATTATTCAACATACTATTCCTATTAAGGAAAATGAAAAGCCTTTCAAGCAAAAATTGAGGAGAATTAATCCTCTTCTCATGCCATTGATTGAAAAGGAGGTTAAGAAACTCTTTTATGCAAATATCATTGTCCCAATCAGATTTTCAAATTGGCTTGCAAACTTAGTTCCAGTAAGAAAGAAGAGTGGAGAAATCAGAATTTGTATTGACTTCAGAAATTTGAATAATGCTTCACTGAAGGATAACTATCCTCTTCCTAAGATGGATTTAATTCTGCAAAATATTGTTGGTTCAAAAAGGATGTCTATGCTTGATGGTTTTTTAGGTTATAATTAGATTCTTGTGCATCCAAATGATCAAGAAAAAATAGCCTTCACAACACCATGGGTTACATTCATGTACGCTAAAATGCCTTTTGGTCTCATGAATGCAAGAGCCACTTTCCAAAGAGCAATGGACATTGCTTTTTCTGAAGAAAAGGATAAGACAGTAGTTTTTTACCTTGATGATATCACAATATATTCAAAGAAAGAAGAAGATCATTTGAAACAACCAGAAAAAACTTTGCTAAAATGTAGAAGGTTTGGTATCTCTCTTAATCCTACTAAAAGCATCTTTGCTTTAAATTCAGGAAAATTACTTGCTCTTATCATTTCTGAAGATGGAATTAGGATTGATCCTAATAGAGTTAATGCAACTCAAAAGGTAGATATGCTAAGAAGTAGGAAAGAGATTCAATATTTTCTTGGGAAAGTGAATTTTGTTAGGCGTTTCATTCCTAACTTTGCTGAGATTTTCAAAGACATAACAAGGATGTTAAAGAAAGGAATTGACATTAAGTGGATAGTTGAAGCAAAGAATTATTTTGAATAAATCAAGAAGGCACTCACACAAGCACCGGTACTGATCAGCCCAGATTTTTCCAAAGAATTTTTAGTTTTTACATTTTCCTACGAAAACACAATTGTTGGAGTTTTGCTACAAAAAGGAAAGCAAGGTATTGAACAACCTATTTATTTCTTTAGTAGGACATTAGAAAATGCTGAACTGAAGTATAATATTCTAGAGAAGTAGGCTTATGATTTGGTGAAAGCTATAAAATATTTCATAATTTATATCTTGCATTTGCACATCATAGCATATGTTCCTAGTGCTACGATAAAAGACATTCTAACTCAGGCAGATCCAAATGGCAAGAGGGGAAAATTGATCCCAAAATTGCTGGAATATGATATAGACATCAAACCAACGAAGTTGGTGAAGGGACAAGGCTTGGAAAAACTAATGACTCAGTAAAATCTGGACTATCTTGACATAAATCTGAATGCAAAAATATCAGAAATTTCTGAAAATGAAGAAGAATTGGTCCAAATTGATGAGAAATTTCTTTCTTCAGAGTGGTATAAGGATGTGGTTTTTTTCCTATAGCATAATAAAGCTCCCACTGATCTTTCAAAGTCTAAAGCAAGG
The DNA here is from genome assembly GCA_034641835.2 of Pinus albicaulis. Classification (NCBI taxonomy): domain Eukaryota; kingdom Viridiplantae; phylum Streptophyta; class Pinopsida; order Pinales; family Pinaceae; genus Pinus; species Pinus albicaulis. Next base: position 161,229,323 of record CM076571.1, on the reverse strand, counting down.
TTTGTTAAACTAAAATCATTGCGATATTTTGTTTATGACAAAAATCTATTTTGGAAAGATGCAGGAGGAATTTTGCTGAATTGTCTATTTGAAAAAGAGGCTGAAAAAATCATTGAAGAATTACATAAAGGTGATTGTGGAGGACATAATTATTGGAAAGCTACAACAAACAAGATCCTAAGAGTTGGATATTTTTGGCCAACGATGTTTAAAGACATTTACAAAAATATCGCTGCATGTCATGAGTGCCAAATTTTTGAAGGAAGAAGAAAGCGTGTACCTTTACCTTTTGTTCCTATCTATGTTGAAGCTCCTTTTTAGCAATGGGGGTTAGACTTCATTGGAGAGATACATCCATCTTCATCAGGGCACCATCACTGGATTCTTGCAGCAACAGACTACTTCACCAAATGGATAGAGGTGGTACCAACAAGGCAAGCTAATGATTATGTTATTATTTCTTTTTTAGAGAATAATATATTGTCAAGATTTGGCTATCCCATTAAGATTATAACAGATAATGCTCAAGAATTGAAGTCCAAGAAGATGATAAATTTATACCATCAATATCACATCACTCTTGGACACTCTACAACATACTATCCGCAAGGTAATGGTCTTGTTGAATCATCAAACAAGGGCATAGTAAGAATCATCAAAAGGGTACTGCAAGAAAACAAGAAAGCTTGGCACTTAAAGCTGAAGTACACCTTATGGGCTGATAGGATTTATACAAAGAGATCAATTGGAACTTCACCATATGAATTAGTCTATGGGGCTGAAGCTATTTTCCCAACATCACTTGGGGTGCCAGTTATGAAGTTAATTCAAGGACTTGAAGAAGAACCAAATGCCATCCAAAGGAGGATAAACCATCTAATAGACTTGCAAGAGAAGAGAAATGAAGTCTATGACAGTCATCAACATGTTGAAAATAGAATTAAGAATACATTTGATAGGAAGATCAAAGAGGACAGTTTTCAGATTCATGACAAAGTGATGAAATGGGAGGCCAAAATTGAGGAAAAGGGAAAGCATGTTAAGTTTGAGAATTTATGGAAGGGTCCTTTTCAGATTGCTAGTTTTCATGGGAACAACCCTTACATATTGCAAGAAATTGATGGAGGATCATATGCTGCAGGGCCTGTTAATGGCAGGTTCCTAAAGTATTATGTTTGTTGAAGTATTATAAATCACTCATGGCATTGTATATATTCATATTTTTCATTTTTTGCTAATAAATGACAAACTGAAGCAGAAATCTTAAGCCTGAGGTGAAGGCCCAACAGTTTGAAAAAGATGCTTGTCAACAAAATTTCTGTTTTTATCAAAAAATGGATAACACTGGAGCTGTGATTTCTTAGTGTACTATAGGGGCACACTATCCAAAGTGGAGCCACTATTATCACTATCAAATTTTTCTAAACTTGGTCAGTTTATACTTGCTTCTAAGTCATGGTATTAGATAGGGTTTGAGTCATTTTTATGTTTTATAGGGTCTAAGCCATAGGTTAAAAGTTTCATTTCATCATCAAATAAAGTGCATAAACCTTCCTTTACTCTTTAGAAGTCTCATATTACGTTTTGAAAACTGTATTTTAAGTCTTTTTCAAAAAAAATTTGAATAAGCCAAAAAACCACACTTTCGTAGCACGCTCAGTGTAAAAAACTGCTTCCGCACTACGAAAACGTTGGTCTTTTCGTTGTGCAAAATCCTGCATTCACATTACCAGCGCTACGAAATCGGGGATTCAAATTTTTTCGGTTTAGCTATCACATCTGTCATTTTGGGTTAAATTTTCATGATTATGGTGTCAGTCCACGAATCCTCCCTCATGCATGCAACCATCCAATGCAGTTATGAAGTCATTATGGGATTTGTTAGGGGTCATTTTTCATTAGTCCTTTGCAAATTTGAAAAGGGGTTGGTTATCATTGTTTTTATCTCATGCAAAGAAAGCACTGCATGCATATATATTGCTGAAAGAGAAGTTCATGATAAGAAACCAGAGCTCTTATTAAGTTTTCAAGTGAGGTAGAGTTTTCAATCAAGCAAGGCAGAATCCAATTGATGTTATGTCAGCAGTTTCGATACTTGCTAATCCAGTGAGTTTGAAAATAATTGCTAACTGAAACAAGGTTTCTAATCAAGCGAGGCTGAACCAAATTCTCAAGCAAGCCAGTTCATCCAACAAGGAGGTTTATTACAAGTTTGCTAAAGACATAGGGTTTTCAAGAGGAAGATGATAGAAGAAAAGAGAAATCACAGGTCTGGTCACTGCCTGAGAACAGAACCTGAAGGTTTAGAAGCTCTCACAAGAGATAAATCTATTGAAGAAGCCTTCAAGAAGGTAGGGTGCTAGAGGTTCTGCGAAAAGCTTCAAGGAGGGAATAATCAAGTTACCAAAGAGTTTGCCATGAAATTCATAGGGTCAAACAAAAATGTTGGTTTCCTCAATTTACCAATTTCTCCTGAAGTTATATCAGAAGTCACAAAAATTTCAAGAGGGGAAGATAGATGGTTCAAGAATTTTAGGTTTGAAATGAAACCCTGAAAAATCTTTTTGAAACTAGAGTTTATGGACACTTATTTGAACAAAGTAGTGCCAAGAAGTTATGTCAAGGATGCATTTGTCAATCTTCTCTACAATATCCAAAGGTACTTCACCTGCGAAGGGAGATACCACAAGGTGTACACTTATCACTTTAAACTCTTGTTGCATTTCATAGGAATAATCTGTCTAGACTTACCCTTCTTTCTATTTCCAAGTTTGGCCAAGATGGCAGACAAAGTACAAATGAAAACTCATGCATGTGAAACCTCATTATTTCATCAAGGTTTAGTCAAGTTAATAGTTTTGCATGAGCTTCAGAAAGTGAATAGAGAATGGTCTGCATTTCTCTTTTTGAGTGGAATAGGAGTTCAAGGAATAGGTGCTAGCCCTCAAGTCAAAGAAACATCTTCATCAAAGAGTACTGAACCTGCAAAAATAAAATTAAAGAGGTTTGTCAAGCTTAAGGCTAGGAAATAGGTTAAGGAAATAATGATAAACACATCACTGAATATTCAAAGGACTCATCAATCCGTAGAGAAGAAGAGAACTCGTGTCAAAGGGAAAATTTAGGAACAATAAACTAGTAAAACAACTCAGAAGAAGTTAACTAAGAGTCAGAGGTCAAAAGAGAAGGGTAAGGCTGTGGTCAAGATGGAAACTTAGAATTGAGAGGTGATTTGAATAATATATTACAAGCTATTGACATTGAAGAGTCTCCCATGGTTCAAGTAGATTTCATCAAACTGGATACAGGTGGCAAATCAAAGAAATTGAAAACATCCAAAAAATTAGATTTTTAGGATGAAGTGTCAGAGTTTGTCTTTAAGCCTAGAAAACCCTTGACTAGACAGTCGAAGAACCCATAAATATATCATCTCAAATACTTGAAGAAGACAAAAACGGAGTTTTTAATACTCAGAGAGAAAAGAGTAGTTATGAAGAGGTTAAAGACAAAATCAGACTTGCAAACATTGAAATAGATAAATTGAAGAAGAAAGTGAGAATGCATGTTGTAGAAAGGTCAATCTTTGAGAGGTTGAAAGGTCTATTGGGGCTAGAAAAGGTTTTGAATATTGAGTCAATCAGTGGTCAAGATCAATTCTTCATATGACCGTCCCTGCAATCAAGGAAGAAAAATTCATAAGGATGGTTAATACCAAACTAAGAGATAATAATAGAAGGCTTAGAAGGCAGGTTGAAGATCTTGAGATATAGTTAGCAAAGCCTGAAGATCAACCACAGCCAAAATGAATGTAAACAGTAAGTGAGATCTCCTAACACATTTTTGAGGTTATGTGGAAATATTTCATTTTTGATGTAGTTCAGAGTTGGTTTTTGTTGATTATGAAAGCCTATATATAACTGGAAGGATGGAAGTAAAGGTCTGAAGATTTAAATTTTGGAAACAATCTATGAAAAGATAGAAACAAAAATTTCATAGCGTTCTACGAAACTTCTGTAGGTGTCATGCACAACAGTTTCGTAGCACGCTACGAAACTACTGTAGGTGTCATGCACAACAGCTTGGTAGCGCGCTACAAAACTACTGTAGGATGCATTTTAAACAATTTTGCAAGGTTTCAAAGGGTGAAAGGGCATGTTTTTAAAACCTTGATGTTGCTAAAGAATGTATAGAGAGCACAAGTGAAGATCCAATGGTAAAACATAGAAAATTGAAGGTTTCAAATAAAGTTTTCAAAGGCGAAGTTCTGCGCTACGAAAACAACAGACAGTTTCGTAATGCAGCAATGTTAATAGTTTTGGGCATTTCTTCAAAGGTTTGGTTTGGGCACAGCTGGAAGGACAAAGTCACAAGAGCTTAATAAGACTTTTCCACATGTTTTGAGCACAATTTGGTCAGCAGATGGTTTGAGGAAACATAAATGAAACACCATAGCTATTTTTCAGGGAGCATGTTCCTATCTTTTAGGGTAGATAAGAGGCAAATCTATGCAGTCAAACAGCAAGGAGATGGACATCATCAAGGTCAAAGTTTAGGAGGAGCAGCTGTCAGATATAAGATTTAATATTTTCATAAGGTTGTTAAGTTATAATAAAGAGTTTTAATCCCAGTTGTATTAGGACTCTAGAAAAGACAGTTTAAATTGTCAGATCTAGAAAATTCGAATTTCTCTCATGTGATTGGAGAGAATCCAAGAATGTAATTATGAGTCTATAAAGGACAAGAAGTTGAATTGCATAGGGTTGGAAATTTTGATTAACAAGCATACCTATTTGTTGTATAAAAGTCTGTGTTTTTATTATTAATACAGAGATATTGGTTTCATCACTCAAGATTCAAAAAGGGTTATTAATGTTTGATATTCTCATGGTTTTCCTCTTTCAATTACTTGCATGAATATATGTTACTTAGAATTCACTTAAGGTGCTCTAACTTCATTCATATGTTTAAGAACTGTGTTTATTTTCTGTCCTACTGTTCTGTTGATGCATTTAAACCCTGAAATGCCCTGACTTGCATATGAAGCTGATATTCATGTTTTGTGAAAACACATTTGACTCCATAAGCCCAATAGATATTTGTTGATTAGTGGTACAACCAATTATCCATTTTTATCCATTTTACTCATAGATTTAGCCCTCTAGTCCTTATTTGTACATCATAAACCTATTAAGAGAGCCCTCTCAGGTTGAGGAGGCTAAGCCTCAACTAAAAGTCTAGTTTGAAATAGTTACACTGAGGTAGCTTGACTAGAAACCTATCAAGACCTATTTTGGTGATAACAACGGTCACATGTCTGGTTATGCCACTGCACAGAAGATTCTTTGTGTTGGGTATTTCTGGCCCTCTATATTCAAATATTTCATTGTTGTTGTCCGTAAATGTCATGATTGCCAGATCTATCAGCGCGAGGTGCATGGGCCGCCTGCACATCTCCACCCTATCATTACCATTGGTCCTTTGCGAAGTTGGGCATCTATTTTATCACGTGTAACCCTCACTCAACCAGGGGGCATGCGTATATTATCGTAGCCATTGACTACTTTACCAAATGGGCCAAAGAAATGCCTACACTTGTTGCTGACGGTAAGACAACCACTCAATTAATACTCAATCACATCATATCTAGGTTTGGTGTCCCTCAAGCCATCGTTACCGATCATGGTTCCCATTTTTGGCATTATATGGTGGCAAAGTTAACTTCCAGGTTGGGCTTGTGTCACGACAGTTCAACGCCGTACTATCATTAGGCCAATGGCTAGGTTGAAGCTGTGAACAGTCACTATGCTTCAACGTACGATTGGGATCCACAAATCCAATTGGCATCTCATGTTATTTTCAGTTCTCTGGGCACACCGAACCTCAGTCAAGGATGTGACCAAATTCACTCCATTCCAGCTTGTTTACAGTCTATAAGCTACCCTTCTAATTGAATATGAAATACCTTCACTCAAATTAGCTATTGAATTACTACCCAACACTTCACTTGAAGAAGAGCATATTCTCTACTTAGAAAGGATGGATTAAACTCGCTACTTTGCTACTTTAGTCATCGAGGCACAAAAAAAGTAGGTCAGAGCCCATTTTGACCAGTCAGTTTCCCCTCACTCCTTTGTAGAAGGAGACCTCATCCTCTTGTATGATCAAGCTCATGATAAGTTGGGGGCAGGAAAATTTCAACCCATGTGGCATGGGACTTACATCATTAAACGTGTTTTGAAGAATGGGGCCTATGAGCTCAATGATTACGAAGGTCATCCTTTAGATCAGCCTAGAAATGAGTTGTATCTCAAGAAGTGTTATACATGAGTTGTTCGTGCATGTTTTGTGTACATAGGTGTTTTTTTCATTTTTGTACATTTTTTGGTTTGGTGTGTTTTGCGAGTGTTTTCCTACTTATTGGGTCGTTTCTTATTGTGCAGATGTCTATTACCCCTTATGTCGGTTTCATGGATGGTGCTTCTCGAAACACCCAGAACCTGTCTTCAGCAGCCTGGGTGATTTATGATCCTGCTGGTGAGTTGATAGACCTGCAAGGTATTTTTCTAGGACGAACTACAAACAATGTGATTGAATATAGTGCTGTCATTGAACTGTTAACTGAGGCAATTTCCCTCGGCTTTAGTGGACTGGTTGTAAATCTAGACTCAACTTGTTGTTCTTCAACTAAATGGGTAGTATTCAGTTAGAAACCCTCATATTTTAAGGTTGTATTTACATGCTCGTTTGCTGGAAATACATTTTGATTATATCACATATCAACATATTCCTATACAAATGAATGCATTAACTGATACAGTGGCTAACATTGTATTGGATAGCCATTTGCGCAATCTGTAAAATCATCATCACATGAGGGAATCATATCAAATAGATATATATATATATATATATATATATATATATATATATATATATATATATATATATATATATATATATATGTATGTATGTATGTATGTATATATATATATATGTATATATATATATATATACATACATATATATATACATACACACATACATATATATATATATATATATATATATATATATATATATATATATATATATATAGATATATATCGAATGTTTTCATTAATGTGCACCATAATTTTCAAAAAATATGTGTTTCTATTACATCCTGAGACACCATGTCTCTCAAAAAAATGCAAAAATAAAAGCCTAGGTGTCCAATCGACATGATGATCATGATATCATGTCACTGCTCGAACAAGCCGCCTCATCAAGCGGTGAACTCGATTTGACACCCCTACAGTATGCCTCTGATATGCACGAGGAACATTGTCAAATCACACATAGTCTGGAACCCCACGGGTGATTCCCTCTAAGTTATGCATGATCTCCTCCTCCTCCCCCTGAGGGGCAACATCAAAATCACAAGGTATTCACCTCGTTATTGGAGACATCCCTGCAAGTCTCTCTGGGCCTACATTTGCAAATGCATGGATAAAGTGTCAGAACATACATACAAAAAAAAATCATAATACTCATGAAAATTAAAAATGAGTCTTACAAAGTGATTCATCCTAATCCTCTCCTTCCGAGACTGGGAGGTCCAGGTCACCAGTGAAATATATGCTAGAGTAGTCCTATTCCTCCACAACAATCAACTGTCAGTGGAGCCAATCAAAGAGCTCTGGTCTCTAGGACATCTGTCGACTGCCCCCTGACCTTAGCATCAGAGCTTCCCATCGGGCCATCCATGGTTCCAGTGATGGTGGGGTCAGGACTATCACCTCCTGACGCTGAAAGTTTGGTAGTTGTTCCAAGAAGAACGATACCAGGATAGACCCATCATCAAATTACTTCAATTTGGTCTTCTTGCACTTTGTCAGCTGAAATTTTATATTGATTTTCACAGCCTCTACCCAGTTGAAGATGGTCAGTGTCAAGAAGTCTATAACAAGAAGTAGCTTTGTTTTTGTTGCTTCGTGCAGTGCCTATGTTCCCGCAGCTCATGTGATTGTGTGTAGCACTACCCTTAGAGTTACATTTGGGATACTCTGTATGTCCACCTTCCCGCTTTTTGATCCTTTCTGTGCCCCCGAGCATACCCTATCAATTACCATACCCATGCTCTTGATGGTGGGTAGGGTGCTGGTAAATATTGGTGCTACCCCCCTTTGTGATAGTCCTATTATAAAAGAGACATCAAAAAAATCAATCTCGAGCTCCTAATCTTGAAGAATGATTTTTTCCTAATCCTCATCCCAGATACTAATCAAATATTGCAGCAGCTCCGGTTGAGCTCTGAGACATGGTGTCATGAAGAAATTTTTCAATCCACAGTCTTTGCGAGCTCCCATGCATCTCGCATTTCCCATGGCAAGCTCATCCTCTTCGATGTGTTCCCATTCCTTTCACTCGATCACCATTTTTTCACTCTTTCAAATGCAAACATGTTCATATGGACATTATTAGTCAAATTCAAAGCTAAAATTTGTGAAATTTAGGCTTGCTTACTTGCATTGTAAGTTTTAACAGCCTATTTCTTTCTTTAGTAGGACATTAGAAAATTCTGAAGTGAAGTATAATATTTTAGAGAAGCAGGCCTATGCTTTGGTGAAAGCTATAAAAGATTTCAAAATGTATATCTTGCATTTGCACATCATAGCATATGTTCCTAGTGTTGTGATAAAAGACATTCTAACTCAGGTAGATCTGGATGGCAAGAGGGGAAAATTGATCTCCAAATTGTTGGAATATGATATAGACATCAAACCAACGAAGTTGGTGAAGGGACAAGGCTTGGCGAAACTAATGACTCAGTCAAATCTGGACTATCTTGACATAAATATGAACGCAGAAATATCAGAAATTTCTGAAAATGAAGAAGAATTGGTCAAAATTAATGAGAAATTTCTTTCTTCAGAGTGGTATAAGGATGTGGATTTTGTCCTACAGCATAATAAAGCTCCCGTTGATATTTCAAAGTCCAATGCAAGGTTTGTTAAGCTGAAATCATTGCGATATTTTGTTTATGACAGAAATTTGTTTTGGAAAGATGCAGGAGGAATTTTGCTGAATTGTCTACTTGAAAAAGAGGCCGAAAAAAATCATTGAAGAATTCCATAAAGGTGATTGTGGAGGACATCATTATTGGAAAGCTACAGCAAATAAGATCCTAAGAGCTGGATATTTTTGGCCAAAAATGTTTAAAGACATTTATAGAGAAGATCACTACATGTCATGAGTGCCAAATTTTTGAAGGAAGAAGAAAGCTTGTACCTTTACCTTTGGTTCCTATCTATGTTGAAGTTCCTTTTCAACAATGGGGGTTAGACTTTATTGGAGAGATACATCCATCTTCATTAGGGCACCATCACTGGATTCTTGCAGCAACGAACTACTTCACCAAATGGATAGAGGCAATACCAACAAGGCAAGCTAATGATTCTGTTATTATTTCTTTTTTAGAGAATAATATATTGTCAAGATTTGGATGTCCCATGAAGATTATAACAGATAATGCTCAAGAATTTAAGTCCAAGAAGATGATAAATTTATGCCATCAATATCACATCACTCTTGGACACTCTACAACATACTATCCACAACGTAATGGTCTTGCTGAATCATCAAAAAAGAGCATAGTAAGAATCATCAAAAGGGTACTGCAGGAAAACAAGAAAGCTTGGCACTCAAAGCTAAAGTAAGCCTTATGGGCTGATCGGATTTGTACAAAGAGATCAATTGGAACTTCGCCATATGAATTAGTCAATGGGGCTGAAGCTGTTTTCCCAACGTCACCTGGGGTGCTGGTTATGAAGTTAATTCAAGGACTTGAAGAAGAACCAAATGCCATCCAAAGGAGGATAAACTAGCTAATAGACTTGCACGATAAGAGAAATGAATTCTATGACAGTCATCAGCATGTTCAGAACAAAATTAAGAACACATTTGATAGGAAGATCAAAGAGGATAGTTTTTAGATTCATGACAAAGTGCTGAAATGGGAGGCCAAAATTGAGGAAAAGGGTAAGCATGGTAAGTTTGAGAATTTATGGAAGGGTCCTTTTCAGATTGCTGGTTTTCATGGGAAAAACACTTACATATTGCAGGAAATTCATGGAGGATCATATGCTGGAGGGCCTGTTAATGGCAGGTTCCTAAAGTATTATGTTTGTTGAAGTATTATAAATCACTCATGACATTGTATATATTCATCTTTTTTAGTTTTTCCTATAAATGACAAGATGAAACAAAAATATTAAGCTCGAGGTGAAGGCCCAACAGTTTGAAAAAGATGCTTGTCAACAAAATTTCTGTTTTTATCAAAAAATGGATAGCACTGGAGCTATGAGTTCTTAGTGTACCACAGGGGCAAACTATCCCAAGTGGAGCCACTGTTATCACTATCAAAATTTTTTAAACTTGGTCAGTTTATACTTGCTCCTAAGTCATGGTATTAGATAGGGTTTGAGTCATTTTTATGTTTTATAGGGTCTAAGCCATAGGTTACAAGTTTCATTTCATCATCAAATAAAGTGCATAAACCTTCCTTTACTCTTTAGAAGTCTCATACCACATTTTCAAAACTGTATTTTAAGTCTTTTTCAAAAAAAAAATTGAATAAGCCACGAAACCACGTTTTCGTAGCGCGCTCAGTGTAAAAAACTGCTTCTATGCTACGAAAACGCTGGTATTTTCGTACCACAAAATCCTGAAATCACATTACCAGCGCTACGAAATCGGGGATTCAAATTTTTTCAGTTTAGCTATCACATCTGTCAGTTTGGGTTAAATTTTCATGATTATGGTGTCAGTCCACGAATCCTCCCTCACGCATGCAACCATCGAAAGCAGTTATGAAGTCATTATGGGATTTGTTAGGGGTCATTTTTCATTAGTCCTTTGAAAATTTGAAAAGGGGTTGGTTATCATTGTTTTTATATCATGCAAAGAAAGCACTGCATGCATATCTATTGCTAAAAGAGAAGCTCATGATAAGAAACCAGACCTCTCATTAAGTTTTCAAGCAAGGCAGAGTTTTCAATCAAGCGAGGCAGAATCCAATTGATGTTATGTCAGCAATTTCGATACTTGATAATCCAGTGAGTTCTAAAATAATTTCTGACTGCAACAAGGTTTCTAATCAAGTGAGGCAGAGTTTTCCATCAAGCGAGGCTGAACCAAATTCTCAAGCGAGACAGTTCATCCAACAAGGAGGTTTATTATAGGTTTTTTGAAGACATAGGGTTTTCTGGAGGAAGATGACAGAAGAAAAGAGAAATCACAGGTTTGGTCACTGTCTGAGAATAGAACTTGAAGGTTTAGAAGCTCTCATAAGAGATAAATCTATTGAAGAAGCCTTCAAGAAGGTAGGGTGCTGGAGGTTCTGCGAAAAGCTTCAAGGAGGGAATAATCAGGTTACCAAAGAGTTTGCCATGAACTTCACAGGGTCAAACACAAAGGTTGGTTTCCTCAATTTACCAATTTCTCCTAAAGTTATATTAGAAGTCACATAAATTCTAAGAGGGGAAGATAGATGGTTCAATAATTTTAGGTTTGAAATGCAATCCTGCAAAATATTTTTGAAACCAAAGTTTATGGATACTGATTTGAACAAAGCTGTGCCAAGAAGTTATGTCAAGGATGCAATTGCCAATCTTCTCTACAATATCCTAAGGTACTTCACTTGTGAAGTGATATACCATAAGGTGTACACTTATCACTTTAAAATCTTGTTTCATTTCATAGGAATAATCTCTCTAGACTTACCCTTCTTTCTATTTCGAAGTCTGGCCAAGATGGCAGATAAAGTACAGATGAAAACTTAGGCATGTGAAACCTCATTATTTCATCATGGTCTTGTCAAGTTAATATTTTTGCATGAGATTTAGAAAGTGAATAGAGAATGGTCTGCATTTCTCTTTTTGAGTGGAATAGGAGTTGAAGGAACAAATGGTAGCCCTCAAGTCAAAGAAAAATCTTCATCAATGACTACTAAACCTGCAAAAAAAAATTAAAGAGGTTTTTCAACCTTAAGCTAAGGAAACAGGTTAAGGAAACAATGATAAACACATCACTGAATATTCAAAGGACTCATCAATTCGTACAGAAGAAGAGAACTCGTGTCAAAGGGAAAATTCAAGAACAATCAACTAGTAAAACAACTCAGAAGAAGTTGACTAAGAGTTAGAGGTCAAAGATGAAGGGTAAGGCTGTGGTCACAGATGGAAACTTAGAATTAAGAGGTGATTTGAATGATATATTACAAGCTATTGACATTGAAGAGTCTCCCATGGTTCAAGCAGATTTCATCAAACTAGATATAGGTCGCAAATAAAAGAAATTGAAAACATCCAAAAAATTAGATTTTGAGGATGAAGTGTTAGAGTTTGTCTTTAAGCCTAGAAAACCCTTGACTAGGTAGTCTAAGAAATTGCAGCAACCAGACATGGAGATAGACCAAACAGGAGGTGAGGATGCAAATGTTTTTGAAGAACCCATAAATATATCATCTCAAATACTTGAAGAAGACAGAAACAGAGTTTTTAATACTCAGAGAGAAAAGAGTAGTTATGAAGAGGTTAAAGACAAAATTAGACTTGCAAACATTGAAATAGATAAATTGAAAAAGAAAGTGAGAATGCATGCTGTAGAAAGGTCAAACTTTGAGAGGTTGAAAGGTCTGTGGGAGCTAGAAAAGGTTTCAAATATTGAGTCAATCAACAGTCAAGATCAATTCTTCATATGGACCGTCCCTACAATCGAGGAAGAAAAATTCATAAGGATGGTTAATACCAAACTAAGAGTTAATAATAGAAGGCTTAGAAGGTAGGTTGAAGATCTTGAGATACAACTAGCAAATCCTAAAGATGAACCACAGGAAAAATGAATGTAAACAGTAAGTGACATCTCCTAACACATTTTTGAGGTTATGTGGAATGATTTCATTTTTGATGCAGTTCAGAGTTGGTTTTTGTTGATTATGAAAGCCTATATATAACTAGAAGGATGGCAGTAAAGGTATGAAGCTTTAAAGTTTAGAAACAAGCTATGAAAATATAGACACAACAATTTCGTAGCGCGCTACGAAACTGCTGTAGGATGCATTTTAAACAATTTTGCAAGGTTTAAAAGGGTGAAAGGACATGTTTTTAAAACCTTGATGCTGTTAAAGAATGTATCAAGAGCACAAGTGAAGATCCAATGGCAAAACATAGAAAATTGAAGGTTTCAAATAAAGTTTTCCAAGGAGAAGTTCTGCACTACGAAAACAACAGACAGTTTCGTGGCGCAACAATGTTAATAATTTTGGGCATTTATTCAAAGGTTTGGTTTCGGCACAGCTGGAAGGATGAAATCATAAGAGCTTAATAAGACTTTGCACATGTTTTGAGCATAATTTGGTCGGCAAATGGTTTGAAGAAACATAAATGAAACACCATAGCTATTTTGCAGGGAGCATGTTCCTATCTTTCAAGGCAGATAAGAGGCAAATCAATATAGTCAAACAGCAAGGAGATGGACATCATCAAGGTCAAAGTTTAGGAGGGGTAGCTGTTAGATAAAAGATTTAATATTTAGATAAGGTTTTTAAGTTATAATAAAAATTTTTAATCCTAGTTGTATTAGGACTCTAGAACAGATAGTTTAAACTGTCACATGTAATTAAAGTTGGTTTTAGCAGTTGATAGGTGTCAAGCTAGCAAATTCAAATTTCTCTCAAGTGATTGGAGAGAATCCAAGAATGTAATTATGACTCTATAAAAGACAAGAAGTAGAATTGCATAGGGTTGGAAATTTTCATTAACAAGTATACTGTTTTGTCGTAGAAAAGACTGTGTTTTTATTATTAATACAGAGATATTGGTTTCATCACTCAGGATTTAGAAATGGTTATTGATGTTTGATATTCTCATGGTTTTCCTCTTTCAATTACTTTCAGTGGCATGAATGTATGTTACTTAGAATTCAATGAAGGTGCTTTAACTTCCTTCATATTTTCATGAACTGTGTTTATTTTCTATCCTACTATTCTGTTGATGCATTTAAACCCTGATGTTGTGGTTCCTAGAGACAGCCTTGAGTTGCCAAAGACCAGTGCCTAGGACATCTTATATAGCAAGGAGCATGTAATATAACAAAGGGGAGTTATCAATAAAAGGCTCTCATGCTATCTCCTGTAAACAGGGAGGTAAATATAAATGGGACCAAAACCTTCAGAAACTTGACACAAAAAGAGTGATCCTGCAGAGGCAAGATGTAAAACTCTAATACAAAAGCATCAGACAATTAAGAGACAACTTACTACAAAGCGGGCCAATTCATAAATACTTCACAGAGATATGTAATTTGAAGGTGTTCACTGTGTAGGGAGAAAGTGAGAGGATAATAGTTTTCATTGAGGTGATATCCAGATACACAATATCCCCATGTAATGGGCTTACCAATTTAAGAATCCATACATGAAAATAGCGCTTTAAAAGCACCCTCCCAAAGAAACTAGCATAGCAGAAATATGGTTGAGATGAAAATGGAATAGTATATCATGCATGAGCCATATTTAAAGCACTTGAATAATTCTAATATGAGTATCAACGAGGATAAATTCACACCAAAACCAGTGAGGCACTCGCATTCCAAAACATGATACAGGAAAATGGATGGAAACAAGATGAAGAATTTAATTAACACATAAAAGGAGAAGTTACACACTGTGAAATACCAAGGACCAGAATCCTCATTACAGATAGAACTCCTCCTCACTAAAACCCCACGAGCTCTGAGCATTCATACAAGAGTTCTTACAAAAATTTGCATACCAAAAATCCTCTCACTGCACAATTTTCTGATAAATCTGGAACCCTCAATAATTCGTTCTCCTGGAGTTTTATAGGAGAAAAAGAAAACCTAGTAAAAGAAGTAGGTGATGAACATTTAATTTGCCTCATTAAGACAAAATGGAGTAAACATTCATGCCCATACTGCTGAATGACTATGTTGTGCTATATGTACTCTACTGCCTGCTTTCTGAAATAAATGCAGTGGGTGAAATTCTCTTCAGGAACACAGTAAAGGAGTAAAATCACATAAACATTCTATCCTTTCCTGAAAGAAAACTCTGCTGAAATGAAATCTGGAGGGTATTGTTTCTTGTGCATTGTACCCTCTGCCATCTAAACCCTGAATTAAGATTTAAAATATTTAATGTTGAACACCAAATTCCTTGATCTCCCACTAATACTCTTCGTCGCAACATTAATGTCTCCGATTGCAAAATTTGTGCTTTGAATGAATCCGGAAGGTTTGACAGATTTTAATCCTGTTAATTTAACGGAAGTCTTGTCGGCATACCTTCCCAGATCCTTTCTTCATAACTCTTGCCTCTGCAAATGGTCCTTTACAGTGTTTTCTGCTTTTGTAATGAAGGCTTTGAATCATGGCAATTTACCGTCGCTCGTACCCTGCAAAATACACAAAATCGTCAAGAAAATAAGTGCACGGGGAAGTGGATGTAGCGGGGATAGCAAGGATGATAGTGTAGCACGGTGAAATGGAGGAATGGTGATGATGGGAAAACACAGCTGAATGACAGAGAAACGCTTTGGTTGCAGGTTGGCGGAATGCAGATAATTACACGTAAAACCTCAGAAGTCAGCTTTAGAATGGAATATGTATATGGGATGGGTG
Source organism: Pinus albicaulis (assembly GCA_034641835.2). Lineage (NCBI taxonomy): Eukaryota > Viridiplantae > Streptophyta > Pinopsida > Pinales > Pinaceae > Pinus > Pinus albicaulis. Next base: position 161,213,642 of record CM076571.1, on the reverse strand, counting down.
TGTGATGAACACACATGGAACAATGACATGGTGGAGGACGCGTGTCAATGGCAAGTGGACAAGAAATATGGACCGTCCAATCTCAGGAAGAGATCGACGGCTGAAAACGTATCGGGAGGCGATGGACGGCGGGCCCGGGGTGTTGTTGACTTGGAGTAACACCCATGCATCTCCATAGAGTGATGACCGTTGGATGGAGACCCCCAGATTGGAAAAATATAATGCATATCGCGCTGCGTCTTCTGTCGGACAATAACGCGTGATGGAGGGTGGTTTTAGAGCCATACGCAGAGACACATGGCAAGCAATGTATGGAATCGCTCCAAATTGAGAAATACCATCTGCCCTAGAAAGGTGGTGCGATAGATACCACGTAGTTTTGAACAGTGGATGCGGGGCAGGGACCACCGAGACAGATAGACTCTGAACCGTTGATTTTACGATTTTATCGGATGGTAGAAAGGTGGGCTATGGGCGCGACGGAGATGAACAAACGTCGTCTGATATGTACAGATTAATGGCCCAAAATGCACCCGATATACATTTGATAAGCACCCTTCGGGTTGGCGCTCAGTCTCAGAGCTGGGTCATGTGGAAGGAAAAGGTCAAGGAAGCTAGACGGAGGGGCTGGCCTATAATTTTAGAGAATACAGGTTTTTCACCCCTTTTTAATGCATTCTGGTTTGAAAGGAGGGAAACGATAAGCTAAAAGGGGATTTTTTGGACCGAAAAAAGGGGGTTCGTGAGGTTTAAAGGGGATTGCATTGCCAAGGATTTAATAGGAGGTTGACATGATCAACATTGGCTCCACCTGGGGATGGTTCATAGACCGCCTGATCATCCTCTATGCAGACTCTGCTCTTCAACACTTCTAGTTTTCACTTTATAATTCGTCACGACACCCACACTATTCCAACAAAGATAGAAACAAAAAACTAATATACAATATGGTACATTAGACTGTCTAGGCCTGAATCAAAACTAGAAATAAGGCTTAAGGAATTGACCATTCACAAGGGCATCGAGCAAATCCCCATGCAAATTTTCCAACCTGAAAGTGTTGTTGCCTCCTTGTTCCACAATCTTAAACGGGTCGAACCAAAGGGGGTCGAATTTACCATGTTTCCCCTTTTCAGCTCTTCAGATGTCCCATCTGAGAACCAAATCACCAATCTGCAACTTCCTATCTTTGGCACGCTGATCAAAAAGGTATTTCATTTTCTCTTGATATTCAATCAACTTTTGATTCACCTGGCTTCGCGCTTCTTCTAGCTCCACCAGCTGATTTATTCTCCTGGTCATATCGTCAGGCTCTTCTTGACTTTCTTGCATGAATCGGGCTACTGGTAAAGCTAACTATATAGGGAATACCACTGCCCTCCCATATACTAATTCGTATGGGGACTTCCCAGTTGCTCTCTTGCTGGTAATCCTATTAGCCCACAGAGCAAATTTCAATTAGGAATCCCAATTTTTCTGATTTTCATTAATATTCTTCTTCAGGGCCCTCACCAGAGTTTTATTTGAGGACTCTGCCAAGCCATTTCCTTGTGGGTAATAGGCTGTAGAGTGACTCAACATGATATTGTATTGCTGGTAGAAGTTCATAAATTTTGTGGACTTGAAGGCTTGGGCATTATCAGTCACTATCCTAGCCGGGAAGCCAAACCTGGATATAATATTCTCTTCCATGAATTTTATTATCACGGCATCTGTAGCATTCCTCGCAGGTATGGCTTCCACCCATTTTGTGAAGTAATCTGTGGCAGTTAATATCCATTTATGTTGTCCACTTGAGGGTGGGTGGATTTCACCTATGAATTCAATTCCCCATTGCCTGAATGGTTCGTTTACATGAACCAGAATCAAAGGCAGAGCTGCCAATTTCTGTCTTTCAGCAAATTTTTAGCACTTCTCACAAGCTCTAACCCAGGAAAACACATTTCCAAATATTTTGGGCCAATAGAAACTAGCCTTTAGTATTTTGTGAGCAGTGGCTCTCCAGCTGTAATGACCCCCACAAATTCCTTCATGAAATTCAACCATTATACCCTCTACTTCATCCTCTGTGAGACACAGGAGTAGGACGCCTGAAGGATCTCGCCAGTATAGCTGGCCATTAGCAATTATGTACTTATGTGATTTCAACCTTAGTGTCCTGTATTTAGCCTTATCATAGCTTGGAGGGAAACTGAGGGTGAGGAGATATTCTACTATCTCTTTTTACCATGGGCTTGTGAGATACTTCATGTGTGCTTTCTGAGTAGCTATCTCCACTCCCTACTGCTCTTTTTCCTTCTCAGAATCCCCACTTGCTATCATAGACAGATTTATACCCAGAGCCTGATAATTTGCTTCAGATAAGATTTTGGCTAGCCCTTGTCCTTTGATCAGTTTGGTAGGACAGATGTTCAGATCATATTCCTGTGTTTTAGCAATCCACCTCCCCCTTTTTCCTTCACTGTCTCCTTGAATAAGGATATCTTTTACAGTTGTTGTAGGCACAAATGTAGTGATGTGGGATTGCAAAACATACATGCGTAATGCTTTAAGGGATTTCACTAGGGAATATGCCTGCTTCTTCAATATGTTATATTTCAATTCTGCATCACGAAGCACCTGACTGAAGAAGGCAATAGGCGGCTCATACCCTTCTCCATTTTTCTGCAATAACACTCCTGCCTCTGTATGAGGTGATGCAAATGAAAAGATCATGAAAGGTTTTGCATAATCTGGTCCAGCTAGCACTGGGGCTTCTGCAAAAGCATTTTTTATCCTGGTAAAAGCTTCTCGTGATGCCTGTGACCACTTCACCTCATTGCTCTTCTTCAGCTTGTCCGTTATATGTCTAACTATCTCAGCATTGTTAGGAATGAACCTTCTTAGAAAATTGATGCGCCCTAGAAACACCTGCACTTCTTTCTTGTTTCTGGGGAGAGAAATACCATTAATAACCTCTACTCTTTTAGGATCTATTCTTACCCCATATTTGGTCACAATATGCCCCAAAATTTTACCCTCTTCTAATGCAAACAAAGACTTTTGTGGATTGAGGGAGAGACCATACCTTCTGCATTTTTCAAAAGTTCTACGTAAATGCTCAATGTATTCAGTATCATTCTTCGAAAACACTGTGATATCATCCAGGTAGACTACCAAAAAATTATCTTGCTCCCCAACAAAAGAAATGTCCATGACCCTTTGAAAAGTGGCCCCTACATTGATCAACCTGAAAGGCATCCTGGCACACATAAATGTCCCCCATGGTGTGGTGAAGGCAGTCTTATTCTGGTCCTCTGGGAGTATAGCCACCTGATTATAACCAGAGAATCCATCCATCATTGACATCCTAGCAACTCCAACCACTTTCTGTAGGATGTGGTCCATCTTGGGCAGTGGATAATTATCTTTTAAATATGCTCTATTTAAATTTCAGAAATCAACACACAACCTTATTTCTCCATTCTTCTTTCGGACAGGGACTAGATTTGCCACCCATTTAGAATATCTCAATGGTACAATTATTTTGGCCTTTAACAATTTCTTAATTTCTTTCTCAATGGAGGGAAGCAGCAGAGGATTTATCTATCTAAGCTTCTGCTTATAAGGCTTTGCATCTGCCTTCATGGGGATTTTATGCTACATTATACTGATATCAAAAGTTTTTAGGTCCTGATAAGACCATGCAAACACATCTTTATAAGACTGAAATAATTTCTGGTATAGCTTTTTATATTCTTCTGGGACCTTCTTGGATAATTTTACAATTTTGGGGTCAGCCTCAGTACCGAGGTTCAAGTCCTCCACCTGATATTCTTCTACCACTTTAGTTGGTTGCAATGGGATATCATTCTTGTCAAACAATCTTTATAGAGGCACCAGTCCTCTAGGGATAACATTTCCCTTCAATTGCAACACCTTGCTACCTACCATTTTCTCCTCCCATTTGTTTTCTGAAATATCTCCAGCCTCTTCTTCTTCACAATCATCAATCTCCATATTGGATAATTCCCCCACTGTTTCCAGGAATCTCTTCATCTATTCTTCATCTTCAAATACCTGCTAGTGCTTGATGTTATCTGGAATTGATGGTCGATAACGTACCTCAATTTCATATCTCAAGAGAGTATTGTGAGGTGGAAAAAATTCACTAACAACCACAGCAAGGGAGTCTGCCATTCTATTCTATTCCCAGGACATGAACTAGATATTAAATGCTAAGAAAATATTCTCTACCATGTCCCAAACTTCATTCCTGTAAGCGCTCAGCTGCAGATGTTTGGTTTGACACTGATTCCTAACCTGTCTGACCACCAGTTCAAAGTCTCCCAAAACTTTTAAACTCTATATATTCATGTTCCTGGTTGTCTGCAATCCTAACATAAGTGCTTCGTATTCAGCTACATTATTAGTAGCTTCATATTCAAGTTTTAAAGACAGTGGGACCCATTTTCCTGTAGGAGATATCAATAATACTCCAGCTCCATTACCTTCTCTTGAATTTGCTCCATCAAAATGTAGTGTCCAGATTCCTGCTTCATGATTCTCTGAGTGCTGCTCAGTCCTGATTTGACAGAAGGACAGTTCATGAGCATAATATTGATCTTCTTCCAGCATCAAGCATGAAAAATCTCCTTCTTTACTGTAGACTGGTGAATTTACAGAGCTGTCAGCCTTAGTTACCATCTTGACAAATCTAGTTTCCCTGTACAACCTCCTCTCTTGGCCACCAAAAACTGGGATAGTGGCATATGTTAAATCCAACTTGATTGACCCACCAATTTTTGTTCCCCAGGACCTTAACAGCAGCATGCCAAAGCGAGCTGGAATGTCAGCCACCATAATGTCCATTACCACACTTTTTGCTGGGATTTGGGCCAAATTGACCACCAAATCCTTGATCATCCCTAAGAATTTAACTCTTTTGGAATCAAATGAATAGAGGTCTTTATATGGATGTGTGATTTGTAGTCCTAGTTGTTCCATGACTGACAAAGGCATAAGATTATGGGAGGCTCTAGAATCTAACATACAATTATGTAATAGAAGATCATGAATCACTAGAGACACATAGAAGGGAGGAGTAGATGGATCTAATTCCTCAACATGTGGGCCAAACACAACCATGGGTCTTTCTTCTTGAAGTTTGAGACTATCTGGGATGAGTGTTGCTTCTGGAGGGAGCATGAAAGAGGTGACTTGAGCTTGGTATGCTGGCTGTTTTAACAGTTCAGTCAAGGGAACTAGGATTTTGACCTTCTCAAGTTCCTTTTGCAGACTAAAAGCAGGAGGGGATTTTTCTATTACAGCCTCTTTTGACTCTTTATTTTGGGCTGAGGGTTTAGCTTCTTTTGACACAGACTTGGCATTAGGAGGACTGACTACTTTTGGAGAGGAAGGAATTTGACCCTTAGACTGTGAAGGTTTGTGTAGAGGACCCTTACCTTTGTCTATGACTTTCTGCATTGTTGATTCCTTTTGAGCAGGTGCTTCCTTCTTGAGTGGCTCCTCTTCTTGGTCTTGAGTACGAGTCCTCTTCCTAGAAGATCTGAGATCATATCCTCTATTGAACTGCGCTTGCATAAAATCAGCAAATTGTTTACAATAGTAATAAATTTCTGAGTCTTTTATGTCTCTAACCCTTTCTTATTCTTGCAATGAGGACTCGGTTCCATCATTTCCTTGCAAGGGAAATTCTAATTCATCACTGTTTGAAAAAGAAGTATTTGCATCCTCTAGCTCATAGGCAGCATCTTTTATCTGCTGGACCTTCTAAGTACAATGGGTGTGGCACCTGATCTTGTTGTTCCTTCCATTCCCTTTGTAATATTTGCTGGGGTGGTTTCCTATATTGGGGATTGTAGCCTCTGTTTGGAGTATTCTAAAAATTCTTAGACGTCGATTTCTTGGCCTCCAATTCAAGCTTGCCCAACTTACTGGAAAGATTCTTAATCATCTTGCTCATTTCTTCAATCTTATCTGACTCTCTGTCCTGATTAGAGGTAGATACCTCTTCTTTGCCTCTTCTTCTGGTATCGTGTTCAGATTTTCCCTTTGATTTACCAGTGGAGGCAAAATTTGCTTCCAATTCTAGAGCATCTGTCTGAGCATCATCTAGGGTGGCAGGCTTTCTTTCTCTCAAAGAGAAACTGAATTATGAGTCAAAGGCTGCTATGAAAACAACTTTAGCAGCATTTTGATGAGGTTTCATATCGGGAGGAAGGCTTAGATACAACTTATTAAATCTCTTGATAAACTCTGACACCCCTTCATTATGTCTTTTCTTTAGTGTATTGAATTTAGTAAAATAATGTCCATGATATTTCTTCTCTCCCCATTTTTTGAGAAAAGTACTCTCCATTCCTTCCCAAGTGGTAACAGAACGGTCTACCAATGTCTTAAACCATTCCCTGGCTTCACCATCAAGAGATAGGACAAACAGCCTTAAGACCACATCCAAATGTTCTACATTAAAGTTTTCTGCGAAAGAGTAGAAAGTCTCAAGATGTTTTTGAGCATCAATCTCATTTTCCCCATTGAATCTGGGCAAGATCTTCAAATAATCCTGTGGCATATCATTCAACACTTGGGGTAATACCAGGGGAGCATATTTATTCAACAAGAAGCTTGGAACATTGGCCATTGGAGGAGGTGGAGGTAGTGGAACATTCTGATGTGTAAATGGAGGAAGAGGAGGAGGTGGAAGTGGAGTCTGAATAACAATAGGAATATATTGTATAGCGGCCTAAGGTGTTGAAGGGAATAACTCATGGTTAACAACAGCTACTTCGGTGACTTCCTTCACCTCTTAGGCTTTGGTAGTAGGGTGAAATTTATCTTCAATTCTAACACCTCCCCAAGGTGGACTATCTGAGTAGTATTCGGGATTTTCCTCAGTGGAGTAGGGATTTTCTACTTGGACTTCTTGAGAGGAAGAGGATGGATAGTATTATACAGAAAATCTAGGGATTTCAGTGCGTGCTGATCACCTTTCTTTCCAACTTCTCCTATGTATGATATTCTCTAGGTCAGACACTGAAGGTATCTTTGGATGTGACGTATCTGACCTTAGGTGTGGCTTACGGGGTGCCAGGACTGCAAATAAATTCTTCTGATAAACAAATGTGGAGTCACCAGGGTGAGGGATCTACAACTCTCAACTCTCCATGCTCACCTATTTGAAGAGTGAATTAGGTTTTGTCGAGGCCCAGGGATTCTAATTTTCTTAACTTCATCCCCGGAAACGGCACCAGAAAGATGTTGTGGTTCCTAGAGACAACCTTGAGTTTCCAAAGACCAGTGCCTAGGACATCTTATATAGCAAGGAGCATGTAATATAACAAAGGGGAGTTATCAATAAAAGGCTCTCATGCTATCTCCTGTAAATAGGGAGGTAAATATAAATGGGACCAAAACCTTCAGAAACTTGACACAGAAAGAGTGATCCTGCAGAGGCAAGATGTAAAACTCTAATACAAAAGCATCAGACAATTAAGAGACAGCTTACTGCAAAGCGGGCCAATTCAGAAATACTTCACAGAGATATATAATTTGAAGGTGTTTACTGTGTTAGGTCTCTGTAATAAGCAAGATTGGCAAAGTCTGATTACAGAGTTAACATCATTTCAACCAACTTTGGGATTCTAGGATCTGGCCCTCCTGAATCCGGAGAGGGATCTCTCCAATATGTACAAAGATGGATATTGTCTTTGAAGTTTAGAATGATGATATTAGGCTAGTTATGAAGGCCAAGGGTTTTGTTTTGTTTTGGATGGTTGAGCATGAAATGTTACTTGAGGCGAAAGTCCTAAGTGCAAAAAGTTTCAAAAGTGAGAAGTTGCAAGCAAATAGAACAGTTTTGGCAGATAGATAGATATAACGCTGGTTTTTAGTCCATTGGGCTATGAAGTCATATCTGGGCTTTAATTGAACAACAACATCAAGTGTGATCCAAGGGGCAAGTCATCTATACCACAAGATTATGGAGATTAGAGTGATGGAATGGAAACAATAAAGTGTTGGAGATGGTGGAAACTGATAATAATTTCACAAAGGATTTAAAGTCAGTCCAAACAAGAAAAGCCTCTTAAGTAACTGTTTTAAACCAACCAAGAACAGGGCTAACCATAAAATTCTTGGGTAAGTTTGTATTAAAGCAGCTTAATTGACAAACAATCCGGTAATCCACATAATTACCTTCAGAAAGTATGAAAACACAGAAGAGAAACAAAGTGTAACTTAAGATCAGATAAAGTAATTTTAAACCTAGTATGGCGGTCAACCCCAGGAAAATTGAGTCTGCCTTTTTTCATTAAAAGAATCTAGGAATCGGGAAAACCATATCTTCCTAGTCTAACTTTAATAGCAAATAATGGAAATAACATTCGAGAACAATGTTTGAGCAAACGAAGGACGAGGAACATGCTTTTATTCCTAATTGTTTAAAGCTAGTGTTGAATAATTCTTAAGCATCTGTCATCTATTTAGTAAGAGTAAGATTTCTAGCCAGAAAGTTACTTTTTCCTTGCAAAAAATCTATTTATTTGGCTGCGTTTGTTTTGCGGAGGAAAATGAACAATATGGCATACATAGAAGGAAACGATTAACAAAAGAAACACTTCACGGTGGTGAGCCGGGATCCCAAGAAACAGCTTTTATATTGATGTCAAACCAGTTACAATCTTCAAGTCCAATGTTTGAGTTCAGCAATCATCTTCACTATTCAACCTAACTACTCTAGCACAAACAGAGCTTCAAGGGCCAGTGAACACTATGTACAAATAGAAGTCTCGAGCTCAAGTGTATTTCAAAGTTCTGCAACCAACAATTTCTCATCTTCTTCTGAGGTATTTATAGAAGAATGAGTAGGTGATCTGAGAAAATATCTCTCAGGATAATTAATACAGGTTCAATACTTCTCGGCCTTCCGAGGGGCTCGAGGGTGAAATTTACAGGTGGATCACTATATTAACTTTTTTACAATAAATATCAAAGCTCTGTGGGGGCTTTATTTTTGACTTTGAGGCTTTGTGTAATGTGGGGAGTAACTATGCAGATATTTCTGCATTGATTACCTTACATAAGTAACTCCCTAGCTGCTCTGAGGCGAAATCTGATCTTCTTCAATAACTTCGGCCTCTGTTTGAAAGGTTTGAGGCAATAGGTGGCTTTTATGGTAGCTGGGGAATTTATTCGCCTCATTTGAAGCGATGGAAGCTTTCTGTCTGATAAAACACTTTAGGTTTTCATTTAGACTATGCTTTAGATTGGGGATTAGGCTTTTGATAACTGTCTTAGCCGTAATCCCCATAAAAACTGTCTTCGATCTTCATCTTCTATGCTTTGTCTTCAAAACTGATACTCTTCAATAAATGATGATTTCTACTTGTCTTCTGGTGCGCAGGGCAGTAGCAAGGTCGAATGGCATCAATGGGTCATGAAATCACTGATAAACCGTAAATATAACACCCCTCGAATGATTCTTTATGAACTCAGAAGATAGAGGATCGTCACCCTCGGCCTTTGTGTTTTCTTCAGAATGGCAGAAGAATTCATTCGAAAACCTGCAAAATACAAACATTTTGTCAAAAAAATCCTGCAGGAATGGGTTAACTGCTTCAGAGGCGTAGGGAGAGAGCAGGACCGTTTGATGGCATCATCCAACGGTGGAGATTAACTGAGAGGAGTTTTAAATGACGCGGGAGGAAGAATTAAAAAGAACCGTTGATCGCGCGATGAGCAACGGTGGGGATCGGTTTTTTTAAAAAACCCTTTGCTAGAGGCGGAGGGTGATGGAGTAATGTGGAAAAAGATCTAGGCCATCCGATCTGGACACGTGGATGGCCCAGATTTAATCGGAGGATCACAATCGGCAGGTCACACAAAAGCATGCGATTGAAACACTGCAATGCGATTGAGCGCTGTCCGTCCGATCAACAGGGAGATGGACGGCTAGGATTAAATCGGAGCAGCCACAATCGGGGAGCGCAGAAGAGGGGATGTGATTGAAACACTGCGATGCGATTGAGCGTTGTCCGTCCGATCAACAGGGAGATAGACGGCTAGGATTAAATCGGAGCAGTCACAATCGAGGAGCGCAGAAGAGGGGATGTGATTGAAACACTGCGATGCGATTGAGCGCTGTCCGTCCGATCAACAGGGAGATGGACGGCTAGGATTAAATCGGAGCAGCCACAATCGGGGAGCGCAGAAGAGTGGATGCGATTGAAACTTTACGATTGGGCGATAACTGTCGGATTGGGTCTAGATCAACGGTCCAGATCCTTTGATTTTTTTTGCACCGGCGGGACCCTTATACTTTGTGAGAAACCCATAAATTTCGATAAACACCAAGGTTTTGAGTGGATCGGGCAGAATATATATATGATAGGCTGGCGCCCGATTGCGGGGCCACTGGGTGTATGGAGTACCATGGGTCCGAGGCCTTATATAACTAGAGCTAATCGCAAATCGGAACATTCGGGCCTGGTCTTTTAATCAAACCATTTGTAACTTCTCCGATGCGATTGCGCGTTGGTATTTTTTATCTAACCATTTGTGAATTCTCCGATCGTGATTGCGCGATCGGTCTTTTTGATCAACCCATTTTTATTTATCACGTGACCTTAAGTTTTTAACTTAAAAACTTTGGAAAGTGGGTTTTTGGGTTTACAAAGGAAAAAATTGATCGGAGAGGGATTTTTCAATGGTTTAGCGCCCGATTGCGGGCCTACGGGTTAAATGAAATAACAATATGATATGCGGTTTATGACAAAGGGGCTGATCGCAATCGGCATTTTGAAATGGCTCAAAAAACATGCACACTTGAATCTTTCTGATGTGATTAGCGCTTGATGGGCTTGGCACTTGGTTTTTATGATGAGGGCGTATTGGGGAAGTGGTTTGGAGACTTAGCCCAAGGGGCTTAGGTCCAAAAACTTGTTTTTTATGAAAATTTTCAAGGTTTTAAATGGATTTGGGGGTTTCGGCTCAGCTTAAAAAGGAAGTTTTTAAACCTTGTCAGGAGGATTTTCATGAATGGAAGGAGAAACTTATGAAAAGTAGAGGAATAATATGGAGAAAAAGGGGAAGAAAATGATGGTTTCTTCAGCAGTTTCTTACACGAAATCAGCAGAAATTTCTGAGTATAAAATGGGACAGAAAATGAGGACTTGGGACGGAGGCATGAGGCCTTAAAGAGACTTCAAGAGCCAACAATTTTTAGTGATAAAATTTGTTCCTTGGAGGCTCAAAAAATATCTTAGCCACCTTTTGGTATAACAAAATATTATAGGTGGCTAACAGTTGCTCCACTTGTGGATGGTGCCTTCTTGAAGGCATCAAGAATTCATACTTGATTTCTGGGAGGCTGATTAGTTGCCCCATCCATTGGGCCGTCCTCCTGTGATTGAATGATCTTCTCTAAAAAAATATTTGGCAGCAATGAAAACAATGGACCTTTATCAACAATCTTGCTACCTACCCACTCCTACTGATCTAGCATTTTTTCTTCATCAGAGTGCACTTGGATTGGCAAACTCTATTCACAACATTTTATTCTTTTGAAAGTAGGAAATCTAATTTATTTCTACTCCTTATTTCTCCCTGAACTTAGATTAAACAGTTGAGCTTAGATATTTTTCTACCTAATCTACTGTCTGTTGGGATTAAACTTTCCAACAGACTTTCATTCTCTAAATTCTACAATAGAAATTTAAAAACAGCCAAGTCAAGATTAAGTTGTTTGACTTGCTGTGATCTATGGCATAAAAACAAGCTGCACATAGATTATTATTTGCAGAAAATTAAATCAAAATGGAAGGCTTAAGATCTGAAAGTTTCTCATTATGGCCTTCTTTTTCTTTATAGCTCTGTTTTTAATTTTGTTTTGAGCTGTCTCTTTCTTGATATCTGATTCAGATTTTGGGCAAATAAGAACCAGTTTTTCTCTTTTATGACTCAGAAAAATAAAACAGTTTTGAGTCATCTCTCTTTGGAAACTTTGGTTTAGATTTTGAACATATTTGAACCTTTAATTTCTATCCTAATCTATCTATTGATAAGCCAAGATTAAACAGTTTGGAAAATCAAATTCACTACCCTATCAGCAGAAAATTGAAAGCTAATTAGTCAAGATTAAACAGTTTGACTAACTAGAAGTGTGTTTTGTAGGAGTGGCATTTAAGCTTGCACACTTTCAGATTTATTTCTCTTTTTTGGCATGGGGCTGTGCCTTTCTTGTTTTTCATTTCTGCCCTCTTTTCATTCTTTCTTTGTTTTTGTATTTTTGAATTCTTGATTTTTCTCCAAAGCAGAAAACAACAACTAACTACATGCTCGGAACTGAGCTTTATTGATATTCCTATCTAACCTATTTTAAACATGGAGTATTTACATATTCATATGATACAAAAGTGCCAATGCAGCCAGGTGAGTAATGTCAAGAAGAAATAGTAACTCTGGCTGCTTGTCAGAGGTATCCATAGAACATATTGAAGGTTAACCTTCAATGTCAAGGCTATCACAGAAGGTGACAGCTTTTCATGTCTCTGGCTCTTGCAAAGGGTCAATGCTTGATAATTTGAGCCAGTCAGGATTTCCACATACTCTTCCATAGGATCAACAAAGAAAAGATGAATATTCTCTTCCTTTTGATTCTCCACAATTGGTAGATCATCTACTTCTAAGACATCAGCTTTGAAGACTATCTCTTCAGTATGTAGCTTGGAAGTATCATCATTCTTAACCTGCAAAATAGCAAACAGTGAAATATCTTCTTTCTTTGAATCTATGCTTGCTTTTGATATAAATTCAGGCTCTTTAAATGACAGACTAATATCAGTGAAGGGAGAAGTTTCTTCTTGAGAAGATGATATATCCACAGCAGGATAGTCTTCTATTTGTTTTTCTCCTTCATCTTCATCATCCTCTGAACTGGAGGACTCATCATATTTAACAGTGTTGTCCTCTGGTAACGCTAGTATGCTTGTATTCAGTGGATTAATTTGTATGAAGAGGTTATTATATTCTTGAGCAGGGGAGTATTTAAAGGTTTCCTCTTTTTCAAGAGAAAGCTCCTTTTGCTCAAAAATTTCTTTATTACTCTTCTCTTCACCTTCTGAGTTGAAAGGCTGCTGATTTCCAATTATGTGAAAGCCATTAGTGATGGATTGAAACGGATGTTTTTGGCTTTCAAGCTGGTGATGGTGAAAATGATAACACCAATCAAACGCTGGTTGCCCTGCATGATTAGTTTCTGCTTGAAAATCATCATCACCATCAGACTGATTAAAGTTTGAAAAATTATCAGAATAAACATTTTCATCAGTCAAACATAGTGGGATATCAGATTGCTTTTCTTCTAGCTGATCTACAAGTTTATTTCTTGTATCAAGATAACAAGATGGAGTAGGTAGATGAGCAGAAGTTTTTGGTTCAAATGAAGGTTTGGATTCTGAATGTCTGTTCAATACTAGATCAATCTCTTTCTCTGCTATGAGAGAAGGAGTTTCCTTATTGCTTAGAACAGAGGTACAACAGTCCTCTTTGTCTTGTGTTGGCTGATTTTTAGGCTTGATGTCTTCTTGAGCCTCTCCTAACGGAACTTTACTTGTGTCACTAAATTTTTTTGAGTTTAGGTCATGAAGTTCTCTCATCAGCATAGTACAAGACAATGACAGGCAATCAAGTTTTTCTTGACAACCTTCTTCATTGCTTTCTTTGTAAGTTGGCTCATCATCTTTTATAAAGTGTTGAATATCATACATGTCTTGGTCAGAGTCTTGGTCTCGAGGTGATTGGGCTTGTGTTTGATCAAGGGAAAGGCTAGCTTGCTCTAGATCATCAACATTCATATTAGCCATCAACCTATCCATTCTCTTCCCAAGTATGTACATCGTCTTTTCCATTATGATTAGAAATTTTTCTTGGTTATTTTCTTTATGTTCATCATACATGTCTTGTAGTGGCAGATGTTTTTTTTGCTTAGAGAAAAGCATTTGGTCTTCTTGATAACCAACATTCATATTGGCTATAAACCTATCCACTCTCTTCCCAAGCATGTACATTAATCTCTCCATCATGAGCATATATTTGTCTTCTGGATCTATATCTAAATCCATGTTTGTAAATCAGAAAAGAGGTCACTGTGTCTGGTCAACCAGTTCAGAGTCTTCTACCAGTGGAGTCATTTGGTCTTCTAGGAGCTTCAGAGTGTGGATTCGCTAGGTGGAAAAAATTTTAGCTCCTAAGGAGGTAAAATGTTTTATGGTTCCACCACCATGTTTATTGAATTCGAATCTAAAATATTTTGGGTTTTTCTGAGTTTTTGTGGTTGTATGGAAAACTAAAAGAGTCTATAAAAGCTGGCCAAGCAACTATGAACTCAAAAAAAATTCCCCAGCGGAGTCGCCAGAAATGTTAGGTTCTGGTGGCTCTAGCTGGTTAATAAAGCGAGTGCTCTATGAACCAAAACGCAAGCTTCTTTATGAGTAGATTTGAATGTGAAAGATTCTGAGTTTTTCCCCAGTGAGTCCCCAGAAATGTTAGGTCTCTGTAATAAGCAAGATTGGCAAAGTCCGATTACAGAGTTAACATCATTTCAACAAACTTTGGGATTCTAGGATCTAGCCCTCCTGAATCCGGAGAGGGATCTCTCCAATATGTACAAAGATGGATATTGTCTTTGAAGTTTAGAATGATGATATTAGGCTAGTTATGAAGGCCAAGGGTTTTGTTTTGTTTTGGATGGTTGAGCATGAAATGTTACTTGAGGGGAAAGTCCTAAGCGCAAAAAGTTTCAAAAGTGAGAAGTTGCAAGCAAATAGAATAGTTTTGGCAGATAGATAGATATAACACTCGTTTTTAGTCCATTGGGCTATGGAGTCATATCTGGGCTTTAATTTAACAACAACATCAAGTGTGATCCAAGGGGCAAGTCATCTATACCACAAGATTATTGAGATTAAAATGATGAAATGGAAACATTAAAATGTTGGAGGGGTGGAAACTGATAATAATTTCTCAGAGGATTTATAGTCAGTCCAAACAAGAAAAGTCTCTTAAGTAACTGTTTTAAAACCAACCAAGGACAGGGCTAACCATAGACTTCTTGGGAAAGTTCTTATTAAAGCAGCTTAATTGACAAACAATCCAGTAATCCACATAATTACCTTCAGAAAGTATGAAAACACATAAGAAAAACAGAGTGTAACTTAAGATCAGATAAAGTACTTTTAAACCTAGTCTGCTTTCAGTCAACAC
Organism: Pinus albicaulis; assembly: GCA_034641835.2. NCBI lineage: Eukaryota > Viridiplantae > Streptophyta > Pinopsida > Pinales > Pinaceae > Pinus > Pinus albicaulis. The sequence continues at coordinate 161,198,381 of CM076571.1, read as the reverse complement.
CAAGGGAAACTTTCAGAATCTGCCTTTGGAGAAAAGAATCTAGGAATCAGGGCAAAAGATATCTTCTCTAGTCTAACTTTAATAGCAAATAATGGAAATAACATTCGAGAACAATGTTTGAGCAAACAGAAGGACGAGGGAACGCCAACATTCCTAACTATTTAAACTGTATTGAATCATTCTTAAATAAACAAATATGAGGAAAACATTAGGATAAAGATTTCTCAGCCAGAGAAGGTTACTGCTATACAGAAAATCCTAACCCTGTTTAAACTGTTCTTTACAGAGGGAAAATGAACAATATGGCATACATAGAAGGAAAACGATTAACAAAGAAAGAAGCACTTCACCAGTGATAAAGAACAGGATCCCAAGAAACAACTTTTATGTTGGTATCAAACCAGTCACAATCTTCAAGTCCAATGTTTCAGTTCAGCAATCATCTTCACTATTCAACCTAACTACTCTAGCACAAACGGAAGCTTCGGGGCAGTGAACACTATGTACAAATAGAAGTCTCGAGCTCAAGTGTATTTCAAAGTTAACGACTAACAATTTCTCATCTTCTTCTGAGGTATTTATAGAAGAATGAGGAGGTGATCTGAGAAAATATCTCTCAGGATAATTAATACAGGTTCAAGACTTCTCATCCTTTCGAGGGGCTCGAGGGAGAAATTTACAGGTGGATCACTGTATTAACTTTTTTACAATAAATATCAAAGCTCGGTGGGGGCTTTATTTTTGACTTTGAGGCTTTGTGTAATGTGGGGAGTAACTCTGCAGATATTTTTGCATTGATTACCTTACAGAAGTAACTCCCTGGCTGCTCTGAGGCGAGATCTGATCTTCTTCAATAACTTCAGCCTCTGTTTGAAAGGTTTGAGGCAACAGGTGGCTTTTATCGTAACTGGGGAATTTATTCGCCTCATTTGAAGCGGTGGAAGCTTTCTGTCTGATAAAACACTTTAGGTTTTCCTTTAGACTGTGTTTTATATTGGGGATTAGGCTTTTGATAACTGTCTTAGCCGTAATCCCCATAAAAACTGTCTTCGATCTTCATCTGCTGTGCTTTGTCTTCAAAACTGATACTCTTCAATAAATGATGATTTCTGCTTGTCTTCTGGTGCGTAGGGCAGTAGCGGGGTCAAATGGCATCAATGGGTCATGAAATCACTGATAAAACGTAAATCTAACACCCTCGAATGATTCTTTATGAACTCAGAAGACAGAGGATCGTCACCCTCGGCCTTTGTGGTTTCTTCAGAATGGCAGAAGAATTCATTCGAAAACCTGCAAAATACAAACAATTTGTCAAAAAATCCTGCGGGAATGGGTTAACTGCTTCAGAGGCGTAGGGAGAGAGCAGGACCGTTGGATGGCATCATCCAACGGTGGAGATTAACTGAGAGGAGTTTTAAATGACGCGGGAGGAAGAATTAAAGAGAACCGTTGATCGCGCGATGAGCAACGGCGGGGATCAGTTTGTTTTTAAGAAACCTTTGCTAAAGGTGGAGGGCGATGGAGAAATGTGAAAAAAGATCTAGGCCGTCCGATCTGGACACGTGGATGGCCCATATTTAATCGGAGGATCGTAATCGGGGAGGTAACACAACAACATGCGATTGAAACACTGCGATTGAAAGTTTGCGATTGAGCGCTGTCCATCCGATCATCAGGGAGATGGATGGCCCAGATTTAATCGGAGGATCGCAATCGGGGAGGGCAGAAAAGGGGATGCGATTGAAACATAGCGATTTGATTGAACCCTGTCCGTCCGATCATCAGAGAGATGGACAGCCCAGATTTAATCGGAGGATCGCAATCGGGGAGGGCAGAAAAGGGGATGCGATTGAAACGCAGCGATGCGATTGAGTGCTGTCTGTCCGATCATCAGAGAGATGGATGGCCCAGATTTAATTGGAGGATCACAATCAGGGAGGTCACAAAAGGGGATGCGATTGAAACGCAGCGATTGAGACCTTTACGATTGGGCGATAGCCATCGGATAGGGTCTAGATCGACGGTCCAGATCCTTTGATTTCTTGCACCGGCGGGACCCTTATACTTTGTGAGAAACCCAAAAATTTCGATAAACACCAAGGTTGTGAGTGGATCAGGTAGAAAATATATATGATAGGCTGGCGCCTGATTGCGGGGCCACTGGGTATATGGAGTACCATGGGCCCGGGGCTTTATATAACTAGGGCTAATCGCAATCGGAACATTCGGGCCCGGTCTTTCAATCAACCCATTTGTAATTTCTCCGATCGCGATTGTGCGATTGGTCTTTTTGATCAACCCATTTTCATTTATCACATGTTCTTAAGTTTTTAACTTAAAACTTCGGAAAGTGGGTTTTTGGGTTTACAAAGGAAAAAATTGATCAGAGAGGGATTTTTTAATGGTTTAGCGCCCGATTGCGGGCCTATGGGTTTAAACGAAATAACAATATGATCTGCGGTTTATGACAAAGGGGCTGATCGCAATCGGCATTTTGAAATGGCTCACAAACATGCACACTTGAATCTTTCCGATGCGATTAGCGCCGAAAAGCTTTGGCGTTTGGTTTTGACACATGGGCATGTGGGGGGAAGTGGTTTAGGACTTAGCCCAAGGGGCTTAGGTCCAAAAACTTGTTTTTTATGAAAATTTTCAAGGTTTTAAATGGATTTGGGGGTTTCGGCTCAGCTTAAAAAGGAAGTTTTTAAACCTTGTCAGGAGGATTTTCATGAATGGAAGGAGAAACTTATGAGAAGTAGAGGAATAATATGGAGAAAAAGGGGAAGAAAATGATGGTTTCTTCAGCAGTTTCTTACACGAAATCAGCAGAATTTTCTGAGTATAAAATGGGACAGCAAATGAGGACTTGGGACAGAGGCATGAGGCCTTAAAGAGACTTCAAGAGCCAACAATTTTTAGTGATAAAATTTGTTCCTTGGAGGCTCAAAAAAGATCTTAGCCACCTTTTGGTATAACAAAATATTATAGGTGGCTAACACACTGTGTAGGGAGAAAGTGAGAGGATACTAGCTGTCATTGAGGTGATATCCAGATACACAATATCCCCATGTAATGGGCTTACCAATTTAAGAATCCATACATGAAAATAACGCTTTAAAAACACCATCCCAAAGAAACTAGCATAGTAGAAATATGGTTGAGATGAAAATGGAACAATATATCATGCATGAGCCAAATTTAAAGCACTTGAATAATTCTAATATGAGTATCAATGAGGATAAATTCACACCAAAACCAGTGAGGCACTCGCATTCCAAAACATGATATGGGAAAATGGATAGAAACAAGATGAAGAATTTAATTAACACATAAGAGGAGAAGTTACACACTGTGAAATACCAAAGACCAGAATCCTCATTACAGATAGAAATCCTCCTCACTAAAACCCCATGGGCTCTGAGCATTCATACAAGAGTTCTTACAAAAATTTGAATACCAAAAATCCTCTCACTGCACAATTTTCTGATAAATCTGGAACCCTCAATAATTCGTTCTCTTGGAGTTTTATAGGAGAAAAAGAAAACCTAGTAAAAGAAGTAGGTGATGAACATTTAATTTGCCTCATTAAGACAAAATGGAGGAAACATTCGTGCCCATACTACTGAATGACTATGTTGTGCTGTATGTACTCTGCTTCCTGCTTTCTGAAATAAATGTAGTGGGTGAAAGTCTCTTCAAGAACACGGTAAAGGAGTAAAATCACATAAACATTTTGTCCTTTCCTGAAAGAAAACTCTACTGAAATGAAATCTGGATGGTATTGTTTCTTGTGCATTGTACCCTCTACCATCTAAACCCCAAATTAAGATTTAAAATCTTCAATGCTGAACACCAAATTCCTCGATCTCCCACTGATACTCTTCGCCGCAACATTAATGTCTCCGATTGCAAAATCTGTGCTTTGAATGACTCCGGAGGGTTTGACAGATTTTAATCCTGTTACTTGAATGGAAGTCTTGTCGGAATACCTTCCTAGATCCTTTCTTCATAATTCTTGCCTCTGCAAATGGTCCTTTACGGTGTTTTCTGCTTCTGTAATGGAGGCTTTGAATCATGGCAATTTATTGCTGCTCGTACCCTGCAAAATACACAAAATCGTCAAGAAAAAAAGTGCACGGGGAAGTGGATGTAGTAGGGATAGCGAGGATGACAGTGCAGCATGGTGAAATGGAGGAATGGTGATGGCGGAAAAACACAGCTAAATGACGGAGAAATACTCTGGTGGCAGGTTGGCGGAATGCAGAAAATTACACGTAAAACCTCAGAAATCAGCTTTAGAATGGAATATGTATATGGGATGGGTGTGTGATGAACACACGTGGAACAATGACATGGCAGAGGATGCGTGTTGATGGAAAGTGGACAAGCAATATGGACTGTCCGATCTCAGGAAGAGATCGACGGTTGAAAACATATCGACAGGCGATGGACGGCGGGCCTGGGGCGCTGTTGACTTGGAGTAACACTCGTGCATCTCCGCAGAGCGATGACCGTTGGATGGAGACCCCTAGATCGGATGGCTATAATGCATATCACGCCGCGTCTTCTGCCGGAAAATAACGCGCAATGGAGGGTGGTTTTACAGCCGTACACGAAGACACGTGGCAAGAAATGTATGGAATCACTCCAAATTGAGAAATAACGCCTGCCCTAGAAAGGCGGTGTGATAGATACTGGGCAGTTTTGAATAGTGGACGTGGGGCGGGGACCACCGGGACAGATAGACTCCGAACCATTTATTTTACAATTTGATCGGACGGTAGACAGGTGGGATACGGGTGCGACAGAGATGAACGAACGTCGTCTGATCTGTACAGATTAATGGCCCAAAATGCGCCCGATATACATTTGATAAGCGCCCTTCGGGCTAGCGCCCAGTCTCAGAGCTGGGTCATGTGGAAGGAAAAGGTCAAGGAAGCTAGACGAAGGGGTTGGCCTACAATTTTAGAGAATACGGGTTTTTCACCCCTTTTTAATGCATTCTGGTTTGAAAGGAGGGAAACGATAAGCTAAAGGGGGATTTTTCGGACCGAACAAAGGGGGTTTGTGAGGTTTAAAGGGGATTGCATTACTGAGGATTTAATAGGAGGTTGACATGATCAACACCTGAAATGCCCTGACTTCCATATGAAGTTGATATTCATATTTTGTGAAAGCACATTTGACTCCATAAGCCCAATAGATATTTGTTGATTAGTAGTACAACCAATTATCCATTTTTATCCATTTTACTCATAGAGTTAGCCATCTAATCCTTATTTGAAAATCATAAACCTATTGAGAGAGCCCTCTCAGGTTCAGGAGGCTCAGCATAAACTAAAATTTTGGTTTGAAATAGTTACACTGAGGTAGCCTGACCAACAACCTATCAAGACCTATTTTGGTGATAACAGCGGTCACATGTCTGGTTATTCCACTGCACAGAAGATTCTTTGTGTTGGGTATTTCTGGCCCTCTATATTCAAATATTTCATTGTTGTTGTCCGTAAATGTCATGATTGCCAGATCTGTCAGTGCAAGATGCACATGCCGCCTACACATCTCCACCATGTCATTACCATTGGTCCCTTTGCAAAGTGGGCATCGATTTTATGACGTGTAACCCTCACTCAGCCGGGGGGCATGCGTATATGATCGTAAGCATTGACTACTTCGCCAAATGGGCCAAAGCAATGCCTACACTTGTCGCTGACAGTAATACAACCACTTAGTTAATATTCAATCACATCATATCTAGGTTTGGTGTCCCTCAAGCCATCATTACCGGTCATGGTTCCCATTTTCGGCATTATATGGTGGCAGAGTTAACTTCCAGGTTGGGCTTGTGTCACGACAGCTCAATGCCATACTATCATCAAGCCAATGGCCAGGTTGAAGCTGTGAACAAAGTTCTAGTCACTATGCTTCAACGTATTATTGGGATCCACAAATCCAATTGGCATCTCATGTTATTTTTGGTTCTCTGGGTATACCGAACCTCAGTCAAGGATGCGACCAAATTCACTCCATTCTAGCTTGTTTATGGTCTGGAAGCTACCCTTCTAATTAAATATGAAATACCTTCACTCAAATTAGCTGTTGAATTATTTCCCAACACTTCACCTGAAGAAGAGCATCTTATCTAATTAGAAAGGATGGATGAAACTCACTGCTTTGCTACTTTAGTCATCAAGGCACAAAAAAGTGGGTCAAAGCCCATTTTGACCAGTCAGTTTCCCCTCACTCCTTTGTAGAAGGAGACCTCATCCTCCTGTATGATCATGCTCATGATAAGCTGGGGGCAGGAAAATTTCAACCCATGTGGCATGGGCCTTACATCATTAAACGTGTTTTGAATAATGGGGCCTATGAGCTCATTGATTATGAAGGTCACTGTTTAGATCAGCCTCGAAACGGGTTGTATCTCAAGAAGTATTATGTATGAGTCGTTCGTGCATATTTTGTGTACATAGGTGTTTTCTTCATTTTTGTACATTTTTTGGTTTGGTGTGTTTTGTGAGCGCTTTCCTACTTATTGGGTCGTTGCTTATTGTGTAGATGATGTCTATTACCCCTTATGTCGGTTTCATGGATGGTGCTTCCCGTAGTACCCAGAACCCGTCTTCAGCAGCGTGGGTGATTTATGATCCTGCTGGTGAGTTGATAGACCTGCAAGGTATTTTTCTACGACGAACTACAAACATTGTCACTAAATATAGTGCTGTCATTGAACTATTAACTGAGGCAATTTCCCTCGGCTTTAGTGGATCAGTTGTAAATATAGACTCACAGCTTGTTGTTCTTCAACTTAATGGGTAGTATTAAGTTAGAAACCCTCATATTTTAAGGTTGTATTTACGTGTTCGTTTACTGGAAAGACATTTTGATTATATCACATATCAACATATTCCTAGAAAAATGAATGCATTAATTGATACAGTGGCTAACATTTTATTTGATAGACATTTGTGCAATTTGTAAAATCATCATCACATGAGGGAATCATATCAAATAGGAAAATAGATGTGTGTGTGTGTGTGTGTGTGTATCGAATGTTTGCATCAATGTGCACCGTAAGTTTCAAAAAATATGTGTGTTTTTATTACATCCTGAGACACCATGTCTCTCAAAAAAATGCAGAAATAAAAGCCTAGTAGTCTAATTGACATGATGATCATGATATCATGTCACTGCTTGAACAAGCTGCCTCATCAAGCGGTGAACTCGATTTGACACCCCTACAGTATGTCTCTGATATGCACAAGGAACATCGTCGAATCGCGCATAGTCTGGAACCACATGGGTGATTCCCTATAAGTTATGCATGATCTCCTCCTCCTCCCCCTGAGGGGCAACATCAAAATTGCAAGGTATTTTCCTGGATATCAGAGACATCCCTGCAGGTCTCTCTGGGCCTACATCTGCAAATGCATGGATAAAGTGTCAGAACATACATACAAAAAAAATTCATAATACTCATGAAAATTAAAAATGAGTCTCACAAAGTGCTCCATCTCAATCCTCTCCTTCCGGGAGTGGGAGGTCCAGATCACCAGCGAAATCTATGCCAGAGTAGCGCTAGTCCTCCACAAAAATCAACTGTCGATGGAGCCAATCAAACAGCTCCAGTCTCCAGGACATCTATCGACTACCCCATGACCTTGGCATCAGAGCTGCCCATCAGGCCATCCATGGTTGCAGTGATGGTGGTGTTGGTACTATCACCTCCTGATAGTGAAAGATTAGTAGTTGTTCCAAGAAGAGCGATACCAGGATAGACCCATAATAAAATTTCTTCAATTTGGTCTTCTTGCACTTTTTCAGCTAACGTTTTATATTGATTGTCATAGCCTCTACCAAGTTGAAGATGGTTAGTGTCAAGTAGTCTACAAAAAGAAGTAGCTTTATTTTTGTTGCTTCGTGCAGTGCATGTGTTCACGCAGCTCGTGTGATTATGTGTAGCACTACCCTTATTTTTGTTAGTGTCCCGTGATTTGGTTGATTGGCAAGCCAAATGAAAATATTGCTCGGTCGAGGAGCAGCCTAGGGGAGTATTTCTGGTGCTTTTGAATTGCAAAATAGATTTTTCAATAGTCAACCTACCCCTTATATTTGAAAAAATCAATGACCCTTTGAAATGCTTTATGAAGGTTTTGAAAACGTTTGAAAAGGCTTTTGTTTAGAACAAAACATGGAGCACTACTGTTTGTCACTTTATAATCTTTAAACCATCATAAAGTCAATATTTGACCAAGACCATTAAAAGTGTTGTGGATGACCCTTTGAAGATCTTTGTAAATATGACACTTTTCAAAGTGAAGAAGTCATCCTTAAAGCCACAATTCCCCTTAGTGATTTCTCATTAAGGGATGAAAATTTCTTCCTGTGTCCATATCTGTTTTTAAGAGGAAACTATGATCAAAAGCATATATTGACTATAGAAGCACTTCTTCAAATGACATTTCTCTTTGACTATGGGTGAAGCTTAGTTGTATTCACCTAGGCTTTACTATCATCTGTTTATCAAAAGGGAACTTCTTTTACAAACCTCTCCTTTACTCAAAAAGCAACAACAAGGTACCTTTGACATATTTCCATGAGGAACAAGCCTTCATTTGTAACAGTGGCGTGCTTTATTCACTTTGAGTGTAGTTCCTGACCTTGAAACACATGCCATAATCCTTCTTGCACATTTATGAACCTATGTGTCTATTTTCAAAGCCTCTTTGAGAAAACTAAGCTCGGGTTACCTTCTTGTCCACTGTGATGAGTTATTGAAAGAAAATTCTTCATGAACAAGAAGAACAGGAATTTTTGAAAAGAAATCATCACTCTTTGGCTTGTGTCTAACCCATCTCTCTACCTTATTAAGGCTGTTTCATTTTGGCTCCAGACTGCTTTTGAGAAAAAACTTTGATAGGAGATAAGATCAACCTCTTGATTTATTATAGTACTCATGCTTTCTCTTTGTTTTTTAACACCATTTCTCTATCCATAAACCTTCAGCTGTTGTCCCACTATAACTAAAATTTGCCTTTATAGTTAGTGAAAAACTTAAAATCAAAATTTATCCCTGGCCCTCTGCTTATAGATGAAGGAGCCCTTCTCAGTCCTCAACCCTCTGCTTGTATGGAGGAATTTTTTCTCAGTGATGCCATTTCATTAGTTTTTAAACAATGTTATCTTTCCCTTCACTGCCTATTCATGCTTAAGCAAATGAAGATGACAAACTTTTAATAATTCATGATGGGCATTTCTATGAGATAGGTAATTCTTATTTCCAAATACCTTTGCGGCTCTTTTTAGATATCACAAGCAGTTTGGATAATATTTGCAAAGTACTTCTTGTCATTCATAATTTACTAACCTTTGACTATGATTGAAGGAGCTTAACGAAACACTCTCTGTCCTGTGGCTGCATCCCAAGCTCAAAATCACATGAGAAGCAGTTGTCTTCTCATGTTGAGCTAAATACTGTCTTCTGGGATGCTGGTACACTTCCGCTCTTAAAAGATCCATTGAAACACTGTAAAACCACCTAATATGAGTTTGACCTAGGGCGTGTTCATTGCTGAGACTTTAGGGCTTGTTAGTGTGACTTAAGGGTGTAACCAACTTTATTTGTAGAATAGGAAGGTCTGTTATGACTGGTCTATAGTAGATATAGGTTCTTTGGCTTTAGGATATTTTTCTCAGGGAGAAATGCCTAAAGAGCCGCTACCTAACTTAGGGGAGACTTCTTTGGAAATATTTGGATTGTTTTCTTTGGAGATGATGGACAAGCTAGTATGGATGAGGCTAGATAGGGCTTGATAATGAGGTTTCATCTCGTCATGGGTGGATTGAAAAGGTAGGAGGGAAAAAAATTTTTATGGGTGTTTTCTAGCTGGCAAATTTGACAACTTTTTAGATCAGCTGCTAGAAAACTTGGATGTGACAACTAGTCATCACCAACAAGGATAAAATACTGATGACTAATAGTGACTTCATTTGGGGAGGGCAGCTCCTTTTCAGGAGGTGACCAGAATTTTAGATCTTTGGCTTATGAAGACTAGTGCCTTATCCATTGGTGCAAATTTCATTCTTCCTTGATGTTATTTCTGAAAATTGACAGCATGATTAGCATCACTGATATTTCTACCTACCCCACTATCTTTCCTAACATTTTTTCTTCCCTTGGGTGCATTTGGACTAACCTTCAACATGCAATATATATATATATATATATATATATATATATATATATATATATATATATATATATATATATATATATATATATATATATAAATAGAACTATCGTTCTACTTTATATACGTCGAAGTGGAATTCAAAGTGATGAAATCCTTCATTACTCTACCTATGCTAGATCAACTGTCAAGGTTAAGCTGTTTGACAGGATTTTGTTCTCTAATATAAAACATGAAATTGAAAAATGATCAAATCAGGGTTAGACAGTCTGATTTGTCATGTACTTGCGGCATGAAAGACAAGCTGCACACAAATATTATTTTGCAAAAAATGAAATCTAGAAAAACGGGGCTAGGATGCACAATTTGTTTTTCATCCCCGCTTCCCTCTTTGGTTCTGTTTTGAGCATGTGGAACCAGTATATTTTCCTAATCTACTCTCTTTGATAAGTCAAGCTTACACAATGTTGACCATCTTTTCCACTCACTAACTTATCAACAAATAAATTTAAAACATGTTCAGTTATGATTAGGCTAGATAACTAAACAAGACATTTGAGCACTAGTAGCGGCATTTAGACTTGCGCGCTTTCTGAATGACTATTTTTTGAACATGGGGCCTTCTTTCTATTTTTCAAACTACCCTCTTTTTCTATTTTTCTATTGTTTTTGAATTTTCTATTTTTATCTATTTTTCAAACAATGGTATATACAATGATTGAAAATGTTTTAAACTCAGAAATCTTGGAAATGGCGAAACTTAAGCATCTTATCCTCATAAGGATCTCCTACCACTCTTGGTCCACTCAGCTCTTGAAAAGAGAAATTTGGAAAATTTTCTCTTTCAAGCATGATATAAGGATTCATGCATGAATCTCTGAACAAACCCATATCTTCCCGCTGTACCTATTGATACCTCTGATTTCCACTCCTTCCTTTACTGTACATATTTTTCAAGTAATGCATATATTCTTTGTCATTCTTGAAATATATAATGACATCATCAACGTATGTCAGCATGCAAAAATTTAGGACTGGAAACATGGCTTTTAGGAGCATATTTTTTATATTCGGTGGTTTTGCAGTTCTGAATTTGAAACTGAAACTACTTCCAGCATACTGGAAAGAATCTTTGAGTTGTCTACTTTGCAATGGAATCAATTGGCTATACCCTGAAACATCATCTTGCAAATACATATGATTAAAAGAACTTATCATCGGTATATCATGGTCTTGGGCAAGAAGGATAAAATTTCTGTCACCAGGATGTGTATTATTTTTTCTGAAATCAAAACAAATCCTATGACTAGCTATTTTATCTTTGAATATTACTGATTGGTTCAGATTTTTGTATTTTCTTTTGTCGAAGTTGTTTCTTGGAGTGATGGTAGTGGCATAGTGTTTCTCACTATTTTCTTTGTATGAAGTAGTATTTTTAATGAGATTGCCAATTCTAGCAGTTCTAAGTCTTTGGTGGAGTAACAGAATTTTAGCGAGTTCAAGTAACTCAGGTATACTTGGACTGAAGTCATCATCTTTGCTCATAAAAATTTTACCCGGATTTTTTCTGGATTTGGAGCTGTTATGGCTATAGTCAAGGTTTCATTTGCAATGGTAGAGTTATGTGATGGTAAATCCTTGAGGTATGGTAAGATCATTAAGCTTCCCTGCCCCCTAGTTTCAAAAAGGTTTGTGATATGTAAGTCTTCTAATGCCTTTGTTCTGAAATTTTTTTTTGATGTTACTGCTGATGTTTGACTAAGGTTTGAGCAACTCGCTTGATAGTACATAATGGTTTTTGCTTCTTTCTCTATTCCTATTTCAAAAGGAACACACTTACTTTCCTCAAGACATAGTTGTTCATGATCATGATAGTTTTGAGTGTCCAGTTCATCATAGAGAACTAGGGGCAGCTGATGTGGTGGGTCTAAGTTTGTTTCAAATCCTTTTGAATGTTCTTCAATGTCCTCATCAGTGTGTAGAATGAAAGAGTTCAAATCGGAATGCAAGGAATACATTGGGATGTTATATGGCCTCTCTTGGCTACTGATCATGTATTTCATGTGTGACTCTCGATAGAGTATTCTAGTTTGGTCAAACACAGGAATAGTGGCATAGGACAAATCAATTTGAATATTTCCTTGGAGCTTGGCTCCCCAAGATCTGGATAGAAGCATTCCGTACTTGGGAGGGATGTCTGCTACCACTATGTCCATGATCAGATGTTTTGCAGGTACTTGGGCCAAACTGAAACAAAGATCTTTGATCAAACCTAGACATTTTACTCTACTCGAATCAAATGAATATAAGTCTTTGTATGGTCTTGTGATTTCTAGGCCTAATCTTTCCATTACAACCTTCGGCATGAGATTATGCGAGGCTCCGGAGTCTAGCATGGCATTGTGAAGGATTTGGTCATGGATATTCAGACTGATGTAAAAGGGAAGAGTGGTTCCTTCTTGGAATTTTCCTTCTATTTTCGGACCAAACAACACTTTATGAGTGTCATCAACTAGATTAAGGGTGTTTGCATCATTTTCTATATTCAGGACCTTTAACACTTGGTATTTATAAGAGCCTTGGGTGATAAGTTCAGTGAGAGGCATGGTAATCTTTATTTCTGCAATTTCTCCCTCAAAACTGAAGGGTACTTGTAGTTTAGACAGGTTTTCTTCAGCCTTTTCAGCCATGACTTTCTCTATGTTCTGAGTTTTTTGGGTTTGTTTTGAGATCTTGTTTGAGACAGCCACCTTGGGAATCTTTGTGGAAGTACTAGGAGAATTTGAGCCAAGACTTGTTTGGGTAACTTTATCTTTATTTTGGTCATTTTTCCTGACAATGATTTTGTTGTTGTCCACTGCTTTTTTAAGGATGGTATCAGGGGCTTTAACAATGTTTGAGCTGTCTTTCTTGGAGTTGTCTTGGTTTTCTCTGCTTCTAAGGTCATACTGCCTGTGAGATTCTACTATGGCATTTTGAAAATCTATGGTAGGATCCTTGGGATCTTCATAGTTGGTTTCATCTTGATTCAGAGAGAAGAATGTTTGTTCTTCTTCTGTGAGGTACACCTCACTCTCATTATCAGACCCTATGAGGTTCAAATGATTTTCATCAATGGGTTTTGTATCCCTATCATCTTCTTCCATATAATTTTCATTAAATGGTGGCCTAATTTGTTGGTCATTTTCCCTTGGTTTTTTTTGAGGTTGTTACCTCCTAAAATTTTGGTTCTGGTTTCTGTTTGGAGGGTTTGGCTGGTTGTCCCTAAGAGGGGTCTTTTCACTTATATTTTCCCACATTTTGGCCATGGACCTAACCAAGTCATCTACTCTAGGATCTAAGGAAGGGGCTGAAGTGGAGACCTCATCCTGGTATGTGACTTTCCTTTCTGATCTAGTCTTAGCTCTTTTTTCTGCTAAGTTGGCTTCTGCCCTTATGGCTACTTTTTTCATTTCCTCTAAGGTAAGGGGGTCCTTGTCTCCTAGCTAATAAGTCATGTCTGGATAAAAACCCTCTGGGAATTTCACCAGGGCTGAGCCAAGTGGAGGTTTGAAGTGAGGTGGGAGGGTGTTATACACATTGTTGAACCTAGTGCAGTATCCCTGGACACTTTCATCATTTTCCTGTTTTAGATTGTTATACTCTGACAGGATTTGAATGGGGTTCTTTCGGATTTCCCACTTGTTTATGAAGGTTGGGTAGAGTTCTGGGAGATTGTGAATGCTATTTGGAGTTAAGCTTTTAAACCATTTTTTGGGTTCTCCGCCCAGGCTTTGGGCGAACATCCTCATTCTGATGGTCTCATCTTCTATTTCCATGTATTCAAAGGCATCGCTAATCCTATCTACATGTTGTTGAGCTGTGGTAGCCTCAACTCTGGTAAAGTGTGGGATTTTGGATTGATAGTCATTTCGTAAGGGAGCGAAAGGTTGTGGCAACACCAAAGGTGCATACTAGGCTGCCATGATGGGAGCTAATGGATGATGTACAGAATGAGGGCTTGTGGGATGCATTGAGGTGGTTTTAATAGTAGTGGTTTGGATGGGTGTGGTGGATGTACTTGGACTAGTGATCTGATTTTGAGCAGATCTGGGATGGTAGGAGCCAAAGTGATGGAGAATCTGGAAGTCGGGAGGTGTGGTAGGTGAGGCTTCTCTACTAGGACTCTGTGGTAGATCTAGGGGCTCAAGGTCGTCAAAGTTTATCTTACTTTGTGACTTGCTTCTAGAAAGGGTTTTTGTTGATTTTAAGTTAAAGGGGGAATCCTGCAAGGCTATGAGATGTTCAGGTATTGATCTTTCTTTACGAATGGACCTATCGGTAGCTAAATTACCAGTTTCGAAATCTTGCCATAGAATGTTCTCTAGGTCATCTACTATGATAGGGGGATGTGGGTCTGGATGAGATTTGGTGTTGATTCTTCGTGAAGCCAGATTTCGAGTCTAGAGTTTAGAGAGGATGGTATTTGTTATTGTTTCGGATGGATGGCCTCTCTAGGGTTTTACTAATATGAAGGATGGTCAAAACAAAAAGGATGGACTAGTGGAGTCGCCAGGTGGATTTCTATGAGAATTATGGTCCACCACCAACACTATCAAAGATGCTTACGAGAAAAAGTTTTATAGCAAAATTTGAGATGGAAATTTGCAAAGAAGAGAGATTAACTTGGTTTTAACAGTTTGCTAGGCTGTATGGACAAGCTAATGGTTCTCTTGGCAAGAAGACTTCTGCTTATCCCCTATGTTTATGTGAGGTTTTCTGAATCGCTAAGTTATACTTAGTTTGTCACTGATTACAGAGTTTCTACCCTAAGCTTAGGTTTTTGGAAGGATGAGTTAGTAGAAAGGTATGGTTTATGAATTTTTTGGTCTTTTTATGAATTTTTTAGGCCTACTGGGGGCTAGTGGAGTCACCAGGTGGAACTTTGTTGTTTTTGTAAAGATGTAGCTATGGTCCACCACCGGTAACTAGGGAAAAGCCAATATGGGAATGTTTTGGGGTTTTTTGAGTTTTATGTGTAGCCTATGGTTTATTAAAGTATTCTAAACCTGTTTCATCACTTTGCTAGGGTGGTGATAACAAAAAGAGTTTACTCTAAATGATTCTATGGACTGCTTGCCTGTTTAAGTTTTAAAGACTAATGAATCTACAAGAGTTTGCTAGATTATTATGTACTCAGTTTGTCCCACCGTGATCGCCATTATGTTAGTGTGGCGATGAGGTGGCTTAGTCGGATAGTAACCTAGATTTTAGTAAAGTAGTAAGGTCTACTAGAGGCTAGTGGAGTTGCTAGGTGGATTTTTAGTTGTTTTGAAGTATATGTGTATGGTCCACCACCAGTACTGACAAAAACCAATCTAAGTGAGTTTTTTTTTGGGGGGGGTTTTCTGAGTTCTTTATGTAGTCCTAAGGTTTGTGAGAGTGTCCTATAGTTGAGTCATAATTTTGCTAGGATCGTGAGACAACTAGATTCTACTCTTCTAAGTTTGACTGAGATTTTGAGAGTTCCTAAGGGGTACACAGGATGTTTTGACTCAAAGTCCCACCATGATCGCCATTATGTTAATGTCCGTGATTTGGCTGATTGGCAAGCCAAATGACAGTGTAACATCAAAATAGTATTTGGAGCCCAAGGACCTAGCCTTCCTGGACTCAGATATGGCTCTCTCTATTTGTGTAAGGGATATCTTTGTGTTTGCTTATTGTGTTCTGATTTTAGGCTAGTTATGAAGTAGGTTTTTTGTTTTGGTTTTTAGGTTGTGAGGTGTTATCACTCATATTTTCCTTGAAGTTGTAGGGAAGAGGAAAGGGGTCTGAGGTAACCACAAACCAACATTTAGGTACAGAATCTAGCCAATCTGTACCCAGAGAGGGCTCTCTCTATAAAATTTAGCTTTGTTTTAGAAGATATTAGGCTAGTTGTAAAGCTCAGGGGTTTTGATTTTGTTTGGGTTGATGGAATTCTATAGTTGAAGGTAAGACTGAGTAGTTTTAGTACATTGGGCTAATGGAGTCAAAAAATAAGGCTGAACTGGATTGAGTTTCTCAACAAAAGATGGTTTCACAGGGCAAGGTAATCAAACAAGAAAAAATTATAGATCTAAATTGAATGGAATGTATTTCAAAATGGATAAAGGGTAATTAAGAATCCCTCAACACATTCTAGAGAAATAAATTGATTGATTATCAATAAAGAGAAATTAAGTATTCTTTACTAAATAACCAAATTGCATAAACTAGGAAAACATGAGCAATTAAGAATTCACTATTTAAACCAGTTTAGAAGAAAAAATTTAGAATAATAACGACTGAAATCATATTGCACTTAAAAACTATCTGATTTATTCCTTTTCGTTAATCATTTAGATAATGAAACACAGATGATATCATAAAAAAATATCAAAACTTCAAAGCATGGGAGAAAGATGACTTATTGATCCTGTCGTTTGACATAAGAATCCTGAGAAAAGTCTTCTGCATCAATTCCTTGTCCAACTTGCCACAAAAAATATCTCCAATAGCACTTTATTCCAAAATAGTCAATGTTACATCAACGTCTAAGAATCCACCCTTAATACTCTAATTGAGGGAGTATTTATACAAAAAAGTATCAAAAATCTCTCATAAAAAATTGAGATATAATCTAGGGTGACTCATGAATAAGTTACAATAAAAATAGAGACAAATGGTCTCGTAGATAAGATAAAAAGTAACTAATGTTGTGTTGTTTCCTTCTTTTGAGAATGTGCTAGAGGCAGGCCCTATGGTTTGGCTCGTTGCTGTCATCTTCAGTAATTCTGTACTGGCTGCTCTGTTTCACTGATACTCTTTAACTGCACTGATACTCTTTGACCTTTGTTTATCCCTTTATCCTTTTTATCATGACATACTGTAGTAAATAAGAAAAAATTCATGTAAGGATAATTTTTAGAAAAGTTCCAACATTTCATCCCACCATTAAACTTCTGGTATTCTTGTCCTTTGCAACTTTCTTAGTGTTTCATCAGCCTTAGTATATCTGAAGAAATTAGGCTGATTTGGGAACAAATGCTTTACATCATGCTCGAGATAAAATAAATTTTCCAATCTGTCATGAAGATTTTTTCATGTAGGCAATGCTACTGTTGATGAACTAGTTAAGGAACTGGCCTGATTGTCAGCATACTTGTCCAATTTCGCAACATAACTTTCAAGGTCCATTAGTTTATCTTCTGAAGCAGTAGGACTGGACAATCCTTTATTTAACAGAATATCAAATCTTTCTCTGAAGGCAATGATTTCTTCTTGCATATTAGAGCACCTTCGTTCTAGATTCTGCATTAGAGTTATTTTCGTAAAAATTCTCTTTATTTCCAAAATTGTTCCAGTCCTGTCCTGAATGCCAAGTTCTGCAAGTTGATGCTTTTTCTGAGTATTCAAAAAATGTATAAGTCTATTGGCTTCTTCGGGTATGTTTCCTAATTCTTCTCTTGCTTTCTCAATTTCATCCAGAGCCAATTTAACTAAGTCATTCTATTCATACATTATTTGAATTGAGGACTAGACATCCTTTATTGACTAGATGATGTTGTCCCAAAGAATTTCATTTATTTCCTTTAAAGGTTTCTCCAATGTGAGATCCTTTTCCAGTTCTTTAACCAAATTTTCTAATCTTTTGACCTCTCTTGTTTTATCAGCAACACTCATTTTTGAGAGATCATATTTATGTTCTAAATCAGTAAGCTGTAACTTTGTTTGCTGGAGTTCTGTTACTTGAAGTTTCAATTCATTCATTGACTTTATTAATTCTTCAGAATTCAAATTGGAAGTATTTACCTGTGATAGCTCTGTTGGCTGACCTGTTATGGATGTACCTGTACCTATAATGACTTCTGCTATAGATGCTGGAATATTAGGCTGTTTTTCCTTCAATGCCTGTTCAAGCTCTTTTTATGTTTCATTTAGTTTCTCATTTATTTTTAAGAGAAAATCCATCATTTCCTTTTAAGAATTTTTCTTTATAATTTCTGCAGTCTGTGGATGTCTTGAGGCTGACAGTTTCAGTTGTTTTCTCGAAGCTGCAATATCATCATCTTTCTTCTTTATATCAATGCTTCTATCCCCTTGACATCTTTGGGATTATGACCCAAACTAATTATTATTTCCTCCAAAGTTTTTATCCTGTTGTCTTTAGCCTAGGAAGAGGATTTTTCAAGCTGCAATTGTGCATTTGTATTTTCCAAAGAATCCTGCAATTTCTGAGTCATCATTGATTTATCCGTCAGAGTAGAATAAATCATCTCACCTGTTTGTTTATGTATCTCAATCTGGTCCAAAGGATGGATATCCTTTGCTAGGACTTCAAAATTAGTTCTGATATAATCTGTAGCTGTTTGAGGCTGCTGCACTTTGGGTTTGAAGTGACTCATTATCATTTTTCCCTGTTGGATGTCATAGGCTGACATCAATCTCTGTTGATTCTTAGGAGCCATCTTCAAATATTGATTGTAAATTTGAAGCCTTAGGGGATCATTTTTGGCTTTTATAGTTATAAATGTCTTCTTAATATCTCCAGCATCCTTAATTGGTGGTTTGAAAGAAGATATTTCTGCACTCTGTTGTTTTTGTAATTCCTTTCTTTGTGAAGTAGTGGATGCCCCATTGACTGTACCTATTTGTTGACTATCCAAATATTCTCTCTGGCTATCAGAAATTTCTTGAACAGATTCCACTTCTGGAAGAGGATTTAATTTTTGTCTTTTAACATTATGTTGTTCTAAAGATTCACCAATAGGGGTAGCAGCTTCAGCATCTCTTTTCTTGCCGTTTTCTACATTAAGAGGAGTTTGTAAAATTGAAATTTCTGGCTCATTGATCTGAGTAGGAGGAATCTGTACTTGACCCTGTTCTTTAGAAGTCTTAGGTTGCTCTGTCATTGTGAATTTTTCAAATACTTGTATGTCAGGCTCCTTTTCTTTTCCTTTAGATTTTATTGTGGCCAATGCACTAATCTCTTGTAAATTTTATTGAGAAGTCCCTGCAGAAGAAGGACCAATACCTGGTATCTGCACCTGTCCAAAAGAGTCTAGGTCAAGTATTTTTTCAAGGTCTTTTATTACATTTTCAACATTGACCTGCTCACTATCATGTTCTATGAATGTCCCTTCCATCCATTAATCCATATTGGCATATTTTTCAATTTCTGGGATTCTTTGATGAATGTATGGTGATAGTTTATTTTTCATTCTTCTATCACAAATAAAGTTGTTTGGGTCATAAGGCACCCAGTAAATTTTTTTTTGTAATCTGAGATATTCTTCTAAGATTCTTTCTGCTTCCTTTCCAGCATCTCTAGAATTACAAACAAAGGGACCTAATTGACTCTTAATTCTGAGTTGAGCCTTTTTCTTTGCATTGCAGAAATGAACTATGTCAGAGTTGATCATCTTTCTGAAATACTCTAGTGCAAAGAGTCTCATTGGGACATATTTGGGCAACTTGAATGGGCACAATTCACATCCATATATTCTGATTTCAGTGTGATTCTGGTATAAGTACCAGTCACCTACCCTATATTGCTTTGAGAGCTGGAGAATTTTCTTGATTTCATTATTGACCCTAGGAGGGGAAACTCTTGTCAACAAGATGGTTGCAGGGTGTACAAATAAGTCAATAAACTCATTGTAGGAGTAAGGAGAATCAGAGGAATTATGAGTGATGGCAGACCAAAATATCACAGACCTAGGATTTCCTTTGGCATCAAGTTTCTGGACATGGAAAGGGAAATTCTCTGATTGGTAGTAAAGCATGAGATGATATATTACATATGAATATTTGAACGCTTTTTCATTCTCAAATCTCATGAACTGATCATGTATTTTATCTGCAATGTAGGAGGAAAAATCATACTTGATAGTAGGGGGCTGTCCAGGGCTAAAAATGGACAACAATACTAGGGTTAATTAGTCAACATATTCACTAGTATTGAAACCCATTATAGAGGATATCATATTCAAAATAAGCCTACCCACATCAAAAAGGTATAAACATAAGGGGGAGGGCCTTTGGGATGATGTTCTGGCAACATGAAAGTTTGACAAAGGCATTTTAACTCTTCTTGGGATAAATTGGCAGACTTCTCAAGTAATTCTCCCATGGAAAGGGGAGTGAGGGCTTGACCAGGTTGGAACTGTAGCATTTCATTTATTGATTGAGCAGTGACTGGGAAAAGGACAGTTTGACTTGGGGATAGAACTGCTCTTTGATTGGGACCATAGTTTGCATGGTAGTAATGGATTATCTCAGAAAAAATGTGGACTGAGGAGAGAAAGTACATGGGAAGATTGGATTCCCATAGTCCAAAAATATCATAACCTTTCAAGTAATTATCTCTGCAGTAGCAAAAAATTCGAAGAGGATTTTCGCTGAGAACTAGGTCTTTAATTTGGAAATCTTTATCTGCTAAAGGAAGATAATCTAAATCTCTGTGAGGAGCATTCAGGGGTGAGACATTCAGAGCCACGGGAATCTCCATTTCTGGTTCTTGTGGATTCAGAAATGGAAATTTCGGTTTTCAATAAAAAATGTGCACAAAACAGGTTTGGAAATGCAATTGTAGTCTTGGGATTTGAAGGAATAGATTAACAATCAATTCTAAACCCCGTTCCAGTCTTTCCTGTGGAATTAAAACAAACAGCTGGATTTTTTAACAGAGTTTAATGGGAATGTAGGGTAAATACCTATATTCGGGAATGAACAATAACTGAAATAGGTGTTGGCTATGGTGGATGAACTTTGGATTATTTGACTGCAATTTTATTCAGCAAGGTGGCCGTTGGTGAGTTTTGACAGTTAACTTCAACTTTTGTTGCACGGGACACTGGTAGTGAAAATGACGTGAGTTTGTTTGTTTTATTCACAAAGTCAAAAGTTGGCGGGTTTTTTATTTTTTAATGGATGACATCAGCAGGTATGGAGGATGAGTCACGGGAGGCAAGCGGTAAGTGGTTTCTATCGCACTAATTTTGGGGATGGGTGGTATTAGGCGGAGGGGCAGCGATTCCATACAATGAACGATGCATGGTGCAGGACTGTTCAGAAAACCGCTTGGCCATTGCATGTTATCGTTCAGACGTGGATGGCGAGCGATATTGATAATAGTCGTAGATCTTGGATCAGTCGATCAGATGGTCTTCGGGACGTGGAAATGACGGGAATTTAAACAAGGCGGGTCCAACATGATTATTTGTTAATTAATCTCATCAGGGGCGTTTTTATTGGTGTGACAGGTTATTAATTAACCTGGAGGGTTAATCAATCCCTTTGTATGACAGAGGGTTGGGTTTTATTTATTAATCGGTAATTTCAACCAATTAATATGATTAACACATTAATATGGTTATTTTTCAACCAATCAGGGTAGGAAATATATTAGTTTGGAATTTTATTAAAATAATACGGGAAAAGGGGAAATTCACATAGGGATTTAAATAATAAGTTAAAAAAATAATATGGAAATGAATGAAATGAAGTGCTAAGTGTAAACATTAGAGTAATGTATTTAACTTATGCTTTTAAAAAAGGGTTTTTTATGAAATATTACATGATTTTCCTAAGTAAAATGGGATTTTACTTAGGAAAAGATTTTTTAGAGGTGAGTGAATGTCATAATGAATGATTTTAAGTACTTAGGTTTTTCCAATTATTGGGCCGAGGGTCCAGTCCCTCCAAAAGTCAAGGAAATGCCTTGATCCCCTCTAATCTTCAAATACCTTAGTACTTAGGGGAAATTAGTAAATTTTTTAGGGAAAACTGAGAGGGTAAGTTAATAATTTTGACTTTGCTTTGCTTGAATTTCTTCCAGTGTAGTATCTGCCTTAGCACTTGTGATGAAAGTAAAGATTGAACACATTTAGAGCCATTATTCATCACATGTAATTCTGCAACAACATCTACCTACCCTACCTACTTTACCCTACCATTTTTCTTCTTTATTAGGGTGCAGTTAGAGTGGAAAACCCTTAACACACTTTTTCTTTTACATATAGAAATCTATCTAATTCTAACTTTATTACATCCAAGAGCTCAGATTAAACTGTTGAGCTATTTTTATTTACTCTACCTATCTACTTATCTACAAAGATTAAACAATTTGGTTAGATTTTATTCTCTATCTCTAAAACATGAAATTGAAAAATGAACTAGCTAAGCTTAAACTGTTTGACTGTTCATAAATTGTGGCATAAGATATAAGTTGCACACAATTTGTTTATTACATCAGAGTAAAAAGTAGTGGCATTTAGACTTGCACACTTTCCTTGGCCTTTCTTTTGGTGGGGTTCATTTTCTTTTACTTTTTGGCCATTTTATTTTTTCACCCTTTGATTTTTCTTTTAGGGTGTACCCTCTTTTCATTTTAAATTTTTTTTTTTTCTTTGATTTTTTGAGAATATGGAAAACCTTTGCAACAAGAAAATGTATGAACATATTACATAGTTCATCAAGTCAATCATGAAATATGACACCTATTGGTATAGGAATCTAACACTGGCTCCACTTGGGGATGGCTTTTCCTGCTGAAAAGTCAAGAACAGCAGGTCAGTTGCCTTCAAAAATGATTTTGATTGGACCATGGAATCATCTTCTGCTTGTTGCTTTATTATAGATATGACAGTAATACTTCTGAAGCTTAGGGCCTTCTCTTTGGGCTTCAACTCCAGTAGGTTACTATCCACTCCAAACTTTTGACATTACAAAGGATATAGTATGTACATGTTAAAAAGTCAAAATGTCTAGTAAATAGGATCAAAGTAATGTTTTAACATTCGACCATTAACTGGCCCTTCTTCAGTTTTTGTACCATTCAAATTTTTTAGGAAATATGTGTTGTTTCCCTGTAAGGCATGAATAATATAAGGTCCTTTCCACAGGAAGTCAAACTTCCCATGTTTTCCCTTATCCTCTCTTCTGGAATCCCATCTTAAAACTTTGTTTCCTAGTTGAAAATCTTCTACCTTAGTCCTTTTATCAAATATCTTCTTTAGTTTCTCCTGCAATACTTGTGATCTATGATATACTTCCTCTCTGGTCTGCTGCAAATTGATAGTCTGATTTATTCTCCTTTGAATGTCATTGGGTTCAACCTGAGCTTCTTGAAGTAATTTCATTACAGGAACTCCTAAAGATGAAGGAAATACAACCTCCATACCATAAACTAACTCATAAGGACTAGTCCAAATGGATTTTTTGGTGGTAAGTCTGTCTGCCCATAATGCATTGGTAAGTTTCTTATGCTAATTTTTCTTGTTTTCTTCCAATAATTTCTTAATAATATTAATAAGGCTTTTATTGGAAGATTTAGCTAGTCCATTACCTTGAGGTTAATAGGCTGTGGAATGGTCTAAAGTGATATGATATTTATTATGGAAACTTATCATCTTCTTAGATTTGAAAGCAGCAGCATTATCAGTTATGATTATCTTAGGACAACCAAATCTTGATAATATATTGTTTTCTAGGAATCCTATGATCACAGTGTCATTAACTTGTCTGGAGGGAATTGCTTCTATCCATTTGGTAAAATAATCTATGGCAGTGAGGATCCATTTGTGTTGGCCAGAAAAAGGAGGATGGATTTCTCCAATGAAATCCAGGCCCCATTGTTGGAAAGGTTTTTCAATGGAAATTGGTTTCAAGGGTAAGGGTAACAGTTTTCTCTTGCCTTCAAAAATTTGACATTTAAGGCAAGTAGTGAAAAATTTCTTTACATCAGAGAACAAGGTTGGCCAATAAAAGCCAGCCCTTAGGATCTTATTTGCAGTTGATTTCCAATAAAGGTGTCCACCACAATCTCCTGCATGGAATTCATTGAGAGTCTTGTCAGCTTCGTATTTTAACAAACAATTTAATAAAATGCCTTCATGATTATTCCAAAAGAGAACATTATCTAAAATACAAAATTTTGAAGATTTAATTTTTAAAAACCTTTTCTTTGTTCTGGATAACCCTGGAGGAGCTTGCAGGTTTAACAATACATAAATTATTTCAGCATACCAAGGTGATTCTAAGAAGGCTTGGATGATTTGTGGAGTCGCCATCTCCTAATCGTCATCCAGTTGATTAATATCCAGGGGTTGGCAATTTGTTTCTATCATGAGTTGAGCCAATCCCTGTCCATTTATAAGATTTGTAGGTTTTATCTCAATATCATATTCCAATATGGTAGAAATCTATTTACCTCTTTTGCCCTCAATTCCATCTTGAGTTAAGATGTCTTTGACAACGGCATTTGGTACATAGGCTATCACATGGGAATACAATATATAGATTTTGAAATCTTTAATGGCTTTTACAAGTGCAAAAGCTTGTTTTTCCATGATATTGTATTTTAATGATGCATCCCTTAGTGCTTTACTAAAAAAGGCTATAGGTTTTTCACATCCTTGATCATCCTTTTGTAATAAAATAGCTGCTACAGTGTGTTCTGAGGCAAAGGAAAATATTATGAAGTCTCTATCAAATTTTGGACTGGTAAGAACTGGTGTTCTGGTCAAAGCCATTTTAATTTCTTGAAATGATTTCTTGGCTTCTACAGTCCATTTAATACTTGAATCCTTTCTTAACATGTTAGTAAGCAATTTAATTAGTTTAGCTAAGCTAGAAATAAATCTTCTCAAAAAATTGATTTTCCCTATAAAAGCTTGATGTTCTTTGATATTTATGGGATGAGGTATCTACAATATGGCTTGTATTCTTTCAGGATCAATTCTAATGCCATCTTTTGAGATAATATGGCCCAAGAGTTTACCTTCTTCAAGACCAAACAAGGACTTCTTTGGATTCAAAGAAATACCATACTTTCTGCATTTTATAAATACTTGTCTGACATGGTCCAAATGTTGCTGATCTGATTTAGAAAAAATAGTTAAATCATTCTCAAGATTGTGTATCCAAATTCCAGCTCCTGCTCCTAACTTATTAACTGAACCATCAAAGTTTAAATGCCAAAGAATTCCATGTTCATAATTAGTATCGGGATATTCAGGAACCTTCTTAACAGTGAGATCTGACTCTTTACTATCTTCCATTTTTTCTTGGGTATCTGATGTTTCTTTGTTTTCAGAGATTTCCTAGATTTGAACACTGGACTTTTGATTTGCAATTTATTTTGGTTCTATTGCTGGAATTTCTAATTCAGTGGGGAGATCAAATTCAACATTATAAAGGATAAATGAGTCCATATCAGAATGTACTGAGTAGATGGGGAAATTTTTCAGGTTTCTCCTGACTACTAACCACAAATTTCATTAAAGTTTCTCTGTATAGTCTTTTAGGTTGACCGAACACTGAAATAGTAGCATATGACATGTCTAATTGAAGAGACCCTCCAAGTTTTGCACCCCAAGATCTGGACAATAACATACCATATTTGGGAGGAATATCTACTACTACTATATCCATCAGAATAGTTTTTGCAGGGTATTGGACCAAAGTAACACACAAATCCTTGATCAATCCTAAACATCTCACCTAACTTGAATCAAATGAAAAGAGACCTTTGTAAGGTCTGGTGATGTCTAGGTTTAATTTCTCCATTACAGCCTTAGGCATTAAATTGTGAGATGCCCCAGAATCAAGCATGGCGTTATGAAGTATTTTATCATGTATATTCAAACTCACATAGAAAGGAGGAGTTCCTCCACTTCCTGGTTTTCCATTTCCTTCAGGGCCAAAACGTAATTTGGGTTGGTCATCAAAAACATTTACTGAATCATCACTTCCAGTAATATTGAGTGATCTGTTAATTTGGCTTCTGTAGACATCATATTTAGCTAATTCTGACAATGGAACAACTATTTTTATTTTTCCTACTTCAGCTTCCAGATTAAAAGGTTTCTCAGATTGAGTCTTTGTATTTTGAACAGTTGGGTTTTCTTTTTGTTCTATGTTTTTGGTATCTTTCTCCTTCTCAGGAGTGGGGTTGTGGGTTGAAGTTGTTTTCGAATCAATTTCAGGAGGTTCCTCTACATTTCCTTTGGGAGGAGAAGTATTGGAAATTTGTCTGTTATTCAGTTGAGTATCAAATACATCTTCAATTATTGGGTTAGCAGGGTTAGGATCTGATCTAGATAGAATATGTACATGGGTAGTATCTGTCTTACCTTTGAGGGGTTGCTTCGTGGCTTTT
Source organism: Pinus albicaulis (assembly GCA_034641835.2). Classification (NCBI taxonomy): domain Eukaryota; kingdom Viridiplantae; phylum Streptophyta; class Pinopsida; order Pinales; family Pinaceae; genus Pinus; species Pinus albicaulis. The sequence goes on along the minus strand of CM076571.1, from coordinate 161,172,026 downwards.
TGTTTACTTGTTTCTGGGACATCAATTCTTCTGCTCCTCAAATTGTATTGTTTATGAACTTCGTAAATGGCAGTATCAAATCCTTCTTTAAAATCAAATGATTCTCCTAAATGAGTTTGAAATGTTTCAAGAATGTGAGCTTCTTGATCATCTTGGGTCAAGAAAACTTCTGGTTCGTTCTTGTGTTCAGTCAGGTTGTTTATTTTATTATCTTCGATTGGTTCTTCAGAAGTTGAACCTTCAACATAATTTTCCTGGAATGGGGGCCTAATGTTTTGGTCAGGACCAGTTTTTCCAGTATCTTGGTTTTGATTTCTTTTGAAGTTTATATTTCTCACAGTATTGGTTGGTTAAAAATCTCCAGGAGATCTTATTTCAATTGTTTCTACTCTATCTCCTAATCTTTCCATACCTTTAATAATCGCATCCAGTTTCCAAAAGCTGAAGGTTCTTCATTTAAAGGCATTCTCTTTTCAGCTCTGGCTCTAGCTCGTTTTTCTATCATGTTGGCTTCAACACTAACATCTATACTTTGCATCTCTTCTAAAGTTTGAGGAGCTCTTTCCCTAAGCTGATAAGCCATATCATAATCAAATCCATCAGGGAATTTAATTAGTACGGACTCTGGAGGAGGTCTAAGGTTTTGGGGAACAACATTGTAAGCCTCATTAAATCTGGTTATGTAATCTTGCACGGTCTCTTTTGGTCCTCTCCTTAGATTTCAAAATTCTGATAGGATTTGAAGAGGGTCTTTCTTCTTCTCCCATCTGTTTAAAAATATTCTATAAAGAGCTACTAGGTCAGCGACACTGTTTGCAAGAAGGGCCCTAAACCATGTCCTGACTTCTCCAGTAAGGCTTTGGACAAATGTCCTCATTCTCACATCATCAGCATCTATTTCATAAATTTAAAAATAATCTGTCATCCTTTTAGTATGCTATTGTGCAATATAAGTACCAGAACCATCAAAAGGAGTGATTTTACTTTGATAGTCTTGGGGCATAGCAACTGGGTTGACTGGTAACCTTAAAGGAGCATATCTGTTTTCCATTGGAAGAGATAGTGATGGAATAACAGGTGAAGTTGGTCTAGAAGTAGTGTGCGAAGGAGAAGAAGGGGTAGTTTGTGGTTGAGAAGTTTGGGGAAAAGTTGATGAACTTGGGGAAGCTGAAGTGATCACAGAAATGTTTGATGTTTCTTTATAAGTAAGTTCAGATTGTATGGAATTTCGCAAATGTTTGTCAATATGAGAAGTAACAAACTAAAATTGAAAATTTTCAAGAAATACTGGGTCTGGAACCAAATTGGATAAATCACATTCAGAAAAATTCACAAATAAAGATGTTTCAAACTGCTCATCAAAAGGTTCGTCCTCAAGATAAATCCACTTCACAGGACAGGAAATTGATCTATAGAGAGGTCGAGAACTTCCAGAGCTTTCTTGACTATCTTGTCTCCTAAGAATCATGGGGATCATATTCGTATTTTCAAATACAGGCGGTGGATTTGGATCAAGATTAGACCTAATGTAACGAGTCCTTTCTGAAGCCAGTTTTCTAGGTGATTTTTCTTTTTTAGTTTTTGTTTAAATTAAATGAAAAGTACAACTTCGACAATCTCTTCAATAAATTTAAGATATTGGGTTAAAATTTTCTCAAAGATTTATTTGACTAGAGGAACTGATCAAATGTTTGAAACCAAAGTTCAATTCATAAACTAGACCGGAGATAGACTGAAGCAGCATTTATTTACTATGCAATTGCAGAGAAAAAGCAGTTCAAAGGCTACCTGGCTAATCTTCAGGCTCTGTCTGTAGTTTATAAAGCAAACAATAGTAGCAATAAAATTATTCAGATCCCCAGTGGAGTTGCCACTATGTTATCACTCAGATTTTCCTTGAAGTTGTAGGGAAGAGGAAAGGGGTCCGAGGTAACCACAAACCAGCTTTTAGGTACAAAATCTATCCAATCTGTACCCAGAGAGGGCTCTTTCTGTAAAATTTAGCTTTTTTTTAGAAGATATTAGGCTAGTTGTAAAGCTCAGGGGTTTTGATTTTGTTTGGGTTGATGGAATTCTATATTTGAGGGTAAGACTAAGTAGTTTTAGTCCATTGGGCTAATGGAGTCAAAAAATAAGGCTGAACTGGATTGAGTTTCTCAACAAAAGATGGTTTCACAGGGCAAGGTAATCAAACAAGAAACAATTATAGATCTAAATTGAATGGAATGTATTTCAAAATGGATGAAGGGTAATTAAGAATCCTTCAAAACATTCTAGAGAAAGAAATTGATTGATTATCAATAAAGAGCAATTGAGTATTCTTTACTAAATAACCAAATTGCATAAACTAGGAAAACAGGAGCAATTAAGAATTCACTGTTTAAACCAGTTTAGAAGAAAACATTTAGAATAATAACGACTAAAATCATATTGCACTTAAACACTTTCTGATTTATTCCTTTTCGTTAATCATTTAGATAATGAAACACAGATGATATCATAAACAAATATAAAACTTCAAAACATGGGAGAGAGATGACTTATTGATCCTATCGTTTGACATAAGAATCCTGAGAAAAGTCTTCTGCATCAATTCCTTGTCCAGCTTGCCACAAAAAATATCTCCAATAACACTTTATTCCAAAATAGTCAATGTTACATCAAATTCTAAGAATCCACCCTCAATACTCTAATTGAGGGAATATTTATACAAAAAATTATAAAAAATATCTCATAACAAATTGAGATATAATCTAGGGTGACTCATGAATAAGTTACAATAAAAATAGAGACAAATGGTCTTGTAGATAAGATAAAAAGTAACTGATGTTGTGTTGTTTCCTTCTTTTGAGAATGTGCTGGAGGCAGGCCCTATGGTTTGGCTCGTAGCTATCATCTTCAGTAATTCTGTGCTGGCTGCTCTGTTTCATTAATACTCTTTGACTGCATTGGCACTCTTTGACCTTTGTTTATCCCTTTATCCTTTTTATCATGAAATACTATAGTAAATAAGAAAAAATTCATGTAAGGATAATTTTTACAAAATTTCCAACATTTCATCCCACCATTGAACTTCTGGTATTCTTGTCCTTTGCAACTTTCTTAGTGTTTCATCAGCCTCAGTATATCTAAAGAAATTAGGCTGATTTGCGAACAAATGCTTTACTTCACACTCGAGAAAAAATAAATTTTCCAGTCTGTCATGAAGCTTTTTTCCTGTAGGCAATGCTACTGTCGATGAACTAGTTAAGGAACTAGCCTGATTGTTAGCATACTTGTCCAATTTCTCAACATAACATTCAAGGTCCATTAGTTTATTTTCTGAATCTGTAGGACTGGGCAATCCTTTATTTAACAGAATATCCAATCTTTCTCTGAAGGCAATGATTTCTTCTTGCATATCAGAGCACCTTCGTTCTAGATTCTGCATTAAAGTTCTTTTGGTAAAAATTCTCTTTATTTCCAAAATTGTTCCAGTCCTATCCTGAATGCCAAGTTCTGCAAGTTGATTCTTGTTCAAAGTATTCAAAAAATGTATAAGTATATTGGCTTCTTCGGGCATGTTTCCTAATTCTTCTCTTTCTTTCTCAATTTCATCCAGAGCCAATTTAACTAAGTCATTCTATTCATACATTATTTGAATTGAGGACTAGACATCCTTTATTGACTGGATGATGTTGTCCCAAAGAATTTCATTTATTTCCTTTAAAGGTTTCTCCAATGTGAGATCCTTTTCCAATGCTTTAACAAATTTTTCTAATCTTTTGACCTCTCTTGTTTTATCAACAACACTCATTTTTGAGAGATCATATTTATGTTCTAAATTAGTAAGTTGTAAATTTTTTTGCTAGAGTTCTATTACTTGAAGTTTCAATTCATTCATTGACTTTATGAATTCTTCAGAATTCAAATTGGAAGTATTTACCTGTGATAGCTCTGTTCGCTGACCTGTTATGGATGTACCTGTACCTGTAATGACTTCTGTTGTAGATGCTAGAATATTAGGCTGTTTGTCCTTCAATGCCTATTCAAGCTCTTTTTATGTTTCATTTAGTTGCTCATTCAGTTTTAAGAGAAAATCCATCATTTCCTCTTCAGAATTTTTCTTTATAATTTCTGCAATCTGGGGATGTCTTGAGGCTGGCAATTTCAGTTGTTTTCTCAAAGCTGCAATATCATCATCTTTCTTCTTTATCAATGCTTCTATCCCCTTGACATCTTTGGGATTATGACCCAAACTAATTATTATTTCCTCCAAAGTTTTTATCCTGTTGTCTTTAGCCTGGGAAGAGGCTTTTTCAAGCTGCAATTGTGCATTTGTATTTTCCAAAGAATCCTGCAATTTCTGAGTCATCATTGATTTATCCATTAGAGTAGAATAAATCATATCACTTGTTTGTTTATGTAGCTCAATCTGGTCCAAATGATGGATATCCTTTGCTAGGACTTCAAAATTAGTTCTGATATAATCTGCAGCTGTTTGAGGCTACTGTACTTTGGGTTTGTAGTGACTCATTATTATTTTTCCTTGTTGGATGTCATAGGCTGACATCAATCTCTGTTGATTCTTAGGAGCCATCTTCAAATATTGATTGTAAATTTGAAGCCTTATGGGATCATTTCTAGCTTTTATACTTATAAATGTCTTCTTAATATCTTCAGCATCCTTAATTGGTGGTTTGAAAGAAGATATTTCTGCACTCTGCTGCTTTTGTAATTCCTTTCTTTGTGAAGTAGTGGATGCCCCACTGACTGTACCTATTTGTTGACTATCCAAATCTTCTCTTTGGCTATCAGGAATTTCTTGAACAGAATCCACTTCTGGAAGAGGATTTAATTTTTTTCTTTTAACATTATGCTGTTGTAAAGATTCACCAACAGGGGTAACAGCTTCAACATCTCTTTTCTTTCCCTTTTCTACATTAAGAGGAGTTTGTAAAATTGAAATTTCTGCCTCATTGATCTAAGTAGGAGGAATCTGTACTTGACCCTGTTCTTTAGAAGTCTCAGGTTGCTCTGTCATTGTGAATTTTTAAAATACTTGTATGTTAATTATGAGTGATGGCAGACCAAAATATCACAGACCTAGGATTTCCTTTGGCATAGAGTTTCTGGACATGGAAAGGGAAATTCTCTAATTGGTAGTAAAGCATGAGATGATATATTACAGATGAATATTTGAACACTTTTTCATTCTCAAATATCATGAACTGATCATGTATTTTATCTGCAATGTAGGAGGCAAAATCATACTTGACAGCAGGGGGCTGTCCAGGGGTAAAAATGGACAAAAATACTAGGGTTAATTGGTCAAAATATTCATTAGTATTGAAACCCATTATAGAGGATATCATATTCAAAATAAGCCTACCCACATCAGTGAAAAAGGTATAACCATAAGGGGGAGGGCCTTTGGGCTGATGTTCTGGCAACATGAAAGTTTGACAAAGGCGTTTTAACTCTTCTTGGGATAAATTGGTAGACTTCTCAAGTAATTCTCCCATGGAAAGGGGAGTGAGGGCTTGACCAGGTTGGAACTGTAGCGTTTCATTTACTAATTGAGCAGTGATTGGGAAAAGGATAGTTTGACTTGGGGATAAAACTGCTCTTTGTTTGGGATCATAGTTTGCATGGCAGTAATGGATTATCTCAGGAAAAATGTGGACTGAGGGGAGAAAGTACATGGGAAGATTGGATTCCCATAGTCCAAAAATGTCAGAACCTTTCAAGTAATTATCTTTGCATGAGCAAAAAATTCGAAGAGGATTTTCACTGAGAACTAGGCCTTTAATTTGGAAATATTTGTCTGCTAAAGGAAGATAATCTAAATCTCTATGAGGGGCGTTCAGGGGTGCGACATTCAGAGCCACAGGAATCTCCATTTCTGGTTCTTGTGGATTCAGAAATCGAAATTTCAGTTTTCAATAAAAAATGTGTACAAAACAGGTTTTGAAATGCAATTGCAGTCTTGCGATTTTGAGGAATAGACTAACAATCAATTCTGAACTCCTTTTCAGTCTTTTGTGTGGAATTAAAACAAACAGCTAGATTTTTTTACAGAGTTTAATGGGAATGTAGGGTAAATACCTATTTTCGGGAATGAACAATAACTGAAACATGTGTTGGCTATGGTGGACAAACTCTGGATTATTTGACTGCAATTTTCTTCAGCAAGGTGGCCATTGGTGAGTTTTGACAGTTAACTTCAAATTTCGTTGCATGGGACACTGGTAGTGAAAATGACGCGAGTTTTTTTGTTTTATTCACAATGACAAAGGTTGGAGGGTTTTTAATTTTTTAATGCATGACGTCAGCAGGTACGGAGGATGAGTCACTGGAGGCAAGTAGTAAGTGGTTTCTATCGTAACACCTTTGGGGATGGGTGGTATTAAGCAGAGGGGTAGCGATTCCATACAATGAATGACGCGTGGTGCGAGACTGTTCAGAAAACTGCTTGGCCATCACGCGTTATCGTTCGGACATGGATAGCTAACGATATTGATAATAGCTGTAGATATTGGATCAGTCGATCGGATGGTCTTGGGACATGGAAATGACGGGAATTTAAACAAGGCGGGTCCAACGTGATTATGTGTTAATTAATCTCATCGGGGGCGTTTTTATTGGTGAGACAGGTTATTAATTAACCTTGAGGGTTAATCAATCCCTTTGTATGACAGAGGGTCAGGTTTTATTTATTAATCGGTAATTTCAACCAATTAATATGATTAACACATTAATATGGTTATGTTTCAACCAATCGGGGCGGGAAATATATTAGTTGGGAATTTTATTAAAATAATACGGGAAAAGGGAAAATTCACATAGGGATTTAAATAATAAGTTAAAAAAATAATATGGAAATGAATGAAACGAAGCGCTAAGTGTAAACATTAGAATAATGTATTTAACTTATGCTTTTAAAAAAGGGTTTTTTATGAAATATTGCATGATTTTCCTAAGTAAAATGGGATTTTATTTAGGAAAATTTTTTTTAGAGGTGAGTGAATGTCATAATGAATGGTTTTAAGTACTTAGGTTTTCCAAATTATTGGGTCGAGGGTCCAGTTCCTCCAAAATTTAAGGAAATGCCTTGAGCCCCTCTAATCTTCAAATCCCTTAGTACTTAGGGGAAATTAGTAAAATTTTTAGGGAAAACTGAGAGGGGAAGTTAATAATTTTGACTTTTCTTTGCTTGAATTTCTTCCAGTGTAGTATCTACCTTAGCACTTGTGATGAAAGTAAAGATTGAACACATTTAGATCCATTATTCATCACATGTAATTCTGCAACAACATCTACCTACCCTACCTACTTTACCCTACCATTTTTCTTCTTTATTAGGGTGCAGTTAGACTGGCAAACCCTTATCACACTTTTTCTTTTACATATAGAAATCTATCTAATTCTAACCTTATTACATCCAAGGGCTCAGATTAAACTGTTGAGCTCTTTTTATTTACTCTACCTATCTACTTATCTGCCAAGATTAAACAATTTGGTCAGATTTTATTCTCTATCTCTAAAACATGAAATTTTAAAATGAACTAGCCAAGCTTAAACTGTTTGAATGTTCATAAATTGTGGCATAAGATACAAGTTGCACACAATTTTTTTATTACATTAGAGTAAAAAGTAGTGGCATTTAGACTTGCACACTTTCCTTGGCCTTTCTTTTGGTGGGGTTCATTTTTTTTACTTTTTGGCCATTTTTATTTTTTCACCCTTTGATTTTTCTTTTAGGGTGTACCCTCTTTTCATTTTTAAATTTTTTTTTTTTGATTTTTTGATTTTTTGAGAATATGGAAAACCTTTGCAACAAGAAAAGGTATGAATATATTACATAGTTCATCAATTCAATCATGAAATATGACACCTATTGGTATAGGAGTCTAACATGAGGGATGAACTGATCAAAGATATAAGATAGGTAAAAAGATGTCAGATCAACTGGGCTATGGGGTCGAAGAGGTCAAGAAAGCTTTTAGATGGTGATACAAGGTTGTTGAAGGGCCGATTTGATTCGAGGTAAAATGGATCTTTGGGAAAAATGGAGTAAGATGGACATCAATTTTGTGAATAACAAAGGATTTCAAGCACAAATAGTTTAGTAGCTGACATAAACATGGTAGGGCAAACCATTAATCATGAGAAATGTAACTTTAAGCTAATCAATGCATATAAATAAACATTCAAGCCATGCATAGAGATATATAACACTCTAACTTTAGGAAATGGCTATCAGAATTTGGGGAAAAACATTTAAGACAGACAAACAACTCAAATTACTATGCCAGAATGCCTAAACACAGTACTTCAAGCTATTGAGCACTTTGAAAACAAGATTGCATAGTCTTAGGCAAAGGGAAAGATCAAAACAAGATCTCCTTGGTTCAACAAATGACAATCTAATCAGTCAAAGAGAAGTTTCATAGATGGAGCTATGGCTAGCCATGAGTAAGCAGGGCATACTGTAAATCATTCTTAGCATGCATAAGACCATGAATGAAATAAGCAAACAATATTCTTAAGTTATTAAAGAGCAATCAAGAATTCTTTAATGTGACTAAGAATGAAGAAAACATGGAAGCTATGGAGAAACAGGAAATTTGAGGTGCCTCCAAGGGCATGTCTCAAATTTTTTCTCTACTATTCTATAGCAAGCAAGAAACATGGATTTATGAATGAAAAATAGGAAAAAAAATAGAGAGGAGGAGATACTATAATATTTCACTTAAGTCATGAATGATTAAGTCATGAATCCAACAACAATCCCTCTTCATCATCCAAGAATATCCAAGAAACTTATCCACATGATATAAGTATTTCTTCCAAAGATTATAACTGTACATTATTTCCATTCTGATCTGTTCAACCTTGTTTACAATGAATCATCTAGAACATAGGCTGGGTATGTTATAGAAAACCTCTTAGTTCAACTTGCAATCTCATTGGCCTATTCAAAATATCTTATTTTGTCCTTGAGGCTTTGCAAAGCCCAAGGCACAAAATATCTAATAAAATATCTCAAAAATGCTAAAAAAGGGAAATAAATTGACTTTTCCTAACTAACCATGTACAAAAATAGCTAAACGCACATGAGGAAAAGTCACTTTTGAAAGGTTCAATTTTTACAAAAATACTCAAAAATTATATCAGCAAAAGGTCCCCTGACTTGCTGGTAACCTTAGGAGGCCTTTCCGATGTCGAAACGAGGCTCATGATAGCTTGTTGGAAAGCTCTGAGTGTCTAATTTCTGAAAATGTTTATTTTTCTCCCAAATAACCACTAGAATTCCTCCAAAAATAGGCCTGTGTGTAAAAACCCAAAAAATAAGCCTTCCTGATAAACAGGGCAGAGTGTAGAAAAAGCGAGTGTTTTTTGTCATTTGGGGGGAGAAAAAGATCTTCAATTGTTCTAAAAATTGCTGAGTATGTGCCCCTAAAATTATGGCATCCAATGATACCATTTTCATCATTTGATGATGTCCCAAACTGAAATGGCGATCCCCATGAGTTTTGGCCAAAAACCCAAAAATGACAAAAAACCAAAATATGTCGAATTTCGCCCAAACTTGGCGAGCATGACCCTCAAGGATTTTCAGCAACATGCTGTGAAGTAGAGGCCAAAATTTGGAGCCTTCAGGTGTCTTTCCTCAATTTTCATTCCGGGCACTTCCCTTTAGCCTCCTTGAGTTTTTCCTGACCATCCTTCAACTTCCGCTGGGCAAACTGATTGAGCTTTTTATAATGCCCGGTCATCCTCTGTTGAAGGTCTAAGTCCCTATTTTCCTTCTCAAATTTCTTCTCCAAGTGATCATTAACTCTCTCAAGCCATGCTTCCCAATTGTTCTCTATCTATTATTCAAACAATGCAGTGAGAGGGGTAGATTGGAGAAGGGCATCTTCTTCTTCTTTTTGTTTCTCAAGGGAGTTTTTTAGCCCCATGGTTCTTGGCCCCTTTCGCCTAGGCTGATATTCACCTTCAATTTCATCGAACTCACCCATGAGTTCTTCCAATCTCACCTTGTGCTTTGGAGGCCTCCTTTTTGTATCAGATGGCCCGTGTCTCATATACAGCCATATGGACACTCATCTGCTTGTTTTGGACTTGTAAAAAGTGATTGAAGTTCAATTTGGCTTTCTCTATGGATCAAGAGGTTTTCTAGGATCTAGGCTTCATTATCACTATCATCACTTTGGATTTGGATGATGTTGAATTCCCTTTCTTGTTCATGACTGCTTTCTTCCTTGTCCTTCCCTTTGCTTTGGGTGGCTCTTTTAGTCCTCTTCCTCTTGGGCAATTCGACCATGGGATTTTTGGGAAACTTTCCCTTGCTTCGGAGGGCCCTAGTCACATTTGGAGTTACAACTATAGGCACCCTTTTCTTTGTTGTCCAGGGCTTGGCAACTTTCGGAGAAGAGAGTATCATCCCTTGCCTAGGAGAGGCAGCTAGGACATGCTCCATGGGCTCTTTACCCTTGTCACTTTGCTCCTCATTTTTTCCACTGTCTTGGATTTCTTTAAGGATGCCTTGGTTTTCCTTTTGCACTTCCTTTTGAGGGCTATCCTCCTCACTGTGTTGCACATCTTCATGCTGTTGCCCCTTTTCTTCTTGAGGTTGTTGTTCCTTTTTAGGAGGTTGTTGTGTATCATGCTGTGGCTGCTGTGTATATTGCTGTGGTTGCCCCTGTTCAACACCTTCATGTTGCTCATCATCATGCCCTTCTTTCCCTTGTTGTTCTGTCTCACTATGATGTTGCTCATCAGCACTTTCTTCTTCACCCCCTTGCTGCCCTATTTCATCCTATTGTTGCTCATCATCACTTTCCTCTTCCTGCTCATGTTCTTCTTCCTCATCATGGTCATGCTCTTCTCCCTCTTTAGGCTCTTCTGTTTGTTCTGTGGTAAACTTGAGCTTCTTGGGAATAGGTCTGCTAGAAGAAGGTGAAGGATGGTGAGTAGGAGGTGTAGGGGATGTATGAACTGGAGGGACAGTGGAGAAATCTGGATGGGTGATGAAAGTATCCCAAGAGACCTCCCTCTTCTGAAGCTGATGAGGAATGATGACTTTGATGAGGGAGTGATGGAAGAGGCGGGCTATTTGCTGTGAAGGAGGCGTTTTCTGAATAGTGGAGCCCATTTTCTTAATGCTCTTGTGTAAGAAGAAATGAAGATTTAGAAATTTGGCCCTCGTGAAATGCATGAGAAATCGAATGTGATAGGCATAGACTCGGGAGAATCTTCCCTTACAAGTGAAGTATTTCATGATGATCTTCATGAGGGGGGCGTAGCTAGTCAAAAGAAATGAGAAGGGGAAAATGGAAGGACATGAATCTCTGTGCTCAAGCTTTAGAAAGGACTTGTATTCTTCTGAGTCCAGGTGGCTTTGTTTAAACCAATTCTCCCCAATATAAGGGATTTTAGTGGCCTGGGAGATGGACCTTGGAGAGAATTTGAAATCTAGGCCTGCCAGCTAGAAATGCTTGTCATGAAACCTCAAAGCGCAAAGATGTGTCAAGGGAGAAAATCTCTTCACCTCTTGCACTCTTTGACAAAAATCTAAACACCCAACCTCATGGAAATTAAACAAGACTGATGGGTGGGAATTCATTTCTTCAGTGGAAACAAGCTTAAATCTCTTATGCAAGCCACTCCTACTATCTTTCCTGGGAGGCATCTTGTTTAGAATGCTCTCTGAAACACCAAGCTGCCTCAAAAAGATTTTTGAAATGCTTTCTCAAACACAACTCTGTCCTCTTTGTTAGTCACTATTTGACCAAGGCAGATTTCTTCAAATGCTATGTGAAATGGTTCTTTAACACCAACTTCATGTTCCTTACAAATCACTGTCTGTCTTCCTTTGTATGCCAATCAACAAGTAGTTATAATAATAAGCACACAGTCAAATAAAAGGTACACACAGTCAAATGATTATTGTGTTTGGGTAAGGTCACAAAGCTCTTTGTGTTTTGGTGTAAGCAAGACAGCCTTGCAGAAAACAAAACACCCTTCCCAATCAAAAACACTTCTCTTGTACTTCACTGTTTCACATACACAGGTAGAAAAAACACCTTCAGACTGAGTTAAAAGATATTTCACCACAATTTTTTTTATGGGACAAATGAGGCAACAATTGTTTCACTGTTTCACTTATTCAAATAATCAATATGCTTTCCTTACAAACACTGCTTCACCTTCTAACACTGTTTTCACCGTTACATTTTGCTGACAAAGGTTTAGCTTTGTCTTATCATAGTTAGGACACCTTCAACAATTTGACATGACCTCTAATACTGTGTTTATTTTGACTTGCAGGTAGTGTTATGTTTTAGCACTGTTTTGAGGGTAGTTTTTAGGCCTTTTGACACCAATATAAACACACCACTTTCATTATGTCAATCTTGGGCAATCATAGCCACAGAAATCTCAGATCTTAAACAGAACATTCAACCCTCCTTACCATTGTTTTCTCCACTACATATTGCTGACAGAGTTTATGGTTTATCACTGTCTTGAGGGTAGCTTTAGGCTCTTTGAAACAAAAATGACAACTCCACTAGTCTCCCACTGTAACAATCTTCTTCAAACTATTTACCCAAAACACCTTGATTTATACCAAGACCACCTCTTTTTTAATCACCATTTAGCAACTTGAATATACCAAGGAGGTAAATGAAAATACCTTGAAGATGGATGGAAGTCTTGGTTTGAGGAGTTGAGTAGCTTTCAGACCCTTTTGGAGGTGTTTTAACTATTCAAACCTGCACGACACATTCAAAAGGGTAAGTGCCGCGTAGCAATAGGGGTGTTGGGTTGATGATGGGTAGTCGTGACCGATGCCTACAAGTGTGCCGCACACCACTATAGGCACGCCATGCAGACGTTATCACGCTGTGTAAATTCACTCCTAAACACGTCGCACGTTTTTCCAGGTGCGCTGCACAGTCTAAAAACTTCAAGAATTCCTTGTTTCAGTCGGGGAGCAACCTAGGGGAGTATTTCTCATGCTTTTGAATTACAAAATAGATTTTGCAACGGTCAACCTACCCCTTATATTTGAAAAAATCAATGACCCTTTGAAATTCTTTATGAAGGTTTTGAAAACATTTGGAAAGGCTTTTGTTTAGAACAGAACATGGAGCACTACTATTTGTCACTTTATAATCTTTAAACCATCATAAAATCAATATTTGACCAAGACCATTAAAATTGCTGTGGATGACCCTTTTGAAGATATTCGTAAATATGACACTTTTCAAAGTGAAGAAATCATCCTTAAAGCCACAATTCTCCTTAGTGATTTCTCATTAAGGAATGAAAGTTGCTTCTTGTGTCCATATCTATTTTTAAGAGGAAACTGTTATCAAAAGCATATACTGACTGTAGAAGCACTTCTTCAAATGAAATTTCTCTTTTATTGTAGGTGAAGCTTAGTTGTATTCACCTAGGCTTTACTATCATCTTTTTATCAAAAAGGAACTTCTTTTAAAAACCTCTCCTTTACTCAAAAAGCAACAGCAAGGTACCTTTGACATATTTCCATAAGGAACAGGCCTTAATTTGTAATAGTGGCATGCTTTATTCACTTTGAGTGTTGTTCCTGACCTTGAAACACATGCCATAATCCTTCTTGGACATTTATGAACCTATGTGTCTATTTGCAAAGCCTCTTTGAGAAAAATAATCTCGAGTTACCTTCTTTTCCACTGTGATGAGTTAATGAAAGAAAATTCTTCATGAATAGGAAGAACAAGACTTTTTGAAAAGCAATCATCACTCTTTGGCCTGTGTCTAACCCATCTCTCTACCTCAGCAAGGTTGTTTCATTTTGGCTCCAGACTACTTTTGAAAGAAAACTTTGATACGAGATAAGATCAACCTCTTGATTTATTATAGTACTCATGCTTTCTCTTTTTTATTTAACACCATTTCTCTATCCATAAACCTTCAGCCGCTGTCCCACTGTAACTAAAATTTTCCTTTATAGTTAGTGAAAAACTTAAAATCAAACTTTATCCCTGGCCCTTTGCTTATAGATGAAGGAGGCCTTCTCAGTCCTCAACCCTCTGCTTGTATGGAGGAAGTTTTTCTCAGTGATGCCATTTCATCAGTTTTTAAGCAGTGTTATCTTTCCCTTCACTACCTATTCATGCTTAAGCAAATGAAGATGACAAAATTTCAATAATTCATGATGGGCATTTCTCTGAGACATGTAATTCTTCTTTCCAAATACCTTTGCACCTCTTTTTAGATATCACAAGCAGTTTGGCTAGTATTTGCAAAGTAATTCTTGTCATTCATAATTTACTAACCTTTGACTGTGATTGCAGGAGCTTAATGAAACACTCTCTATCCTGTGGCTACATCCCAGGCTCAAAATCACATGAGAAGCAGTTGTCTTCTCATGTTGAGCTAAATACTTTCTTTTGGGATGCTAGTACACTTCCACTCTTGAAAGATCCATTGAAACACTGTAAAACCACCTAATATCAGTTTGACCTAGGGCATGTGCATTGCTGAGACTTTAGGGCTTGTTAGTGGCATGACTTAAGGGTGTAACCAACTTTATTTATAGAATAGGAAGGTCTGTTATGACTAGTCTATAGTAGACAAAGGTTCTTTGGCTTTAGGATATTTTGCCAAGGGATAAATGCCTAACGCACCACTACCTAACTTAGGGGAGACTTCTTTGGATAGATTTGGATTATTTTCTTTGGAGCTGATGGACAAGCTAGTATGGTTGAGGCTAGATAGGGCTTGATAATGAGGTTTCATCTCGTCATGGGTGGATTGAAAAGGTAGGAGGGCAAAAAATGTTTATGGGTGTTTTCCAGCTGGAAAATTTGACAATTTTTTAGATCAGCTGCTAGAAAACTTGGTTGTTACAACTAGTCATCACCAACAAGTGAAAAATAATGATGACTAACAATTTTTACATTCGGGATAGTCTGTATGTCTACCTTCCCACTTTTTGATCCTTTCTGTGCCCCCGGGCATACCCTGTCAATTACCATACCCATGCTCTCCATGGTGGGTCAAGTGCCAGTCAATATTGGTGCTACCCCCCTTCGTGATAGTCTTGTTAGAAAAGAGACATCAGAAACTTCAATCTCAAGCTCCTGATCTCGAAGAATGAATTTTTTCTAATCCTCATCCCAGATACTGATCAAATATTGCAGCAGCTCTAGTTGAGCTCTGAGACACGGTGTCATGAATAAATTTTTCAGTCCACAGTCTCTGTGAGCTTCCATGCATCTCGCATTTCCCATGGCAAGCTCATCCTCTTCGTTGTGTTCCCATTCCTTCCACTCGATCACAATTTTGTCACTCTTTCAAATGCAAACATGTTCTTATGGACATTATTAGCCAAATCTAAAGCTAAAATTTGTGAAATTTAGGTTTTCTTACTTGCATTGTAAGTTTTAAAAGGTTTGCATGGTTGGCACAACTGTTTTAGAAACATTCGTGCCAATGGACACGCCCCACTTCAGAAAATCAGGCAGTTGGTGCAAGTCCATCCCCGAAACCCGCGCCGACCGTCGTGCCCTAGTTTTTACAATTTCCCCCTTAGAAATAAAAACTAGAAGTTGAAAGTAATGAAAGAATACTTAAAATATGGGGAAGGATCTTACTTGGAATTGACAGATTTGAGATTGGTCTGTTAGATTACCCTCTATCGTCACCACAAAATTGCAATGTAAAATGGGTCACTATTGCTCCACAAGAGGTAAAAGTGAAAAGTAATTATTTTTTACCATTTTGGCATTTTATAACTTTTTAGAACCCTAATTAGGTTTTAAGATATGTTTTTTGATTATTACATTATGTTATTTTGAGAAATGGGTTTTACATTTGATTCTTGTGCAGCGACAGGTCTTTAATGAGATAGTGATGAAGTCATGAGTTGTATTTCATACTTTTTCGAACTTGGTAAAAACATGAAAAAGTCACTACTGGAGTCATATTTCAGCTCTTTTCTGACTCTCTAAAACTAAAAATATTGTCGAGACTCTTGTCATTTTGAACTCGTTAAATGGCTGTGAAACAATATCTACCCAGTATACATTTACCCCTTTTTCAGGCTGGGATAGATTATTTACAAAAAAGGAATACCTTAGACGATCGTGACTAAGAGGTTCTTTCAGATATTTTTTTCTACCTTTTCAGATCTGAGAGAATACTTATGAAAAGGGACATGGAGTTTTCTCTTCCGCTTCTTTTCAAACTCTCTAAACATGAAAATACGTCGAGTTCTTCCTTTGTCAAACTCATTAAACTTTGATGACATCAGACATCGTCACCATGATGTTCATCAAGTTCCTCCTTCCTAGGGATCATAAAATGTACTAGGATGGATTTGTCCGAAGCACAAACTTACAGTGCAAGCATATGTGATCCCATTCAAGAATTTTTTTAAAAATAATTGGGGTACTCGCCAGAAATGGTGGGGGAAAATGGAACCAGTATTTAGTCATGTTGACAGTATGTCGCTCTTTAACATGACACTCGTCTACATTCGTGTCAGGTTGGGGACATCTCATTTCATCATTTTTTTCCTCCATGGGTTTGGGTCATGTTCCTTTGTCTCATGTCGATGATGTGGGCAACATTATGGCCCTCCTTCGACCATGTCACTTCTTGTCGACTTCATCTCATTATCCAGGAAGTTGGTCTAGAGACTCCCTATCGGTACCTTGGAGCCTGCATGCCTCAATGGCAAGCTTTTTGCATTCGACGATAGGTCCACATCATTGGCCTTCGATCGAGTGATTCTGTAGGTGTTCATGCCAACTTACTATTCACATTCCGTGGATTGTACCTATTTTACCTTGAGAACCATTTTCATTATTAGTGGTTTCTCTTGTGCCTGTTAACAACTTTCATCATTGGCTGGTAATCTGGTGAATTTCTTGCATCGTTGACTTCAGCTCATATATTTGCATGCTTGAATTTGTACTTGTTTAGGTCGAGATGGAGCGCAAGACCTTGGATTTTGTCTGATGAGATCCAGGTTGCGGGATATTATGATTTATCATGGCTTTATTACATGACTCTTTTGATTAGATGGCTGCGACCATACCTGAATCTATTTGTTGATCCTTACTGCTGGATGGTTGTGTCCATACCATGGATCTCAATTTATATGTACTCTATTATGGATGGCTGCACCCATACCACATGTTCATGTCTTAGAGATATCATTTGTATTTGTAATTGCAAGTCTTCTGATGGCAGTGTTTGGTTTGAATGCGTTCTCATAAAGCATTTCACCCCTTTCTCTCTCTCGGACCTCATGCTTTAGGTGGCATCTTTTACACAACATTTTTTCACTGTCCCTGAAATCCCCATCCTGCACATTGGAGGCTCATTTATGTGACCGAAATAAAGTTTCATGCCTTGCAAAAACCATCATTGCATCCCTTGCCATGAGTATAACATTCCTTTTGTTGACAATTTCCTGAACAGACCACCAAAAACACATGTTTTTGCCTTGGCATTGGTAACCCATTATGCCCTCATGCCAATGAGGAAGATTAACACTGGACCCTGTGCCAGCTGGCATTCTGTATCAGTTAGTTGCCCATGCCAATCTGTTTATGGATATTTTTTTTTTAAAATGAGGCAAAGTTTCCATCATAAAAACTTCGCGGGCAAGTCATAGGGATTGTTTCGACTGAATAACCACTGCCTTCCTCCTTTGGTCTCTTGGTTCCACCTTTTGGGGAAACCTCCCAAGGGATAAGGCCTCCCTTCCATTATAGTAGGGATCTTAGCCTCCTCCTCTCCCTCTATAGATATAGCCATCCTCTATTGATGAGCTAGCTGAATTGAAGATATTATAGCATAAGCACTGGAGAAATTTCTATTCAAGATAGAACAGAAGAGTCCCTTATTGAGAGAGCTTAGGCTTGTGCCTTGATCCCGTCCAAATTCCCTGGCATTCATTGAGATGCTCTTCAACTGAACCCTGCTGAAGGAGGCTGCGACATCAAGGTTTGGTTGTAATTCTTTCTTCTACTAATACATATGCATGACTATTTTCTGGTTCCCATTGTGCATTAATGTGTTCTATTAGATGCAATATGCTTGCCCCTACTTGACTGGTTAGTAGTTATGAATGAGATTGTTGTTTCACATGCTGCTCTTGTTTGTTGATATTCATGCAGGTATCTAAGCATTGTTGCGGAAGGATCGTGACCCACCAAGATAGGAATCAAGAGGCTACCACTACAACAACCACGACAATAGCGTTGGACTCTAGGTAGGTTGATCTAACTCATCTATTTCATTCAATAATTAGGAACCTACACTCTAGCTTGTCCCTTTGTTACTAGACCCACTCTAGTGCTAGAGGGATCGTCTCTATCCGCAGAGAGGATTTACCTTCATAACAAATATTTACAAAATGATTTATTCATAAGAAAGTTTGTTGAAGAGTGGTTCTACTCAATCAATTTTCATTGGCTCAAAATCATATTCTTCAATTGCTGAAGAATTTTCATTGATTGAGATCTTCTTTTCCTCATCTCTTCAACTGTTTTCCTGCAAAAACAAATCAAAACAAAATTAAAATGTAAAAATAAAATCAAAATGTCAAATTTGGAATTTGAAAAAAATCCAATCAAATTTAATTAAATAAATAATTGGAAAGGAAATCTAATATTTTTATTGATGTCTGTGATGTTCCAATTGGTCATTAAAAATATAGATGAATGGATCTGCACTCAAAAGAGGTTGTGGGCAAATGAAAATGCAGAAAGTAAAACTCAAAAAATTGATTTTGTTTAAAAATTTGTAGCTTGATATTCTGCTGAATTTTATACCCAATAAATGATAAAATCTGGAAATGAAACCACTCCAGGAATAATATCCATGATTTTATCTATCCAATGAGCCATCCTGGGCCTCATTTTGCCAAATAAAACTCAATCTATGAGCTTCCAAAGTTGGTATAATTAAAATTGCTAGAATTCTAGAATTTTTTGTTGCTTAGGCTAAAAATCGAAATTTTTAAATTAAATTGTAATCCTAAATTATATTTTAATTATTAATTAATTAATACTAATTGATTTTAATTATGTTATTAATTTTAATTAATTACAAATCTAATTAAAAAAATAATTTAATAAGTTATAATAAATTAATTTAATGATTAATTAAAATATAATTATATTAATATTAAACTATATTATATAAAAATTATAATTAATATATAAATATTATAATATTAATATTATATTATATTGTAACTAAAATACAAAATTTTAAAACATTCATGTATTAATATGAGGAGAGTAGAGGGTATGGAGGGATAAGGGAGGAGGAGAGTTGAGTGAGTTGGGAGTTATAAGGTGGAGAGAAACATGAGGTAAGCATGAGGTAGGGTGAGGTGAGGTGGAAGGTGAGTGAGGTCATGGGAGTCATAAGGAGAATCATGAAACTTTATATTAAACGACTTAATCCGTTGCATGAAAATCAAAATTGTAATTTGCAATCTCAAATATTTAAGTGAGGGACTTGAGGAGCTTGAGTGAAATTGCGATATGCGATATTGCAATTTCACAATCGCAATTTTAAAATCGTAATTATTTTTTAAAATTAGGATTTTGGAAGGAAGGATGTGTTCTGAAGTGGGGCCCACGTCAGATTAACCATCTTACAAACTAGACTTCGGCCATTTCACAATTTTCAGGTTTTGGGTTTGGTAATTTGTTTTAAAATAACAAGTTGGGGTAAATTACCAAGATCTCGAAATGTGTTTTAGTCCATTATGCAATTTGGCGGGGTCATTTTGTAGGACCGTTAGTGAAAAATGAAAGAAATTGTAAAAATGAACTAAAAGTTTATATTTACAATGAATGACTATTTTAACTAAGAAAATTGAAATATTGGTACATTTTATACATTTTTCTAACCCATGCGACACAAATGATCAAACTTCAAAATAGTGTCATTTACAAACCGGTTGACCAAATGGATTGAAACAAGTATCGTTGGAAAACTCGTGAAAAATTAGATTCAATGAAATAGTCAAAATAGAAATCTGATAAAAATTAAAAATGGTAAAATTTTAGGACAAATAACTTAATGAAAATCATAAAAGGTGCTTAGTCAAAAATTAATAAAAAGGGTCCCCATTATTGAAGAAAGCTTGTGAAAAATCAGATTAAATGAAACAATCAAAATAGAAATCTGATAAAAATGAAAAATGGTAAAATTTTAGGACAATTAACTTAATAAAAATCATAAAAGGTGCTTAGTCAAAAATTAATAAAAAGGGTCCCCATTATTGATGTAAATAATTAAAAAAATGGGGGGTGTTGGGTTTCCCTACAACAGGTCCCTATGTTTAGCATCAGCTGCAACAAGGTCCTTACCAGCAATGGGGGCAATGTGCTTATCATGGTCAAAATCTGCCCTATTAGGGGCCGAATCCATATCAACCAGGTTGGAACCCTCAGATGGGTAACTTCCAGCAACTGTTTTCTCCTCATCATGCCCCCTTGCCATTTTTGGCTACGTTGGAACTGTTGAATGTGTCTAAGCTTACAAATGACCCAATCCAACATCAGTTGCATTGGCCACTAGGTCCAACCAAGATTTCAGGATATTTTCCTAAATTTTAAGGAAAATCTGGGGAAGACCTCCAATCCCATGTCATGATGTACTACTTATGGTGCTCTTCTAACTCTTGGGTCGACAATTCAATTCGTCTCTATCTTTTCCACTACACTCTTACAAGTGTCGCGACCAAATGGTATATTGAAGTCCCTCGAGGTGTATTATTTGATTTCAACACCTTGGCTATGGCTTTCCTCACTCACTTCTAGTTACCTTTCTGGTACGCGACTAGCACCCACCTTCTCACCTCATTGAAGCAGTCAAATGCTAATAAAATTTCGGATCACATTCATGAATGGAGGCATAGATTTCGCCTCATTAAATTCAAAATTCGAGATCAGTTGTTGATGGAATGGTTCATGAAATATTTTGTTCCAAAGATAGAAAAATATCTTGCCATGGGTGGTTGCATAATAGAAGAGGAAGTCATTACTCGAGCTCAATATCTAGATTTGGTTTATTCCCAATCTAGAACTCTATATGAGCTCCTTCCTAATGCACCGTGACCTTTAACTGATCCCTCAATCTCTCAATCTCCTACTACGCCTCTGATTGATGGCATTATTGGGGCAGTGGTCCATGTTGATAATAGTGCGTCCAAATATTATTCAAATTCTAAATCCACTACTGCCATTGCACCCTCCACTCGTTCGAAAACCTAGTAGAATCATGGTAAAACATCTGAGGTAATGCTGTCCAATCTACCACAACAGAAAAATCCTCAAAAGGTAAGAAAAAGGGTAAAGCAAAATCCAAATCTGATAACCCTAAATAGGATTTGAACAAGTCATTTGTTGATGATTCTTCCAAGCATAAGCCCAAGTATCCTTTTTTGATATGTGATGATGATCATTACACCAAGGATTTTTCTCGGCATGTTGAAGTTGCCCGTCTTCTGAAGGGCACTACTGGGACTCCAGATGTTTTGAAAGAACCATTTCCTTCTCAGTAGACACAGATGGTAGATCAACCCCAAACATTTGGAACATTCCAAGATTTTATGGCTGGCAAGGAACCTATTTCTATTACCATGAGATCTAAAGAATACCCGAATCCATCTAAATCTCTTACAGAACAAGATGCCACATATCACCCTTCCTCTTCCATACTTCCTAGTTCTGGTCCTCTCCAGATTGAGAGACCTAGCAGTGATTCTATTTTCCTACTACCTCCCAATGGTGTTCTATGGAAATAATCCTATAATCTAAACACGTGAGCTGCACAACACTACAATATTGTAGAGGATCTAGCTCAAGTGCCTTCAACGATGTCAGCACTAGAATTCCTTCAGTCATGTCCATCCCAACGAAAGGCACTACTCTCTTCCATTGGAGGGATTGATACAGTGGATTCCAACCTCATTAACTTCAATCTTGAGAACTTTGTTCCTCGCCTCCTATCTTAGGTATATTTTCTAATTCAAGTTATCTTGATAGGGAAAACCATTCACAGGATTGTCATTGATGAAAGTGCTTCAACTTGCATCATGTCTATTTCTTGTTGGAAAGCCACTAGTTCTCCTCCATTGAAGCTTTAGATGGCATATGTTCTCATCTGTATGGTGTTCTCAAAGCTTTACCCATCATGTTGGAGGGAAATATGGTTAACCTAGAAGTTGAGGTGGTATATTCCAATCTGAATGATAACCTCCTTCTTCAATGAAGTTCGACACATGCAATGATTTACTTCGTCTCCACTCTTTTCAATGTCCTCCACTTTCCCAATCAAGGGAAAATTGTGACTGTTGACCAACTCACTTTATTTTCCTCTAATTATTCAATAGGAAGCATTCCATATGTTGGGAATATCACTACCCCCTATGAGAAAATCAGGTCAGTTCGATTCAAGGACTCATCCCTTATGGGAATTTTTCCACTCCTGCCTCCTAATGTCGCCATTATCAACATGATATCACCTGGTCACGACCCATGGATTGTTCCCAGTCTTGACTTGGTCCAGGTGGATATTGGTGGCCACCCGCCTATTCCACTTGGGGCCCACCATTGTTTCTTTCATTATTTCAGTTTCCTTAATTTTAGCACAGTTTATTATTTTTTGCAAATTTTCAGGTCCTGAACTTCCAGAGATATTATAAGGCCCTAAATGACATTTTTTTTTTTTAAACTAGGAGCAACATGGAAGTTCCTTTGATTTTTCTCACACCAAAAATTATATTCCTTGGATAGATATTTCTAATGAGCTATTGTGCACATCAAATGGAGATTGTATGCCAAAGCTATATCCCTCGGAAGATTGATGTACCAATTTACCCAAATGAGGCCCATAGTTTTGGTGCTTCATATCCTAGGGTTAGGTTTTTGGATGTTTAGGGTTATCTATTATTTCTTAATAATAAATAGGACCTCGAGCCTCATTATAACACAGTTAAGAGGCTTGTAGCCACCACATCTCCTTTTAGAGATAAGCTACCAGTGCCCTAGCTATTTTATTTCCATTACGTCTATAAGCATATTTGTTATTAATGAAATGAAGATTTACTTTTGTTGCAACTCTGATTTTATGTGTATTTTTGTATTTCATTTTTTTCTTGAATAAATCCGAATCAGTGGTATCAGAGCGGTATGCTCTTTATCGATCCTTATTTGCATGTCCCCAATGAGGTTGGGGTATAAGGAGTTAGGGCTTGACCTGGTTGACCCTTTGCAAGATCAGCCTCACAAACCCCGACGATCGCCCATCAAGGAAGAAAATGAATATGAGGAAGCAAGAGATCCTATCAAAATATCTCTCGAGGATTCCCTCGAGAAACAAAGGAACGCGGTGATGGATAACTTTTCCCAGATCCTTCAACAACTTCCCATCGACGGCGCATCTACATCCAACAGTCACTCTAGAGGCACCACTCCTTTTAAGGTACAAGTAAAATTTGACATTACCATATTTGAGGCCCAAATAGATGCAGATGTCATAAATAAATGGTTGAGTCTATTATAAGGATATTTCTTGGTTCATGAATTTTACGATCCGGAGAAGATTAATTTTTCACCCCTCAAAGTCATCCCCCATGTCAAGGATTGGTGGGAAACCTACTATGGGAAAAAGGATGAGGGGGAACCCTCTCTGCTCTCCATTGTATCCACTTGGAATTATTTTTGAGACACCATTAATGAAAAATATTACCCCGTAGGGAGCTATGAGGACAAGTAGTTAAAATGGAATACGTTGCGGCAATAAAGGGATCAAGATGTGCATGAGGTGATGAATATGTTCCATACCCTGAGCAGAAAGTTGGGTATCAAAGATTCATAGAAAAATTTGGTGTTGAAGTACCGTAGTTGTCTGTTCAAACACATTTAGGAAGAAATGGGGTTCTTGGACATCTCCTCTCTTGGTACGGCATACCAGAATGCTGCCAAGATTGAGCATAAATTCAAACAGAAGAAATGAGACTTTAGATCTGTGAGTCAAAAGCAACGGAAAGGTGCCTCCAAACCATAGAACAATGGATAAACACAAGGCATGGTGGCCCAAGACAACCTACCAAAGCCACGTTTAAAGAACAACACCGTGAAGCCAAAGAAGGACACAGGAAAGTGGTGTGAGTTCCATAAGAGCTCCACTCACAACACAAGTGAGTGTCGAGCTAGGCAGTCACTAGTGGTTGAGATGAAGGCTTTTGAATTAGATGCATTCTATAACTCTGAGTTAGAACCCGCCAAGGGGAATGACAAAAGGAAACAAATTATCGATGCGGAACCCAACTCCACCGTTGCCATCACGAAGATCTAGAAGGAGAAACCAGAAGATCCAGAGGAGGAGAAGCGTCTCTTCCACTCCCAGATGTGGGTAAAGGGTTCCCCGCTATAGTTCATATTTGACAGTGGGAGCCAAAACAACCTCATTTCAGCAGAGGTCGTGAAGCATTTGGAATTTCCGACCACAACACACCCACAACCATACACCATCAGGTGGTTTCACCAAGGACGGTATCTATGCATCGTCCAGTAGTGCCACCTTCCCTACAACATTAATCCCTTCACGGATGAGGTATTATGTGACATTTCTCTTCGTGATGTTTGTGATGTATTATTAGGCTAGCCATACTTGTGGAAGCGCATGTTGTGTATGAGTCTCAACCTCATGTTGTTATTGTTACTTTAGGCAATAAGTTGTACAGGATACCAGCTATACCACGAGTCCATATTCATGAAAATGGTCACCAAAGATAATGGTTCCATGAATTCTCCAGTATATAGTAAGGAGGGAGAATTATCTTGTCTTATGCTTGAGGAGGATGAAAAATTCCTGCAAGAAACAAATAAGTGTCCTATAATCTAGGAGAACCTTATGGGTAGATTGGAAAATGAAATATGGACCTTGGAGCTTTATGGAGCTTACTCATGGGAAGGAAATGAGGCTGGGGTACTCTTGATATCACCAGAAGGATGCTTGGTTCCCCTCTCCTTTATGTTGGAATTTAAAGCCACAAATAATGTGGCTGACTATGAAGCCCTATTTTTGGGGTTGCAGACAGCATGGAACATGAACATACAGAACCTCAAGGTGTTTGAAGATTCAGAGCTGGTAGTGAGGAAAGTCAGGAGCCAATGCCAAAATAAACACCCGCGGGTCATAGCCTACAAGAATTAGGTATGGGATTTATTTGAGAACTTCTTTTCTGCTTTCAACATTTAGTTCATGCCCAGGGAAAATAACATAATGGCGGACTCACTAGCTATGGATGCTAGTAATTTCTGCCCCCTGAAAAATCCTTTTCTCAGGTATGAGGTTGAAATGAGATACCGCCCCTCCATTCTTGAAAACATAAAGCATTAGCAAGTCTTCAAATATGAGGAGCAGTTCCAGCATTTTATGGAAATGGTGGGCAAGTTCTCAAATATGGTGATTGATTCAGTCCTGGAGGACTACAGTGAGGAGCCAAAAACTAGATGGGAAGAGACATTGGCTGGGCACCGTGTTCTACAATTAAAGGGAAATGTAATCCCCAGGGCCCTTGTTCCATTGGAGATATTTTTTGATAATAATGATATTCCGGTGAATCCCAGCAAACTGTAATATCCTCAAATTGGGACTACTAGCAAGGCATGCCTAAAAAACACATGTTTTAGGAATGTATGCTACAGGATTAGAAACCAGCACTTGGATCCCTTAGACCCCACAATCTAAGACCTGAATCCAAGAGGGATTAAAAAAAAAATCCTTCTAGGTGGGTTAAACAGGTCTCCCCACACCTAGTGTCGTTGGAAAATGCCCAAAGAAGGGGCTGCAGCAATATAAAACAACAGTGCTGGAAAATAACGCAGTCCAGCCCAATACTTTCAAGAGATCAATATAATGGTTCATTAATCACTTATACATCAGCAAATAAGGTTTAAAATAAGGCCCATACAATGTACAAGAGAAAAATAGAGAACTTGGATGAAGAATTCCTCAAGTATTGCCTGTAAAAAGGCTTGACAACATTATATTATGAGATAAAGAAGTTGTACATTACATATCAGATCTAGAACAGATCTGTGTACAAACTATTAGATCCATATTAGATTTGTACACTAGAATAGTTCCTCTACACATTCCCCTCGGGGTTTTGAGCAAAAAATGAGATACAAAGAGTAGATCTGAGATCTAAAGTTGCAGATCTGCAGTAAGATTCAAAATTTCTGAAGTAAATAAAATAACACAGCAGATCAAATCTGAACAGAACACGGATCAGAAATCTAATCCATGGATCACCACAGTGAAGGGCATAACCCAAACACCAGAGATATCTCCTCCAAAAGTATGTCAAAACACCCTGCAACTTCCTTCTTGCATATAATGCAATGGTGGGAGAGAAACTGCACTATTGGCTCTAGCAATGGTTTAGCCTAATGCCAAGATCTAATTATGCAGCTCCAATGATCTAATACTCTGTTATCAAGAGGATAGAAGGCTCTCCCACTGAAAGGAGGCACCATAATGGCCTAGATCCGAATAGATCTAGCCTCCACTTGATGCAGCTTACAAGCACAACCAAACCCTCAATAGGATCTACGTTGTAGTTGGAATATGTAGCTTAGCCAAATGCCTGATAGTGGACAAGATCAGCAAGACTCTGTTGAAGATTTCAACAAGAATAAATGAAGGAGGCATCCTGAAATATCATTCGTGATCCTAGTTGGAAAATAATCACCTAAACTAGGTGGGGCCCACACAGGTGATTTTTGGCGCAAAGTCTATTTTTAGACATGTCGATCATATTCTATGAGTTGCAGGATGCTATTTGTGGATGGTTGGTCAAGTTGAAAAAAATATATGGACTTCTATTTTTAGACATATTGGGTGGAGTCTATTTTTAGATTTCCAGTCTAAAAATAGATATGTCGAATATTATTAGATGTTAATAATATTTGGACTCTAAACATTATCTTATTCTCTTGGATCACTTCAGTTAAGTGCACAGATGTGGCACAACAGCTGACAAAAGGAATTACACTATTCCTAAGGGTTTAATGGAGCTATTTCATGGAGGAATTCAGTCAGAACTCATGTGAAAGAGTTTGGTGGAGTTGTAGAAGTAGTTGGGGGAGTTGTGTTTAGTTTAACTCAATTAGACACAGTTGAGCTAGTTGTATCTAGTTTAACTAATTGATACACTAGTGAGATTGGTGTGAATTAATTAATAATTAATTCACTAAATATTAACTCATTAATCAACTGAGGAATACATCAGTTAACTACAGTGCATGGATAGTTTTAGTGGAGACCAGTGGAGAGGTAGGTGAAAGAGCAAGTGTGACTATCAGTTGTGACTATAGTGATGCACTGATTGCATCCAAAACTCAGTGGAGATCCATATGAAGATTTCATGAGAAATTCTGGGGTAATTTGAGTTCATCCAGAGCCATTCTTCAGCAGGGATTGCGCAGTAGAGGCAAGCTAGCAGGTGGCAAAGATCGGTGCATGGATTTGCAAGATCGAGCGTGATTAGTGTGTAGCGATTGGACTGTATTGAGAGCTTGTGATAAGCTTTGTATGAGGATTGTTACATGATCTCTATGACATATATTATATACATATAGTTGGGGTTTTCAGCTTCTGGCTTTCCTGTAAAAACAACTGTGTTAATGTGTGTGAATTTTTATGGTTTCGTGTGTTCATGCAATTGATTTAAATTTCCGCATGTGATGATCAATGGTGGAATAGATTATGTATTGTGCATGAAGTTAAAATAGTGTGTGATCAGGAGAATATTGGACATATAACGCATTATTTATATAATTTCTATATGGTATCGGAGAAGTTGATCATTGGAGGAGATTGCAATTATTGAAGCGGTTGAGTTTTGTGCTAGTGGAATTCGAATTTGCTACAGTGTTCTCTTGGTGTCAAAGTTGAGCATTCATTGAAATGTCTTTCAACGAATTGTGATTGAAGTATGCCCTTGAGGGCAGCTCAAAATATATTGCATGGAAGGACAGGATAGAGGCTGTGCTAGAGGATAATGGGTTGAAGGAGTTCATAGATGCTGATATTCCTAAACCGAGTTCTAGTGATGTAGCCGCACTTGACGCATGGCAAAAGTAGGTAGCAAGGTGTCGAAGGATTTAGTTGGAAGGTGTGAAGGATCACATTATTTCCATCCTTCATGGTAAAGCCACTCCATTTTTTATGTGGAAGGCTTTGACAGAATTGTTCCAAAGCAGAAGTGACCAGAGGAACTTGGCACTTAAAGACAAGCTCAGGAAAATAAAAATGGAGAAGAATGACACTATTTCGGTATACTTGAAAAAGCTTTTCCACTGCAAGGATGAGCTTGGGAGTGTAGGAGTTAGTGTGGATGAAGAAGAATTGGTGAGCTTGGCTCTCCTTGGGCTTCCTAAGAGTTGGCATAGCTACGAGGACTCTGTCAATGGTCAAGAGAAACTTCCAGGATGGGAGCGACTTTGGTCGGATATTGTGCAGGAGGAGATAAGGCAGAGTACTAGGGATGGATCTTCATCAAAGAATGATGATGAAGAGGATTGCGCTTTGGCTGCCAAAGCAAGGAAATGGAAGGGGAAGAAAAATCCTTCTCAATCTGTTACGGATGGAAAAGAGCGTGACATGTCCAAAGTGAAGTGTTTTCACTATCACGAACATGAACATTATGCCACACATTGTCCACAGAAGAAGAATAACAAGCAGGCTACTGGAGTTGCAGCTGGTGAGGCTCTTGCCTCACAATTTAAGCTGGACTTCTCATTGATCGCATGCATGGTGTCTTGTACATTTGGATTGGGGTGGTACTTTGATAGTGGCACTTCCTTTCACATGATGGGAGATGTGAAACTTTTCAATGACTTGGTGGAGAAAGATCTCCAGTTGCATGTTGATTTGGGTGACAATGGATGATACAATGTGACCAGCATTGGTACCATTACCTTTCAGAGGGAGTTAGGTAAACTCATTCTTTTACAAGATGTAGTGCATGTTCCAAGTTTAAAGAAGAATTTAATCTTAGTCGCAATGTTAGAGGATAAAGGCTATGATGTTGTCTTTAGTGAATGAAAATTTTTCCTTCAGTACAAAGCAACAGGACAAGTCAAGAAGGTTGGGATTCGAGCTAAGAATCTCTACAGACTTGAAGTAGATGGGATTTCTATGGAGCTTCCTAATGTTGGGAAGTGCAAGAAATCCATGCAATTGAAGTTTGAGAGGGAGCTAGATTTGCATGCAAGTAAGAGTGAACCTCAGGATGTGGAGCAGCCACAAGATGAGGATCATGGAGTGGGAGCAACCACTCATGCAGAGAAATTTCGTGCCAGATGGGCAGAGGGAGTGCATGCAGCTATACCACCAGGTGAGAGGTGAGGCGACATGCATGAGTAATACCAAGAGGAGATTTCTGGGTAGGATTCGTTGAGATGATGTGGATCTCATGAATTGAACTTGGCTACGAGGTGCCCACATTGCAACAGTATCATGATCAGTTGGATTGATGTAGGCAAATCAAAGTGACAGTGTCAGATACTGGAGCATGGTTCAGAGTTGACAACAAGTGCAAAGTGCATGGGTTCCTGAAGACATGTGTAGTAGCTAAGAAAAAGTAGAAGACTTTGATGATAGATGCATCAGATTGATTGAGTCGTTTGGATCCTATTTCAGTTTTGGAAGTGTTGCAGCAAGAGTTGTGGAGCAGATGCATGGAGTTGCAGGGTGCTTGCAAAGGTTGCAGGGTGAATGCATGGAGTTGCATGTCGCATGCAAAGACAATCCTTTCTTGTTGAGAGGGAGAGTTGAATATTTCAACAAGAAACAGTGAAGGAGGCATCTTGAAACATCATTCCTGATCCTATTTGGAAAATAATCACCTAAACTAGGTGGGGCCCACACAGGTGATTTTTGGCACAAAGTCTATTTTTAGACATGTCGATCATATTCTATGAGTTGCAGGATGCTATTTGTGGATGGTTGGTCAAGTTGGAAAAAATAGATGTACTTCTATTTTTAGACATATTGGGCGGAGTCTATTTTTAGATTGCCAGTCTAAAAATAGATATGTCGAATATTATTAGCTCTTAATAATATTTGGACTCTAAACATTATCTTATTCTCTTGGAGTGCTTCAGTTAAGTGCACAGATGTGGCATAGCAGCTGACAGAAGGAATTACACTATTCCTAAGGGTTTACTAGAGCTATTGCATGGATGAATTAAGTTAGAACTCATGTGAAAGAGTTTGGTGGAGTTGTAGAAGTAGTTGGTGGAGTTGTGTTCAGTTTAACTCAGTTAGACACAGTTGAGCTACTTGTATCTAGTCTAACTGATTGATACAATAGTGAGAGTGGTGTGAATTAATTAATAATTAATTCACTAAATATTAACTCATTAATCAACTAAAGAATACATCAGTTAACTACAGTGCATGGACAGTTTCAGTGGAGACCAATGGAGAGGTAGGTGAAAGAGCAAGTGTGACTATCATTTTTGACTATAGTGATGCAGTGATTGCATCCAACACTTAGTGGAGATGCCTATGAAGATTACATGAGCAAGGCTGGGGTAATTTGAGTTCATCCGGATCCATTCTTCAGCAGGGATTGCGAAGTAGAGGCAGGCTAGCAGGTGGCAAAGATCAGTGCATGGATTTGCAAGATCGAGCATGATTAGTGTGTAGCGATTGTACTGTACTGAGAGCTTGTGATAAGCTTTTTATTAGGATTGTTACATTATCTCTATGAAAAATATTATATATAGATATTTGGGGTTTTCAACTTCAAGCTTTCCCGTAAAAACAACTGTGTTAATGTGTGTGAATTTTTATGGTTTCATGTGTGCATGCAATTGATTTAAATTTCCGCATGTGATGATCAATGGTGGAATAGATTCTGTATTGTGCATGAATTTAAAATAGTGTGTGATCAGGAGAATGTTGGACATATAATGCATTAGTTATATAATTTCTACAAACTCCTCCAAGAGCTACTCAATGGAAGAGGTGGGATTCCCGATCAGGAACACCCTAGTGCTAAACAACACTATTCTCTGCTAAACAGCCAAGAGAATGAGAAATGTCTGAACAGACAATATCTTCAGAAAATATCATATCATGAACAAACTTCCCTTGATTTCCTCCTTTTCCTTTTATAAGTTAGGAATTGGGCCAAATCCTAAACCTTCTCAATGATTTAGCTTTGTTCACATGTGTAGCCTCCAACTAGAACCACACTGTGCATCTAGAAGGTTCATTGCATCTAGAAAATGTTGATGATTTGGTCTTGGTTGACTTTTTCAACTGATCCAGCCTCTTTCACACTTAAGTGTGCTTATGAAAATAGCTCATATTTAGCCTTGTTTACATTGAGCATTGATTTTATTTAGGATTCACTCCTTAAAGATTAATGTTGTTGACTTGGTCAACTTGACTTTTTCCACATGCAAAAAGTCTCTTTTCACACATGAGGGTGTGAAATCCAGCTTCTAGAATGATCCCCTTTCACACCAAGAGTGTTTTTGGGCTGATTTAAATTAAGGATGGGTCTCCTTCTCCATTTATTCATCTACTAAGTGCAAAAATCAAAATTCAATATTCCCATTAGCTGCATGCTTATGTAGGTATATTACACAAACTTACCACCAACGAGCCTATCAGGGACATGAAAATTGGGAGAGAAGAAGATCCAAAGGTGGTAAAGTTATCGAAAGGGGTCCCCAGAGAATACCAAGACTAGTACCTCATGCTGTTTCAATGATATAGTGATGTCTTCGTCTGGTCATACCAGGATCTGAAGACTTTTTATATTTATATTATACAACATAAGATACTGCTCAAGGAGGATGCCAAGCCTCATAAGAAAAAGTTGAGATAGATCAATCCCCTTCTTCTCTCATCCATTGAGAAGGAAATAAATAAGTTGTTGCAAGACAAGATCATTGTCCCTCTAAGGTACTCCAAATGGGTGGCGAACCTGGTACCTGTCAGAAAGAAGAATGGTGAAATCAGGCTTTGCGTGGATTTCCGCAATCTGAACAAAGCCTCACTCAAAGATAATTATCCCCTCCTAGAGATGGACAACATATTGCAAAAGGTGGTGGGGTCCTCCCCCATGTCTATGATGGATGGATTCTTGGGATATAATCAGGTGGCAGTGCTCTTGGAATACCAAAAGAAGACATCGTTCACTATGCCTTGGGGAACCTTCTATTGGGGTTCCCACGTTTTGGCTAGATTAGCAAGACCAAAAGATGAGACAACATCAGAACCACTTTCAGACCTTAGGATCTAGCCCTCCTAGGTCCAGAGAGGGATCTCTCTATATGAGTCAAAGGTGTATGTCCTTGAGGCTCGAATTTAAGATGTTAGGCTGGTTATATGCACAGGGTTTGTCTGTTTGATTTTGAGTTTGGTTGCTGGGAATCAGGAAAGAAGGGTTCAGCATAAGACAAGGCTGGGCAAAGAGGATTTTAGGCAAAGGAGAGATAGTTCAGGGAAGCATCAAGACCATTGGGCAATGGAGTCAGGAAAGGATTTACTTGCTAATCAACATGCAAGTTTTCAGTTGGGCTAGTCATCTAAAGCCTTGGATCCTAAAATGATAGTGTGGCATGGGACATTAAGGATTGAAAATTAAAGAAGGATAACCATCCAATTTTGTTTATAGATCAGGTCAGAGGTCATTTAACTCTAGACCTGTTTGGACATAATCAGAGGAAACTAGAGGGATCTTGGAAAGGTTTAATTGAAGTGAAAAAATCCTAGTGAGGTAGAGGCAGAGTTCTAGACCTCCCAGTGTTCTCAATTCATTCAACTAAGTCCTAACAAGAACAACTAAGAAACAGATTCATTAATTCAAACATCAGCTAGCAGGCAATGTCATCCACTACACTAGTTAAATTAATTGAAACCAATTCCTCAGATAACACATTAAGCAGAAAACTTTGAAGGAAAGGAGAGCAGAAACATAGGGTAACTAACAAGGGTAAATCCTATGCTAGATTTCTAATGCAAGCCAGAAGAAATGGAATGAAATGAAATAAAACACAGAGATAGAAAAACATCACTGTAGCTTTAGATTAGGATCCAAAGAAATGTTCTTGCCATATTAAAGAACAATACCAATCAAGTACAACACTGTCGAACAGCTTGAAATCCAGCCTGAAACACCTTCCTCAGCCTACCTTACAATTTTACACAGAGAAATTGTCTCAAGAGAAACAACATGCAATTCACTGATATCCCATCAACAACCTTTACAATTTTTTCTCATGAGTTTTATAGCAGAAAGATGAGCAGAGGAGGTAGCTGAAGAACTAAATGCATCATTAAAACACATAAGAGTAATAGGGCCAAGGCCCATTCTGTTTTAAATTCTGTGCATTTATCTCTGGTCCTCTTTGGATGAAATAGTGGTCTTCTTTAGGCTTCCATTTACTTTGGATATGACTTTGATGCAATTTGGCTGCGGTACTCTGTAGTACTTTTTATGAATAAACAAAGGGTAAACAAATGACAGTGAAGACCGCCATTCTGCATAGCAAATTCTCTGGTAGCTCGGGACTATTGTCAGGGTGGAAATTTCTTTGAGAACACGAGACAGAATAAAACTGTATGGGCACTCCGTCCTTTTATGGAGAAAAAACCTTCTGCTGACATAGAAAACCTGAAATACATTAATTTCTGCACTGTGTACCCTCTGTGTGATTCATGATGTTTTCAAACTAGTATTCTGTGTTCAAATACATGGATTAAGGCTCAAGGATCTTCAGTTCCGTGCCTTAAACCCTCTGCTGCGCCTCTCTGTCTCTGATAATGAAGGCCGTGCCTTTAATGGCCCTAGGAATATTGTACATATTTTTCAACCTTGTTCTTTAAATGGAAGTCATGTCCACAACCTTCCCAGGCTTTGCTTCATTAATTCAATCTCTACATCTGATATTTCTTGCATTCTCTGTCACTGTAACAAAGACTGAGAAACACGGCGGTTTTCTACCACTCATAACCCTGCAAAACATGCAAACTTGTTAAGAAATCATGCATGGGGGGGTGGATGCAGCGAGGGCAATAAGAATGGCAATGCAGACTGCGGGGAGGTGGAACAATGTGGGACAATGGCGAGAAACAAGACGCAGCAGTGGAATATGGTCATGGTGAACGTGGATGGAGCGCAGCAAGGTTTAAATGAAAACCTTTGAATTTTGACCCTTTTGAATGAATATATGCGACAGGACGGGTGAATATATGATGCACACACATGGAGTGGTGACGTGGTGGTACGGGATCAACAGCGGGGATATGATTAATCGGGGTTGTCCGATCTCGGTGGAGATCGATGGTGGAGAACACATCAGAAGGCGATGGACGGTGGGCCAGGGGTACGGCTGCCTTGAGATAACTCCTGCGCAACTCTATAGAACAACGACCGTTGGATGAACAATTGTAGATTGGACAGTGTATAGCAATATCGCGCCGAGGCAAACACTGAAAGATAATGCACAATGGAGGGCGGTTTGTGAACAGTGCATGGAGCCACGTGTCGAGCATTGAGTGGAATCGCTCTGAAACAAAGAAAACCGCCAGCCCTCAGAAAGTGGTGCGATAGAAACCAGGTGGTTTTTGGAATAGCGTGCAGTGGGGACCATCGGGACGGGGGAATATGGACCATTGATCGTGATTTAAATGAACGGTGGATCTTCGATCAGGCGGTGAATGGGGTGAACGACGGGCACTGTTAGGACTTGCGAACGTTGTCCGATCTAAATAGATCCACGGTTATAAATGCGCTTGATATACATTGGAGATTAGCGCCTTTAGGGCCAACGCTTGGTTCCAACTCACAGATCACATGGGGGAAATGGTGCATGGGCTTGGCTGAAAGGGGCTAAGGCCTAATTATATGGTAACATGGTTTTTCGGCATATGTTAATGAGATTTGAGGCCAATCAAGGTAACGGTAGAGGTAATGAGGGTTTAAATGGCCAACCAAGGGGTATGTGTGGGCTTTAAACGAGGTTTTGGGAGAATTAGAGTGTTAATGAAAGAAATTAAAAGGGGAGAAAGAGGGTGGAAAGTGGGGTATTTTGCAGGGATACCAGGGGCAAAAATAGGCCTTTTGGAGCACAATTTTTTACAATTAGAGAGGCTAGGGGATGGAAATCAACAGAGGGGAGATCAAAGGGCAGAGGGCATAAAGAGGTTTCAAGGATGATGTGTTTTCAAGGGAAATGCATTCCTTGAAAGCTCAGAGAACAACTTAGCCCCCAGTTTGCTTGTCAAAAAATTCATAGGGGGCTAACAGTGGCTCCACATGGGGATGGCTTCTTCTTGAAGGAGTCAAGAATTCAGAAAATGATCTTTGGTGTAGGCCAAATGCCTACTACTTGAGCTACCTTTCTTCTTTGATTTTTAGCTGCCACAAATATGATAGATTAGTAGAAACATTCCCAAACAGTCTACCTACCCATCCTACAATCCTAGAATTTTTCTTCTAGGGTGCATTTGAACTAGCAGACCCTTTACATCATTTATTTTTTATAACAGAAAATAAACCTATTCTAAATCTACCCTTATTACTCCATGAGACCAAATTAGACTGTTGGTCTCATATGTTTCTCTACCTAATCTAATATCTTCTGGGATTAGACTGTCCAGCAGATTTCTTCTCTACATTCTACAACAGAAATTTAAAAACAGTCAAACTAGGATTAGACAGTCTAGTTTGCTATGGGTCCAAGGCATAAAGACAGTTGCACATGGACAAGAATTTGCAGAAACTTAAACAAAACTTTGAAGGCTTGAAATCTGAATTTTGGTGCATCCTTCCTTTCCTTGTGACTCAAGTTTTGAGCTTGTTAGAGTCACTTTCTTTTCTTCATTTCAGCTTTGGTTTTGGGCATGTCAGAGCTGATTATTCTTTCTTCTTTGCTGGTCCAGATTTTGAGCATGCTAGGACCAGCTATTTTGTCTCTTTGGCTCAAGTTTTGATCATATTAGAGCCAATATTTTGCACTCCAGAGGTTCATGTTTTGAGCATGACTGAACCTCTCCTTTTTTCTTTTTTTTTTTGAAACAAAGTACTACAATGGTATGTACAATGGAAATGGAAACTGGAAATTGGAAATCAGCAGAAGTAGTGTTTGAGCATCCTGCCATTGACAAGACCCCCAAACAGCTTTGTACCGTCAAGTTCTTGTAGGAAAAATGCATTTGGACCCATAGTGGCTTGGATGATGTATGGACCTTGCCACAAACTGTCAAACTTGTCGTGCTTTCCTTTATCCTCTCTCCTTGTGTCCCACTTCAGAACCTTGTCTCCAATTTTGAAATCAGAAGCTTTGGTTCTTTTATCAAACAAAATTTTTATGTTTTCCTAAACTTTGATAGCTTTGTTATAGACCTCTTCCCTTGTTTGCTGGAGATAAATTGTTTCATTTATCCTTCTCACCATACTGTCTTCTTCTGTTTGAATCTCTTGGACAAGCTTTATCACTAGTACTCCCAGGCTGGTAGGAAAAATTGCTTCTGTTCCATATACAAGATGGTATGGTGACATGCCAATGGACTTCTTTGTTGTAAGCATGTCAGCCCATAGAGCATGCACTAAATTTTTATGCCATGATTTCCTATTCCCTTCTAGCATCTTTTTGATGATGGTCACCAGGCTTTTGTTTGATGATTCAGCTAACCCATTACCTTATGGGTAATAATCAGTTGAATGGTTGAGTGCTATTTTATATCTATGACAAAAATCAACCATTTTCCTTGATCCAAAAGCAGCAGCATTATCAGTGATTATTTTTCTTGGACAGCCAAACCGAGAGAGGACATGGTCTTCTAGGAACCTAATGATGATAGAATATGTGGCATTCCTAGTAGGTATGGCTTCTATCCATTTAGTGAAGTAATCTGTGGCAGTTAAGATCCATTTGTGTTGTCTAGAAGAAGCAAGGTGTATTTCTCCTATGAAATCTAGGCCTCATTGCATAAAGGGACCTTCAATAGTGATGGGTTATAGAGGGAGGGGGGGGGGAGTTTTCTTTTGCCTTCAAAGATCGGGCATTTGTGGCAGGCAATTATCATCTTATGGATATCATTCAAGAGTGTAGGCCAATAATAGATAGCTTTAAGTATTTTGTTTGCAGTGACTTTCTAGTTCAGGTGTCCTCCACACTCTCCTGCATGGAATTCTTGCTTAATCCTTTCAGCTTCATTTTCAGGCAAGAATTTAAGCAATAGGCCATTTGTATTTTTCCAGTATAATCACTCATTCATTATACAATAGTTTCGGGCTTTAAGTTTCAGGAATATGGCCTTGGTTTTTGACAGTTTAGGAGGGACATTGAGATTTTTGAGCACGTAGAGAATATTAGAGTACCAAGGAGAGTTCTGAAACTTCTCCTTGACAGTGGGATCAGGCAATCCTTCCTACTCATCTAAGGCATCTACCATGTTTATGTCAAGGGCCTGTAAATTTGATTCAGCCATTAATTGAGCTAGGCCCTGACCTTTGATCAGTTTTGTGGGCTTTATCTTGAGGTCATATTCTAAGATTGTAGCAATCCATTTGCCCCTTTTTCCATCTGGGTCTTGGGACAAGATATCTTTGACTACTATGTTAGGCACATAGGCTATGGTGTGAGAATGCAATATGTACACCCTGAAATCTTTTAAGGCCTTGACTAAGGCATAGGCCTGTTTTTCCATTACATTATATTTCAAAGGTGCATCTCTTAGTGCTTTGCTGAAAAAGGAAATTGGTTGTTCCATTCCCTTTGGGTTTTTCTACAGTAGAATTGTAGCTACTGTGTGCTCAAAGGAAAATGAAAATATCAGGAAATCCTTTGAGAAATCAGGGCTAATCAGAACATGAGCTTGGGTGAGTGCAAGTTTTACTGATTCAAAAGATTTCTTAGCCTCAACAGTCCATTTAATTCCTACACCTTTCTTCAACATGTTAGTCATACTCCTAAGGTGTTCAACTAAATTGGGAATAAACCTCCTGAGGAAGTTGATTTTCCCAATGATTCTTTGGTGTTTCTTGGGTGTGTGATCTGTAGTATTCCCTCAACTCTTTATGGGTCTATCCTAATCCCTTTTTCAGATATAATATAGCCAAGAATTTTTCCTTCTTGCAACCCAAATATAGTCTACTTAGGATTTAATGACAGACCAAACCTTCTACATTTTTCAAAAAATTTCCTCAGATGTCTTAGGTTTTCTTCATCAGTCTTGGAGTAGACTGTTATGTCATCCAGATAGATAACAATGAAGTGTCCTATTTCATCTGCAAAAGTTATGTCCATTGCTCTTTGGAAGGTTGTGCCAACATTCATCAGTCCAAAAGGCATTTTTACATACATAAAGGTGCCCCATGGAGTGGTAAAAGTTGTTTTGAGTTGATCTTCTGGGAGTACTAACACTTGGTTGTAACCTAAAAAGCCATCTAATAGGGAGATCCTTCTTGAGCCTACTACTTTCTGAAGAATGTGCTCCATTCTTGGCAAAGGATATTTGTCTTTGAGTGAGGCTCTGTTAAGGTTCCAGAAGTCTATGCACAATCTGATCTTCCCTGTTTTCTTTCTCACAGCCACTAGGTTTGATACCCAATCAGAGAACCTCACAGGGACTATTATGCCTGCCTCATACATCTTCTTTATCTCTTTTTCAATTGCAGGCAATTACTTAGGGTTTATTCTGCGAAGTTTTTGTATGAAGGGCTTCTGATTTTCTTTCAAGGGTATTTTGTGCTATATGATGTTTGTGACATAGGCCTTTAAGTCTTCATAGCTCCAAGCAAACACATCAATGAATTCCTTGAACAGGTCAATGTATTTCTTCTTCATGTTTGCAGGTAAAGACTTTGCCAGTTTAATCGTTTTCGGATTATCTTTAGTGCCTATGTTGTATTCTTCAAAATCAGAGTCTGCATGTTCTATAGTGGGCTTTTTTGCTACATGGTCAAAGTCGAAAAGGTCTTCTAAAGGTGCCAGACCTCTAGGTATATTCTTATCTTTGGTCTGCAGCACCTCTACTTCTTCGTTGTCTGTGTTTTCACATTTTTCGTTTGGATTTCCAGTTTCTTCAGTAAGAATGTTTATTTCTATGTTACAGGGTGGTTCTAGTTCATCTGGGGAATCCTCACTTGGGCAGCTATCATCAGATTTTGAGTCTGAATCAGAAAATTCAAACTCATTTTTGCCTACTAGGAAATCTTCAATCTGTTTGTCTCCTTCAAAGACTTGCCAATATTTTTCATTATCTGTCATTGTAGGTCTGAATTTGGTCTGAATGATGATTTTTTGGTCAGCTAGAGTCTTAGGATATGAACTAGCCAGGCAAGCTAATCCATTTGCAATAACGTTTTGACTCCTAGGAACAAACACTAATTCATATTCCACAAATTTTTTCAATATATCCATGGCATCGTTCCTATATGCCCTCAACCTAGGGTGTTTTGCTGCATCTTCACCATTCACCTGTTTGATCACCAACTCAGAGTCTCCACATACAGTTATCCTAAGGGCCCCTAATTTTTTCAGCAGATTTAAACCCAAGATGAGAGCCTCATACTCCACAATATTATTTATACATTTGAAATGCAGGTTACATGCATGGCCCTCTGCGTAGTCACTTTCTGTATTAAGCACCCACACCCCTACTCCAGCAGTTCTTCTAGTACAGGACCCATCGAAACTCATTTCCCACAGGGGTTCATTTTTCGTTTTATCATCATTTCCTTCCCTACAGTAGGGTTCGCCATCATGTTGTGTTATATGGTCTACACTAGGCTGGGGGTTGTTTTGTTTTTCGTAATGGGTGTGGAGATCAGAGAGGTGGCTAGTTGGATGATTGCATTGGATTCCTTGTTCTCTCTGATTTTCATTTTCGGTATTCTGCCCATGGTTTTCTACATCATTTCCTTCTGGGTATAGAGTAGCCATTATGTTAAAATCCGTGGGTTCTGTGTCATTGTTTGTATCTCTGTCTTCTGATTCTGGCTCTCCCGAGGATTGATCATTGTAGAGGATGAAAGAATCCAGATCTGTGTGCACAGAGTATAAAGCTGAATTTTCAGGCTTTTTGGGGCTACTAACCAGGAACTCCATTTGTGCCTCCCTATACAGTCTTCTAAGTTGGCTAAAAACTGGGATTGTGGCATATGCCCCATCCATCTGCATTGTACCATGCAGCTTGGCTCCCCATGATCTCGATAACAACATGCCATACTTAGGTGGCACATCTACCACCACCACATCCATGACCATACATTTAGCTAGGATTTGGGTCAAGGTCACGCATAAATCTTTGATCAGGCCAAGGCATTTTACGCTGCTAGAGTCAAATGAATGCAAATCTTTATAGGGGCGGGTTATCTCTAGACCTAGCTTTTCCATAACTACCTTAGGCATTAGGTTGTGTGAGGCCCCAAATTCATGCATGGCATTGTGAAAGATCTTATCATGGATATTTAGGCTGATATAAAAAGGTGGTACTACCCCTTCCTAAAACTTTCCTTCAATCTTTGGACCAAACAGGAGGGTTGGTTGATCATCATTCATATTATAGTATCATTGTTTTCCCCTATATTCAATGCTTTCAAAATTTGGCCTTTAT
This sequence comes from Pinus albicaulis, assembly GCA_034641835.2. Lineage (NCBI taxonomy): Eukaryota > Viridiplantae > Streptophyta > Pinopsida > Pinales > Pinaceae > Pinus > Pinus albicaulis. The sequence goes on along the minus strand of CM076571.1, from coordinate 161,131,349 downwards.
ATACCTCCTGAGTGGGCAGCTCAGAGAGTGGAACAGAGATTTTACTTTTTGCAATCTCACCTTCCAAATTGAAAGTGGGCTGACTCTTTGGAATGTTTAACTCTATTTTGTTTGCCACTGCCTTGGTGGCTGAATCAGCATGTTGATTCTCACTATGTACAAGGTTAGGAATTGTTGTATCAGGAGCACTAACTACAGTGCTAGTGCTGCTGGTTGGTTGGATTTGTTTTGCAATGTTTTGGTTGTCTTTTCCTTGATTCTTCTCAGAACCCTCAACTGCTGATTTGCTACTCACAACAGTTACTTTAGAAGATTTCTCGGGCCTTTTCTTGATGGTAATCTCAGGAGCTTTTGGTTTGGAAGTGTCTAGGCTCTTTTTTCTCCTAAGTTCATACTGTTCTCTGACCTGCATGATAGAATTTTCGAATCCAAGTCTGTAATCCTCATATTCTAACCTTTCCTTATCCCAGTATGAGGATAAGGGCTGATCTTCTTCTATGGAACAACTATGGATTGAATTCTCCATTTCAATCATGTTTATTGTGTTCCCTTCAGACTCTTCTATGATTCCCTCGTCTTCATCAAGGAAATTTTCTTGAAATGGGGGAATAACTTGTTGATCTGATTCTCTTTGTCTGTTGGGAATGGTGTTGTTTCTTCTAAAGTTTTGGTTCTCATTTTCATTTCTGTTATGATTGCTAACTATGACAACCATTTTTTCCATCATTTTTTGTAGCCTTTCCATGTTTTTGGATAATCTATCACAATTGGGATCAGATGTGGAAGCTACATTGTCATCCCTATATGTTACCCTTTTCTCAGCTCTCAATCTTGCTTTTCTCTCAATCAAATTTGCCTCAACACTCACTGCTCCATTCTTCATTTCTTCCAATGTGGTGTAATCCCTCTCCCTAAGCTGGTAGGCCATATCAGCATCAAAACCTTTAGGATATTTGACTAAGGCCATACCTTGGGGAGGTTTCATGTGTGGAGGGAGAGCGTTGTAAACACTATTAAACCTTGTAGTGTAATCTTGGACACTCTCTCCTACTTTTCTTTTAAGGTTCTGGTATTATACTAGGATTTGGAGAGGGTTTGCCCTAGCTTCCCACTTGTTTATGAAGGTCTAATATAACACGGGAAGATCTTGGATACTACCTGGAGGCAAGCTTTTAAACCATTTCTTCACATCACCTCCCAAGCTCTGGGCAAAGATTCTCATTTTGACTGTTTCATCATCTATTTCCATATAGTCAAAAGAATCCTCCATCTTACTTACATGTTGTTAAGCTGTTGTGGATTCTTTGGCAGTGAAATGTGGGATCTTTGATTGATAATCATTTGGTAAAGGTACTGGAGGCTGAGGTAGAACCAGAGGTGCATACCAGGCTGCCATAATGATGCTTTGATGAGGTAAAGGGTTAACTTGAGCAGCCAGTATTTGGATGACAGGGATATTATGACCAGTAGAAGTCTGTTCAGCAGATTTAGGATGGCAGAGCCCCAAGTTTTGAATGAAGTGAATATCCAGGGGTGTAGAAGGAGGGGTCTCTCTGCTCCTAATGTGTTCACCACTATGGGATGGTGAACTAGGAAGCTCATGGTCTAGCTGATCTAGGACATTGAAGGACCTAGTTCTTGGTAAGTTGTTCTGAAAGTCTAGGTCAAGGTGAAAATGTGATAGAGCTGTAAGGTCTTCTGGTGCAGATTTGGCTCTATGATCGTACCTAGAAATAGTTGATCTTCTAAGTGTAGGTGATTTCTTGAGGATGCTCTCAGGGTTATCAACTATTTCAGGTGGGTTCGGGTTAGGATAATCTCTTGTATGAATGTTTCTTGAAGCCGGAATGTTGTTTAAAACCAAAGAGCTTAGCCCTACTTCTTGCTTCTATTGTGGTTGAGGTTGTTATGGAGGCCAGTCTTCCAGTGGAGTCTTACGTGAAACCAAGTCGATCAACACGCCTACTGATCGGCAGTGGAGTATTTTAATCATTTAGGAACTATGGAGTCGCCAGGTGTAAGGTTTTGGATGTTCTTAGGAGGTACACTGTCCACCACAGTGCTAAGGAAATATCACCTTTCAGGAATAACCTCAAACACAGCAAACTCTAACCAGAGATTGACTGGGAGGGCATTTACCAAATATGTCACCCCTAAAAAGGGTGAGATCCAGAGGCTACCTGGCCCTTTCCAGACTCTGTCTAAGAGTATGAGATACACACAACAAATGGAGCTTGATTCTAGAATAGGTGTGTTTAACCACCAACCTAACCAGAGATTCTAGGTATTTCTGAAGTTTCGTGATGTAGTGGGATGAAAAGTATTCAGAAAGTCCCCAGCGGAGTCGCCATTATGTTGGGGTTCCCACGTTTTGGCCAGATTGGCAAGACCAAAAGATGAGACAACTAGAGGGATCTTGGAAAGGTTTAATTGAAGTGAAAAAGATCCTAGTGAGGCAGAGGCAGAGTTCTAGACCTCGCAGTGTTCTCAATTCATTCAACTAAGTCCTAACAAGAACAACTAAGAAACAAATTCATTAATTCAAACATCAGCTAGTAGGCAATATCATCCACTACACTGGTTAAATTAATTGAAACCAATTCCTCAGATAACACATTAAGTAGAAAACATTGAAGGCAAGGAGAGCAGAAACATAGGGTACCTAACAAGGGTAAATCCTATGCCAAATTTCTGATGCAAGCCAGAAAAAATGGAATGAAATGAAATAAAACACAGAGATAGAAAAACATCGCCATAGCTTTAGATTAGGATCCAAAGAAATGTGATTTTCATATTAAATAACAATACCAATCAAGTACAACACTGTCGAATAGCTTGAAATCCAGCTTGAAACACCTTCCTGTTTCGGGGATTTAACACCCTAGAGGTTGGTTGGGATTCAACCTCCACAGAGCAGAGGCGTACTATTTAACAGAGACTCACACGATCATGCACAGTCATGAAAACGAAATAGAGCAGAACGAGAGGTTTACCCGTTGGTCCTACGTTTGAAGTAGATCCACGTGGAGTTCAAACTCCCTGCAACTGTCCTTCCTCTTTCACCTGAAATACAAGAAGAAACCAGCACAAAGGACAAGTTGTACAGTATATTTCTACTCTATATGTTAGCGAGATTCATATAAAACATTAAATAAATCATCATAAATGCTTGTATAACAAATATTCTTCACACACTAAAGCATACACTAACACGTTTACTTCGGGAACAGCATGATACTTCTGTATTATAAAAATAGTACGTACAAAAGTAAGTGGAGAGATCACCTGATCCTTCCAAGGCCTTCGCAGATCGTCGTCCGGATCCGTCCAGCCCTTGCCTCGCTAAGACTCCTTCCAAACTGGTGCATACGAGATAACATATAAAGGGATGTGTATCTCAAGGAAACAAGGGTTTCCTGAAATGAACTGGGAAAGTGCAGGAGGCACGGGGAATCAGACTTGGATAGGGAACCAACAGAGTATAATAATAATAATTCTCTCTCTCCCCTTAGGCCATACATATGAGGTCTTTTTATAGTCCCTTCAAGTAGTTTCAGCAGTTGGAAACAGTTGGCCACGGGCTGGGGTGGTTGAACTACCTGAGTAACCATCAACCCAGCGCGAAATTAGGGATTTTTATATATTTTTTTAATCATTAAAATGGCATACGCGGAAAAGTCTAGCTGTACTAGCGTATACACGCGGAAAAACACGGGCATAGTCGCGTATGAAGGATTTTCCACTGTTTTTAAGTGAATTTGTCCAAGTCTGTAGGAATGGGTGCCCATAAAGCCATGTAGCAATCATGAATCTCGCCAAGGTGAGAAATGATGCTATAACAGATGCCCCCTAATATATGAGGTCAGAAGGGGTACATGATGGCCGAAATGTATTATGCACATAGAAAGAACTTCGCAAGAACAAGAGAGGACTTCACCAGATTTCAGCCTGCCAAAACCAATGAAAGAAATCAGAGAGTCAACACATGCTGAGGCGGGCATACCCATGCTCAGTCAAAAATACATCATATATATAGAAAGTACTGAATAGATCCAACATGTATACAAGTATAACTGAACCGAAAGTACATAGTGAATCATCTGAGCAGGGCCCGGAAAGACAAGTCTGTATCAATGTCCAAGTATCACATATAGAAAGCTGAGCAAAGATAGTGCAACTGGATATCTGATCAAGTAACTGAATCTCCAAGTACCGGATCATAAGAGGCGGATCAAACGGTACAATCACGCAACTCGGGGATCAACATATAAGATGCTGCTGTGCTGAACTGCAACATATAAGGGTGGACGGTAACACTGGCAGAAACTGAGAGAACTGTCAACAGTGAACCGAGAAATGTTGATGCAACCCGAGGTCTTCACCGATCACAACGGCACAATTCTACACACTGGGAATAAATGAGCTGAAGTCGACCATGTGAGAAATCGTTGGATTACCGGGCAATGATGTTTCCCGTTAACCAACGCGAAACAACCCACCGATAATGATAATGAGTGTCAAGGTGCCCCAGTACAATCTGACAAGTGTGAATAAATGAGTTGAAGTCGAACACTTGAAAGAATCTACCAATCAGGAGGCAATGATGAATCCCCACTGTCGATAGCGAAGAGTCTGCCACTGATGACTGCAAACCCTAAGGTACTGACAAAAAGACTCTAGACCTTATTCCCAGAGCAATGAGTCGGAGTCGATGGGAAAAGATCCGCTGGAAGGAAGGCATTAAGGCATCCCACATCAGTCCAGCGCGAGTGTAACCCGCAGGCCAAGATTTGGAAGGAATCGGACGAAGTAGAGTGATGGAACCAAAACCGAAGTACGTTTCCGACGTGCACAAGATGAAGCTAGCGCACGGAAGAAACCCTCCGAACCAACCAATAATGAAAGCTGACACAGAGGCGAGAAATCCACCGATAGGGTCAAATGGAAATCCAGGTACTGCACGAATCCCAAGTGTGATAATGTGTGCTGACATCGAACACAGGGGAAACCACTCAGTCAAAGACCCATGATGATGATCAAATGCTCAGCACGAGGTCACCTATCAATGATGGAAATAGGCCCAAGGTGCAGCTCTAGGCTTGCTCTCAGAGCAATGTGTCGTAGTCGATAAGAGACAAACCCGCCGGCAAGAAGTCAATGGGGACCTTCTCAAACCAGCACGAGCAGAAGATCAAAACATCTGATGTGATAGAACATGATACCGACAAGACCGGGAAGGCCGACTGAATAATGAGTCAAGAGACACCGCAGAATGGCCGACTCAGGCTAGACTTCCCTTGAACAAAAGCACGACTCTGTGATGACCATGGCAGTAAAAAGTGACACTGTATAAGTCCGTCTTGCAGGAGGCAAAACAAACTCTCCATATGATTGGAAGAGATAACCAACCGGGGGAGAACTGACAAGTGAAACATGGTAAAGGTTGAACCTAGGTCAAACTAGAACCATCCCAAATGAAGGAAATATATATAAGTATATGTGCTTTGTTCAAGGGTGACAAACTGACTCTGTACTGCCATCGAAATAACGAAGATACATCCCGTTCCCGCTCTTTTTGTTATATTTAATTTTTTTGTCTTTTTCATAATAAGCCTAAAAAAGAATAAAAGAATGCTATGGTACAATGGATAGAACGAGTATCAAGAAAGCAGATGCACTAGTTCCGGGGTTTGGAACAATCCTATGCTCAATGCAAGGTGGTGAAAACTGGTCAGTGATACTCAAAGGAACGTTCCATCCATGGGTACAAAGGTGTCAAGTCGTGATAGCTAAGTGCATGCAATGGTTAACTTGTACAGAAAGTCAAGGTCAAAAGTTGGCTTAAACATCGAGTCCAAATGAAGCCGGCTAAAGGCCAGGATAAACAAGTAGCCAATATGTAATGCAGTAATACAACTTAACGACACCAGGGAGCCTCTAGGGTATAAGCCAGAAAAATGATAAGTGATGAAGGAGAAGAATGAAGCTTCAACACGAAAGACATGGCGGGACTAAAGAGGACTCCCGAGCCTACATAAAAAGCAGCATGGGCAACAAGTGATAGCGAGGAACTAACTAGGAAGCCCATGTAAAGGAAGGCTCTACCATCAAGTCATGATTTTAAAAAATCGGCGAGTGAAAATGGTATAATACTCATGACCTGATGGGATCGACCCTAAGGCAAGTGATCAGTATGGAGGCTAGAATGCAAGATGCAATGGAAAGTGAGTCCCTAACCTATATGCCAGTGAAGATCATATACCTGCCATGAAGAGTCTGAACACATGGGTCAAAAACCGGGAAAAATCTCGAAAATGTCAAAATGTACCTGAAATATACCAAACTGGGCACTTCCAAACAATCGAGTTATACAGCATAAGACAGATCGAAAAAATAAGCACAAGGAAATTTTTGCAAAAATTTTCAATTTTTTAGCCATAAATACACAAATTACCTCTCAATTGGTTCATTATTGCATAGCTGATTTGGAAAAAGAGCTCTGGAGCTAAAAACTTGTTTCGTCAAATCAGCAACAACCGACCGTCGGAATTCAGCGAAACTTCAGGTAGGCCCCTTATTCATCCTGTTGATTCATTTTGTCCGTTTAAAATTTAAAATTAAGTGGATTTTTACCTGGAAACCCTTATTAAAAAACGCGTACCTGCGCATACGCGGGTTCAAAGAAGGAAAGCCGCGTGTACACGCGACTGTGCACAGCGAAACTAGCGTATGCGCAAGTCCGACTTTTAAAAATGAGTTTCTAATGCAAATTTTAATGAATTTCTTCAGGATGACAATTTCATGGAGGGAACGCGAGCATAGTGCAGTGGACCAAGAGGTCATGGAAGACCGCGCAGCACAAAATGTCCTCCGAAACTGTGGATTATTCAAATTTTTCAATATGCCCAATATGAAAAGTAATGTGAGATTGCTTGAAATGCTGGTAAATTATTGGGAACCGGATCAGGATTGTTTCATCATTGATCAAATGCCACTACGCATAGAGGCGGAAGATATATACTTCATCACTGGACTCTCCAGAAGGGGAGACCCAGTGGATTTGCACGGAAAGCCCCTGGGAGGGTTAACCGTGGAGGACTATGTCCAACTCTATTGCATAGAAGATTCCAAAAAAGTAGGCACACAGATTGCAATCAGAGATATCAGGGACTTGCACATGAAGATCCTCCTGTTCACCATCGGCAGAGTGGCAGGATCTTCCTCACTGCATCAGGCGTCCAGGGCGCACATGAGCATAGCTGTAGAGTGCTTAATTCATGTGTATGATTGGTGCACTGCCCTGCTACTGAACATGAAACAACAACTGACGTCGATTCGCAAAACACATACAAAACACTTTGGCTATGGAACCATTTTGACTACATTCTTCTTCGAGAGATTTCCAGCTTTGAGACCCAAAGTCATCTCAACTATCAGCAGCCCTCGGGACCCAAGAATTGCCCGTTGGGCAGACATGATGAAGAGACTGGGGGGCAGCGAGGTACCCCGAACTACCTGGGATGATGAGTTCTTCTTATGGTGGAGAGAACAGATCATCGCAGTAGATGACTATCCCTATGCTGGGATGGATTTCCGAGGAGATCCAGATCTAGTACTTCCACCCGGTGCAGCATGGGGAGCAGTCGGTAAGTTTTTTCAAAAAAATTTAACTTATATGATTTTTTTTTGGATTTTTCAAATATGTATGAAAAATGAAAAAAAAACATGTTTTTGGATTGGATTCATAATGACTGACAAATGAAAAATGATCATGTTTCAGATGTTGGACCAGTACGTCCTGAGGGCCTAGCACGTCATAAACGCCGCAGAGGTGAAGCAGAGACAGCGGATTCTGATAGGACACTCCAGGCCGTTCAGAGAAATTTGGAGGGACTGACCCGCGAAATCCCTCTGGCTGCTGTGGAGGACTTGCCAGAAGCCGTCCAGAGACGGGTTGTAGGAGTACCCCGGGACTGGGTTAGACTGTTCCGCCGTGTGGCCACTGCAGTGATGTTCTATAGGAACGTTGGGCAGGGTCCTCAGGAGTAGATAGATTTTACATATTAGATGACTGTATATTTTTTGAGACTGAACATGATGGGGCATAAGCCCAAGTTTTGTACGGCATTGATGGATCCAAAATTTTGTAAAGTTTTTTGACATACTGATGATATATATACAGCGATATTTTGATGTGATGAGATAAATGTATCAAATGTATGATGTTTTTGATGATTAAAGTTTATTGTATTGAATGATTAATATGCCAATCTAGAGCTTGATTAGCTAATGAGTCAGCAAACCAATTGTCAGCTCGAGGAATATGAATGAATGTTAAAAATTGAAATGACCTTTGTAACAAACGTACCCTCAAGAACAAACGTAATAAAAATGGATCTCGTACCCGATAAGTGTTGTTCAACTGCGACACCACCAGCTGGGAGTCCAAGAAAACTACCAACGAATCAACACCCAAAGATATTGCCTCCGAGAGTACATGAATGACTGCAGTGTATTCTGCTACGTTATTGGAAGCAGGACCAATGCAGACCCCTCTTGATACCAACAGCTGACCGGAAGGATAATGAAGAACCCAAGCCGCGGAAGCTAAGTTCCGGGTGTGTCTACTAGCACCATCGGCGAAACCATAATGACTCATGACATCAACACAACCTGCCAAAGCAGATCAAAAACATCACCATCCCATCAAAAAATCGAAAATCAAACAGATATGTACAAGACAAAAACTACTATATACAAAGCAAAATGCCAGGCCAAAGCCTAGGCATAATACTTCTTCAGATGGAGCCCATTTTGGGGCTCCGACAACTCGTTTCCTTCGAAGTCAACCAAGGTGTACGCTCCTTTCTTAAGGACCTTTTTGACGATATAGGGGCCATACCACATCGACTTAAACTTTCCTGCCCCCAAGGCATCTTTTTCTTGGGCATAGACCAAAACAAGGTCACCTTCGAAAAAGACCCTAGGCTTAACCGCCTTATCGTACTGGACTTTGACTCGGTTTTTATGTGCTTCGTTCAACGTGGCGGCATCTCGACGCTGCTCATCAAGATGTTCCAGATGAAGAAGCCGCTCTGCCAGACTAGAAGTGTCAGGAAGAAGCTCAACAGCTAATTTAAGGGAAGGAATCTCGCATTCAATGGGAAATACGGATTCCACCCCATGGACTAACTGAAACGGAGTAAAGCCAGTTGCAGTTTTAACTGACGTCCTGTACGCCCAGAGTGCAGGATATAGCATAATGTGCCAGTTGGATCTATGTTTATCAATCGTCCGTTGAAGAATTGTCTTCAAGGACTTATTCACGTCTTCCACTTGGCCATTGGCCTGAGGATAATATGGAGATGAATGCTCCTGCCGGAAACCCAATTTAAGAGCCAACTCAGCCATCATACTGTTCTGAAAGTGACTGCCATGGTCAGTGACAATCTCTCTAGGTATACCGAAACGAGCAATGACTTGATTGAAGAAGAAAAGAGCCGCAGTCTCACCATCGTTCCCAAAAGTAGGCATAGCTTCGACCCACTTCGTAAAGTAGTCTACTGCTACGATAATGTACTTGTGACCTTTTGCCGAAGGCGGGTTACAAGTAGTATAATCCATACCCCACTTTGTAAAGGGGCCGACAGTAACGACTGGAAAAAGCGGAGCTGGATGAGCGGGCATTTTTCGAGTATACACTTGACAAGGATGACACTTCTTGACCGATTCAATACAATCTTTGAAAATCGAGGGCCAGAAGTAGCCAGCGTGCAAAATCTTTTGGGCTGTAGCAAGCCCCGATAAATGACCCCCACAAGCTCCACCGTGAGAATCATTAAGCACAGCCTCAGCTTCTTCGAAAGTTAAGCAGCGTCTTAGGATTGAATCAACCCCTCGACGGTACAAAGCATCACCAATAATCAGACAACTTTTAGCTAAGTGACGCAGCTTACGACGCTCATCTTTCGAAAAAGAAGAGGGAAACTTCGCAGTCTGGAGATATACAATGATGTCCCCATACCAAGGATCTTGTGGAGAGATTAGAAACAAGTGTTCGTCCGGAAAGGACTCATCATAGATCATCACCTCTCCACAAGGCAACTCGGAGATCAATTCCGCAAAAACTAACGACTTCTTGGAATTGGCAGACATGAATTCTAGATCAAATTCTTGTAAAATCACAATCCATCTATTATATTTGCCCCCAATCACTCGCCTGCTGAGGACAAACTGAAATGGATTGGCAGCTGCCAAGACATAAGTTTTGCGAAGAATAATATAATGCCGGAGTCGCCGCACAGCATGAACTGCTGCTAAGGCTAATTTTTCTATCGGGGTGTATCGTAGTTCAGGTCCTACCAGTCCTCGACTAAGGTAGTAAATAACATGCTCAGCCAGAGCATCATCCTCCTGAACCAGAACCATACCAATGGTAGATTCTGCTGTAGCCAGATACAAAAGAAAATCTCTACTATAATCGGGTGGACTCAGTAAAGGAGCAGAGGTCAATGCCTTTTTCAAGGCATCGAATGAGCGTTGAGCATAGTCGTCCCAAAGAAAAGGGACTCCTTTCTTCAACAGTCTCATATATCCCTTTGTAATCTCAGCATAGTTAACGATAAACCTCCGAAGAAAGTCAGACTTCCCTTGGAGACTTTGAAGTTGACGGATTGAAGACGGGGGAGGCAACCGAAGTATTGCCTCAACCTTGAAGGGATCTACCCTTATCCCTTCATTAGACACTATAAATCCCAACAGCCGACCGGATGTTACCGCGAAAACGCACTTGTTCGGATTCAAACGAATTTTATAAAAACGACATCTCTCAAATATTTGCTGGAGGTGTCCTGGATGATCCATCCTCTTTCGAGAATGAGCAGCTAGATCATCTAAGTATGCCTCGATAATTTTCTTGATGTCGTGGAAGGCGTAAGACATGGCCCGCTGAAAAGTGGCTCCAGCATTTTTCAGACCAAAAGGTATTTTCTTATATGCAAACGTACCCCAGGGACAAATAAATGCGGTCTTATGTTGATCTTCTGGACGGATAGTAATTTGATTGTAACCAGAAAAACCGTCCATGAAGGAAAAAATTTCGTTACCGGCACACTCATCAATAATCTGATCAATGAAAGGTGTGGGGTAATTATCTTTAGGACACGCCTTATTCAAGTCTCTGAAATCGATGCACACTCGAATTGTTCCTTGCTTTTTATCAACAGGAACGGGGTTTGAAACCCATTCAGTTAGAGGAACTGGGAAAATGAATCCCGCCTTAAGCAACTTTTCAACTTCAGCTTTGATAGCTGCTGCCTTCCTAGGATTAACCGGACGAAGTTTTTGCCTGACCGGCTTAGCGTTTTCATACGTCTTGATCTCATGCTGGACAATAGATGGATCTATGCCAGGCATTTCCTCATAAGACCAAGAAAAAACATCCCTATACTCTTTGAAGAGCTCGGTATAGATTTGAACTTCTTCACGGGAACATTCAGCTCCAATGAAAACGTTCTCAATAATGTTGGGATTCCCGGAGATGTTCACCGGGATAGTCGGAGAGATCACAGCCATGTTCCCTTCAGCATAAACCTGTGCTGGTGCTAAGGGGCTCAAGACTGGGTGAACAGGTCCAGGAGACTAAGGACTTGGAAAACTAGCTTCGACTTCGCTCAAGTTAGGTAGGAAGTAAGACCGATGATGCAAATCATCCCACGGTCTCTCTATACCTGTCATTGCTTCCAGGATGGCCTCTTCAGATGGAAGAGTGGTATCTAGACAATCCTGGGCAGAAGAAGAAGTAAGCGTCCAAGCCGGAGCCACATCACCATCCAACTCTTCCGGCGAAAGAGGAGCTGGACCAGACTCTGCAGTGTCAACAACAGACTGATATGCAATCTCAGCTGCAGAAATCGGGAATGCCATTCCACCCACTTGCCCTTCCTCCAAAGTGGCAGTTGGGGAAGGTAAGGTCCAAGGGTCCGAAAAATAATGAGTTCGAAATAACTCTCTTCGAAGGGGAACCTTGGAGGATGAAATAGCATTGATAGACACCTTAGGAGGAGGAAGATCAAAAGATCCCATCAGGGAAGAATACATTCCAACTCCCAGATTCTCGATAGGTGCCTTAGTATTGTCCAACTTAGGGACAGATGAGTCAGGAGGCGCATCCAGGTCTACAGGAGGACAGTCCAGTTGATCCACCGTAACTATCCTCCCTTCGTGGGGGGAAACATACTATCCGAAATAGTGAAGATGCAATGGCATCCATATCATATATCCAGTTTCTCCCCAACAGAAGGTTGTAGTCCAAGGCTGCATCTACTACCTCAACCTCTATGTTAACGGTTTTGCCCCCAACACAGATGGGCAAAGCCGGGACAATACCATGGGTCCTATGAGAATGGCCATCGAATGCAGTAAGAATAGTGCTAGATGGAACAGCTTTGGGAGATCCTAGTGTCTTCCAGCATGCGAGAGACATCACGCAAGTAGAAGCACCCTCATCAACGACCGTGCGAAAGATATTAGTCTTCCGGTACGATGATTTAATATGGAAGGCCATATGATGAGGAAGTCTCTTCTTAAAATTCTTCATATCAAAGGTAATCAGAAGAGATTTTTTCGGATCTATAGCTCCAATGGCAGTGAGCAAAGCACTGCGCTGAGCCGGACAAGACTGGAGTACCTCTAAAGCTGACATAGCACAAGGACTCTGCGCCAGATCTTCTACAATCGAGTAGTTCTGGGCAGCCCTCATGTTCGGATTAATCGTTGACCGTTTAGAGGATGCCTTCGGTATCCGAGGCATAGACTCGACAGTTGGCTTCGTGATATGAAGCGGCTCAGTAGCATCAGGAACTTCCTTAGCTTTCGAAGATTCCTCTCCGCCATAATCACCGGATCTCGTAGCGACATCCACGTGAGCACTCATCATAAAGATATTCGATGGAATTTCCCCTTCCTGAGGACCTCCAGAGGAAGCCCCAGGATTTTGATTCGCGCCAGCAATTAATTGCTGCCCTTGGGGAAAAGGGTTTGTTAGCACAGCCTGGGAACTAGAAGAACCTTGCTGAGATAATAGGCGCCGAGCATCCTGAATTTTCGGGCAAAGATGCGTGAGATGGTCTCCAGCACAAAGCTTGCACGGAAACTTAACTTTCTTTTTCTCCTTTTGCCCTTCACCAACACGCTCGTTGGTCTTATTTGCATTGCCCTTTCCATTCTTGCCCTTCTTCTTGTTATTACGTCCCTTCTTCTTCCCATCGGACTGTTGATTTCCTTTGGGTTCAGAAGATTGGACAGCATTAATGGACAAAGACTGGGAAGGTGAAGAATCAGCAGGCACAGCCTGACCAGAAGAAGCAGATTGTCAAGACAACTGCTGCAATTGAGAAAGCAGGCTGGCTGCACTACTACTGACCGATCCGACAAGTCCGTCACCATGCGGACCAGGTTTAGGTTTCGATAGATCCAATTTGGAGCGAGGAGCATTAGGCAAATACTTATAAAGCATGCCAGACTGAGAATAGATCAACTCTAACTGCTGGGCCCTAAAGATGGCCTGCTCCTCGGAATATACCCCTGACATGGATACATCTTTTGAAATATCTGACTGAAGTGACTTCAAAAACCACTCGAGAAGGAACTAACCTGGAATATGGGCTTTGATAAGCCTCTTCCTTCTCCTCCATTCCTGAATATGATCAGAAATGTGAGTTGCCTCATCCTGCTTAAAATTAGCCAGGAGTTCGGTCCCAGCCTCATATCTGACAGGCAACCGGAAATGGTTAAGAAAAGTGACAGCCAGTTCTCCAAATGTGGCGAAACTGCCCCCAGTAAGCTCTATATACCACTTCGCGGCGTTTCCAGTTAAGGTGCGCTGTAATAATCTCAATCTAATCGAATCGTCGATCAGAGAGTTGGATGAACACCATAAGTGGAATGTGGTGACATGGTCTGCCGGATCTTCACCATTCTTACCTTCAAACTTAGGAATGTCTGAAGGAAGTTTGGTTGGAACCGGAGGCTAACCCGGACTATACCGAATCGGGTCATTAGTTAACTTCGCCAAGTCTGGCAAGTTTAACGTTGCCAGAAATGGTAATCGCGGCGGAGCCTGAGAATTCCATCCTTGATAGGATGGATTTCCCACATTCTGAAAAGAATAGCCTGGATTTGATGAGGCACCAGGCTGCCAGAAAGGACCCGTAGAAAACGGAGAAGAACCTCCTCCCCACGCCGAGTTACCATGACCCAGACTAGTTCCCCCCGCTGAAGTATTGACTGAAGATGTAAGCCCCTGGTAGGGGTTCCATGCATTAGATAGAGGAGAAAAAGACTGATAAGCACTCGATGCAGGTAAAGAAGCATTCCCTGGATGACTCGCGATGAACTGATTCCCTGCCCCCGACGTTGCAAACATAGGATTCCATCCTGTAAAAGAAGCCGAACTTGGCCCCTGAGCCCAAGGATTGAAACTTTGGGTCTGGGACGCAAAAGGAAACGACCCTAAAGAAGGATTGGGACTAGGAATATGCCCAGTCCCAAAGGGGAAACCCTGAAAAGAAGCTGATCCACTAGCCATGTTGGACATGGGCGTAGATCCAGCTGCACCGGCGGTAAAGGAAAAAGAGGGATTTCCAGCAATGGACATCCCCGAAACAAAGGGACCAGATTGAGAAGCATATGCTTGGGTGAACCCAGAGCCAAACATAGCAGTGCTAGAAGCACTCGAAGATAGAGCAAGAGTGCCCCCCGCCTCGACAGAAGCAGGGGTCTGAATGCCCGCAGCACTCACGGTAGAAGCCGCGTTCCCAGTCGTGGCCATCGAAAGATAAGAAAGATATGGAAAATCCGGCGGTCTCTCAGACTCCGGTCCGACGTACTCTATAACAAACGGATGTTCAAGAGGAAGAGGAGATGGACCTGTAGCTGCAGGCTCAGGTATATCTTCTATCTGAAAATCCTCCTCCTGAGGAAACAATACCCTCGAGGTGAGCGGAACGCTCCTCTCGGCACCGACACCGGACTCAGCAACGAAACCTTCAGACCTTAGTGGAGGATCTCTCTCCACAGCGTCAGACTCTACAGGGTGAAAACCACCTGCTAGATTGCTCCTACGCCTTCTCGAAGAAGGCTCCGCACTCTCGGGAGATAACCCCCGGACTCTCCTTGAACGTCGAGGCGCTTGATCAGCCACTTTTACAAATTTATTATATTAGACTCAAGAAAAGTGAAAAGCTAGGCAAGCTAGGAGCAAAGAGCACTCACTAAAATCAAAACCCTGAGAAACAACAAGCAAACAGCCTCCAAGTATTTCCGCTCCGGGTGATGAGGACCGGACACCAAAATACAGGAAAGCAAAGTATAGGACCTTCCGAAAGCAGTCTGGGATGATTAGGGCCCAGAACAACTAGCGAAGGTATCAGAAGCAGTTACGCCGACCTCCTAACAACAGCCTTTGCCGGCTCAAGCACCCAAGCTTCGCAAGGGCACCCCCCAGAAGTACTGTTGGAAGTGATGCGACGTCCGCCTCAGGTACCACGGGTATTCCCCCCCGCAGTCACCTGTGTGGAACCTAGGAACAGCAATTATGGACACCAATCCGTATCAGAAGCTGGGCGGAACGGTCTTGAGGTTAGATTCAGCTAATCGGAGGGGGGGTATCCCTCTTCTTAACCTTCACTTCCCCTCGCGCTTGACTCTCGGATGAGAGCTTTCCCAGTCCACTTCACGGAGTTTGATTTCGCTCAATTAGTAAACTTCTATGTCTGTTTGAGCGGCCTTGGAGAGTTAACTCTCCTCTCTCCTATTCCAAGGCCCTACAACCTAGCTAGTTGGTGATCGACACTAAATAAAACTTGCTAGTTGATTTTAGATTTAATCGCTTATTTTAAGGGCTGTTGTATTAAGTCACAAGGATATGGAGTTGAAACCAATGATGTTCGGACGCAAAAGAAATTAATAAAAACCTGACTACATGCACATGCAGTTCTTAGTCTTTCGATGAAGAGCAATTTCTATGTAAGTTCTACGAGGCTAAAAATGTATTTTTTCTTTTCGAATTACAAACTCACACGCACAAAAATTAAGAAGCTAACTAAATGATTCAATGCACCTAATGCAAATGACCACTAACATGTAAATTCTAAGATGCAGAAAGTCCCTTGAAACAAGGTGAAATTTCCCGAAAGGCTCCTTCAGTTTCAACTAATCTTTTGATATCCAGAAATCTAATTCTTGCAAACAAGAACTCTTAATATAAGACACCAAAATACTCAAGAAGAAGAAGAAGAAATCAAAAGACAACTTCCCTTCACAATCAAGCAGGAAACTAGAAGCAAGAAAATTCACTAAAGTCCCAAAAGATGAAGCCAAACGGAAATGAAAAAGGCAACAACAAAAACAAAAACAAGCAACAATGTTTTTTGAGTTTTTGATATGCAAAAAACAAAAAGCAAAACAAATGTTTTTGGGCTTTTCAGTTTTATAAAACAAGAGCTTCAAGAAAACCAAGAACAACTATCTCAATCCAAGCCAAAATGAGACCGAATTTGAAGCATAAACTCCAACTATGCCCCCAAACCTTATAAAACTAATGATAGCAAGATTAATAAGGGCAACGGAAGACTAAAAACTCAATCAAACAGCCAAGAGAAATAGTGCAAATTCGTTGCAATACAAAACTCCAAAGAAACAAGAAAAGATCTTCGAAAAATGCAACAAAACCCTAGCTTATGAAACTCAAGAAAACCAATCGAAAACAGAGCAAAGAACGCAATGCAAAGCACAACACAAAGACAGGAGCGAGTCAATGAGCAAAAGCTCTCTGTTCTGGTAAAGCAGAACAGCCAAGAACGCTCAAAAAGCGATCTTGGAACTCAATCGAGGAGTGCTAGCACCAACAAGAACACTTCGCCAAAAGATCAGTTTTCGGGAAAACGAAAGAGAACCAAGACTTAAAACCACTTCTGTCACACTCCAGTAAGTACAAAGACACTGCAAACACAGGCCTCCACAGCCAGAAAAGACCAAAAACACCAGAATCTTGAAATTTCAAATTCAACCTAGGTATACGCGACCTTGCAGTTATGCAACAGGCGTGTATACGCGTCTGTGTTGAGGGAAACCCGCGTATACGCGGTTCCTTCTACACAAACTCGCGGGTATACGCGACTGTGTGCAAGAAATACTGCGTATACAAAGAAAGATAATGAAAAATAAAAAAATACAAGTCTGGGAAAGGTATAAAAGCTTCAGACTGACTGCAAGAAAGCAAACTGGACTGTAAATATTAAGAAATCACAGAATCATCAAATACCTAAACAATCCCAACAGAGAATCCACAAAATGTGATCCCCGCCGGAGTCGCCGCTCGTCGGGGATTTAACACCCTAGAGGTTGGTTGGGATTCAACCTCCACAGAAAGGTAGGCGTACTATTTAACAGAGACTCAAACGATCATGCACAGTCATGAAAACGAAATAGAGCAGAACGAGAGGTTTACCCGCTGGTCCTACGTTTGAAGTAGATCCACGTGGAGTTCAAACTCCCTGCAACCGTCCTTCCTCTTTCACCTGAAATACAAGAAGAAACCAGCACAAAGGACAAGTTGTACAGTATATTTCTACTCTATATGTTAGCGAGATTCATATAAAACATTAAATAAATCATCATAAATGCTTGTATAACAAATATTCTTCACACATTAAAGCATACACTAACACGTTTACTTCGGGAACAGCATGATACTTCTGTATTATAAAAATAGTACGTACAAAAGTAAGTGGAGAGATCACCTGATCCTTCCAAGGCCTTCGCAGACCGTCGTCCGGATCCGTCCAACCCTTGCCTCGCTAAGACTCCTTCCAAACTGGTGCATACGAGATAACATATAAAGGGATGTGTATCTCAAGGAAACAAGGGTTTCCTACAATGAACTGGGAAAGTGCAGGAGGCACGGGGAATCGGACTTGGATAGGGAATACCAACAGAGTATAATATCAATAATTCTCTCTCTCCCTTAGGCCATACACATGAGGGCTTTTTATAGTCCCTCCAAGTAGTTTCAGCAGTTGGAAACAGTTGGCCACGGGTTGGGGTGGTTGAACTACCTGAGTAACCATCAACCCAGCGCGAAATTAGGGATTTTTATATATTTTTTAATCATTAAAATGGCATACGCGGAAAAGTCTAGCTGTACTTGCGTATACACGCGGAAAAACACGGGCATAGTCGCGTATGAAGGATTTTCCACTGTTTTTAAGTGAATTTGTCCAAGTCTGTAGGAATGGGTGCCCATAAAGCCATGTAGCAATCATGAATCTCGCCAAGGTGAGAAATGATGCTATAACACTTCCTTAGCCTACCTTACAATTTTACACAGAGAACTTGTCTCAAGAGAAACAACATGCAATTCACTGATATCCCATCAACAACCTTTACAATTTTTTCTCATGAGTTTCATAGCAGAAAGATGAGCAGAGGAGGTAGGTGAATAACTAATGCATCATTAAAACTCAGAAGAGTAATAGGGCCAAGGCCCATCCTATTTTAAATTATGTGCATTTATCTCTGGTACTCTTTGGATGAAAAAGTGGTCTTCTTCAAGCTTCCATTTACTCCTGGTATGACTTTGATGCGATTTGGCTGCAGTACTCTGTAGTACTTTTGATGAATAAACAAAGGGTAAACAAATGACGGTGAAGACCCCCATTTTGCATAGCAAATTCTCTGGTAGCTCGGGACTGTTGTCAGGGTGGAAAATTCTTTGAGAACATGGGACAGCATAAAACTGTATAGGCACTCTGTCCTTTTACGGAGAAAAAACCTTCTGCTGACGTTGAAAACTTGAAATATATTAATTTATGCGCTGTGTACCCTCTATGTGATTCATGATGTCTTAAAATTGGTATTCTACCTTTAAATACATGGATTAAGGCTCAAGGATCTTCAGTTTCCTGCATGAAACCCTCTGCTATGCCTCTCTGTCTCTGACAATGAAGGCCGTGCCTTTAATGGCCCTGGGAAGATTGTACAGATTTTTCAACCCTGTTCTTTAAATGGAAGTCATGTCCATAACTTTCCCAGGCTTTGCTTCATTAATTCAATCTCTGCATCTAATCTTTCCTGCGTTCTCTGTCACTGTAACAAAGATTGAGAAACACAATGGTTTTCCGCCGCTCATAACCCTATAAAGCACACAAAATTGTTAAGAAATCATGCATGGGGGGGGTGGATGCAGTGAGGGCAATGAGAATGGAAATTTAGACTACGGGGAGGTGGAACAGTGTGGGACAATGGTGAGAAATGAGATGCAGCAGTGGAATATGATCATGGAAAACGTGGATGGAGCGTAGCAAGGTTTAAATGAAAACCTTTGAATTTTGACCCTTTTGAATGAATATATGCAATAGGACGGGCGAATATATGATGGACACACGTGGAGTGGTGACGTGGTGGTATGGGGTCAATAGCAGGGATACGATTAATCGGGGCCGTCCGATCTCGACGGAGATTGACGGTGGAGAACACGTCGAAAGACGATGGATGGTGGGCCAGGGGTATGACTGCCTTGAGATAACTCCCGCGCAACTCAATAGAACAACGACCGTTGAATGAACGATCGTAGATTGAACGGTGTATAACAATATCGCGCTGAGGCAAACGCCAAAAGATAATGCACGATGGAGGGTGGTTTGTGAACAATGCACAGAGCCACGTGTCGAGCGCTGAGTGGAATCGCTCCATAACGAAGAAAACTGCTAGCCCTCAGAAAGCAGTGCGATAGAAACTGAGTGGTTTTTGGAATAGTGCATAGCGGGGACCACTGGGATGGGGGAATATGGACCGTTGATCGCGATTTAAATGAACGGTGGATCTTCGATCGAGCGTTGAACAGGGCAAACGACGGGCACTGTTAGGAATTGCAAATGCCATCTGATCTAAACAGATCCACAGTTATAAACGTGCTTGATATACATTGGAGATCAGTGCCTTTAGGGCTAGCACTTGGTTCCAACGCACAGATCACATGGGGGAAACGGTGCATGGGCTTGGCCGAAAGGGGCTAAGGCCTAATTATATGGAAACATGGTTTTTCGGCATATGTTAACAAGATTTGAGGCCAATCAAGGTAACGGTAGAGGTAATGAGGGTTTAAATGGCCAACCAAGGGGTATGTGTGGGCTTTAAACAAGGTTTTGGGAGAATTAGAGTGTTAATGCGGGAAATTAAAAGGGGAGGAAGAGGGTGGAAAGTGGGGTATTTTGCAGGGATACCAGGGGAAAAAATAGGCCTTTCAGAGCACAATTTTTTACAATCAGAGAGGCTGGGGGATGGAAATCAGCAGAGGGGAGATCAAAGGGCAAAGGGCATAAAGAAGTTTCAAGGATGATGTGTTTTCAAGGGAAATGCATTTCTTGAAAGCTCAGAGAACAACTTAGCCTTCTGTTTTCTTGTCAAAAAATTCATAGGGGGCTAACACCTTCATATACGCCCGAATGCCCTTTGGCCTGATAAACACTGGTGCCACATTCCAATGGGCGATAGAAATTTCTTTCATAGGAGAAAAAGACAATTTTGTGGTGATCTACCTGGATTACATTACCGTCTTTTCAAAGGGTGATGGCTATAGAGCACCTTTGTCGAACCTTTGATAAATGTCGGAGGTATGGCTTATCTCTAAATCCTAAAAAATCCATGTTTGCCTTGGAGGAAGGAAAGTTACTAGGGCACATAGTAACTGAGGAGGGAGTGAAGATCGACTCGAAATGGGTAGAGGTGATAAATGAGATTGCCCTACCAAGAAACAAAAAGGAAGTATAGGTGTTCCTGGGAAGAGTAAATTTCCTCAGAAGGTTCATTCCCAACTATGTTGATATTGTTTGAAACATCACCGAGATGCTGAAGGAAAATAGTGAAGTTAGATGGAACCCTAAATCCAGGGAATATTTCAATAGGGTCAAATAGGCCTTTGTAGAAGCTCCAGTGCTGGCAGGTCCAGATTATGGGAAGCCATTCATGATTTTCTCCTTTGCCTCTCCTCACATAATAACTGGAGTAATTTTATAGAAAATTGACGATGGGCATGAACAACCCATTGCGTTCTTTAGTCAAGTCCTACGAGACACTGAACTGAAATTCGATATCCTGGAGAGGCTAGCTTATGCTCTGGTCAAATCGTTGAAGGAATTCCAGGTGTACGTGTTACAATCAGCCATAACAACTTATGTATCCACTACAGCAGTGAAGGATATTATGGTACAGGGTGACAATGAAGGGAAGAGGGGAAAATTGATAGCCAATATCTAGGAGTACGAGTTGGAGATAAATCCTAATAAACTCATCAAAGGCCAGGGGTTGACAAAATCCTATCTGAATCCAACTATCAAGCTCTGGGAATAAATATGTCTATGACAGGAGGAGAGGCACAAGAGGACACGGGCACACACCAAGGCATAGAATCTTCCACTCGGAAGACACATGTCAAGTACCTCCTATCCTCGTGGTATAAATATATAGTGGAATATCTTTTAATGCTGAGGTGTCCCCTTCACTATGATAAGACCAAGTATCACACTTTAAGACTGAGGTCTCAAAATTACATTGTGGCAAATGGGAGACTATATTGGAGAGACCCGGTGGGAATATTATTATTGTGTTTGACTGAGAAAGAAGTTGACCACGTGATGACCAAGTTCCATGAAGCGATATGCGACAGGCATTATAGTTGGAAATCCACTGCACACAAGATCCTAAAGGCAGGGTTCTTCTGGCCTAAGTTGTTTGGCGATGTACATGCCTATGTCCGGGCCTACGAGAAGTGTCAGGCATTCGCTGAAAAACAAAGGTATGAACCTCTCCCATAAATCTCATTACATGTTGAGGAACCTTTTAAACAATGGGGGATTGACTTCATAGGAGAGATTCACCCTACCTCTTGCAATCAACATCAATGGATCCTCACTGCTACAGATTACTTCACCAAGTGGGTACAGGTCGTGCCCGCAAGAAATTTTATATATTAGGTGGTGATCAATTTCCTGGAGGAGAACATAATAGCTAGGCTTGCATGCCTAGCTAAAATCATTACAGATAATTCCCAGGCTTTTAAGTCGACTAAATTTGTTAATTTCTGTCAGTGTTACAACATCCTATTGGGCCACTCCATTGCGTACTACCCACAGGGGAACAGGCTGGAAGAATAATCTAACAAGACACTGGTGAGGATCTTGAAGAAGACCATTAATGGAAATAAAATTAACTGGGATTCCCATCTCAAGTTTACATTCTGAGTAAATCACATCACCATGAAAAGTTCCACAGGAAAGTCACCTTATGAGCTACTGTATGGCAGGGTCGTAATTTTCCTTATTCAGCTTGCATTGCTTATGGCCTGATTCTTACAAGAAAGTGAGGAGGATCCAAACGACCTTATCTGAAGAATGAATCAGTTGGTGGACTTGAATGAAACATGGGAGTAGGTAAGCCTCAGACTGGAAGAATATCAAGAAAAAATTAAAGGCTTATTTGACCAAAGAGCCAAAGATAGAGAAATCCAGGTAGGGGATTTGGTGCTTCGATGGGATGTCAGGAGATTAAACAAAGGGAAACATGGGAAGTTTGACCCCCTCTGGTTTGGTCCTTTCAGGGTGGCAGAAGTCAAAGGCAACAATACTTTTTCCCTGGAGAACTTAGAAGGAGATATACTTGAGGTGCCTATGAATGGATAGTTCCTCAAGTTCTATTTTCATCACTGACGAGGACTAATCCAGCTCATTGTATATATCATTCCACTATCTATACTCCATTTTGTTTACATTCCTCCCATTTCATATTTCATTTCATCTTCCATTTTTATGTCCACTTGACTGTTGGTATAAAACTTTGTCTAATCAGCACGTATTTGTGACTCCATGAGCCCAATAAAGCACAAGCATTCAAGGTTTACAGGTCCTTAACACACTAAGAACAACACGTTGTCCCCAGATGGAGCCAATGTTGGCCTGTGACGGCACATAACATGAAGAAGTGGTCCCTATAAGGATATCACAAGACAAAGGTAGTAGAGAAATAGTTAAGATAGAAAAAACAGCAAGGGCAGAGTCCTAAGCGAGGCTAGATCAATTCGTGCATGCGTTCAGGTCCAGTCATGAATGTTAAAGTAGATCTAGTTGTGAATGCAGGGCGAGTATTCCACGAACAAATAAGAAATGACCGGGCGCAACCAAAGAGACAAGTTCGGCAAACCACAGCAAGGGGAGTAGTGAGGACCATTGATTTGAGCATCAGTCAACGACAGAGATTAAAATCGTAGTTGCAAAGTGCAAGTGTTGCAAGATAGGCGCAAAGGGTAAAATTTAAAAATGCCGAACTGCGATGTGCGATGGTAATGGGACCCGCCACCCCCCTTTTTCATCCCATTTCCCTTGAAAATCACTAAACCTTACCTTTCCACCTTTCTGCCTCATTTTTCTACGTTACCTTCTTTTGCTGCTATATCATTGGATTCATTTACCATTCACTTCCTTATTCCCCGATTGTGATTAAAGTGGGACAATCCCTCCACGTCACCCTTTCTTCCCCACCCTCCATCACAGATCACATATTATAAACCTTTCACATCATAGCTAAAATTTAAAAACCATGATCGTCGACTTGCGATGTATTGCATCGCATTTGTTTCAACTTACCTTTGAAATGCTCGCAATATATTTGGTTTAACTTGCGACACAATGGTTGGCCCACCATAGCAGCTTCGCCCCCCACTTCACAATCATTTCCAATACATATCACATATCATATACAACATCATAAAGCTTTGTCTTACTACATAAAACATTCGGTGATTGATAGACCCTGCCAATTCTAGTGGGCTCCACTTCTCCCTAACACATCAACCTCAAATCAATGAAAATCACACTTCACGGTTTTAAGCGCTTAACTTGTTTCACAAATGCTAAATTCTGCGATGATCGGGTGGGTCCCTCTCCCTGCACTTCGTAAGTTTTAGATTTTAAACCCCTGCTGCTTATAAATAAAACTTAAATTTTGCGATTTGTGATGTAGTCTGGTCGCAGCTTACCTGCCACATCCCTCCGCCCTCCCCATGCGTCGCACTTCACATTTGTTAGATTTTCCCCCCCGCACTTATACTTAAAAATTAAAGTTTGCAATTTGCGATGCAGTCCTATCCCACCTTCCCTCCACATCACTTACCTTCTCCCCACACTTCACACATCACACATTTTAGATTTTACCTTTACTACTTCATGGTAAAGGGTTGCGATTGCGATATGGTTGGGCCCCACCATCACTCCCGTCGTTCTCATTCGTTGTCACACATCTCATCACCACTTTTATCACAAAATTGTACTTGATTGTCTGTTGATCAGACAACTCTATGTAACTGTTTCAAACCAAATTTTGACTAAATCTTAGCCTCTTCAGTCTGAGAGGGATCTCTCAAAGGGGTTTATGATATTAGTTAATGATAGGATTATATGGCTAACTCTATTTGAAAAATAATTTTATTTTTGTGTATGTAGGTTGAAAATAATGCAAGCTTGCAATCATTAGGATTATGGAGTCAAAAAATCAGTAGATTTAGTGGCAAGGTTTCTTAACATGGAAGCTGAGGCAGATAAGAGTCTTTAACAAAGGAAAACCACACATAGAACATAGGGCAACACAGTCATTTCATCAATAAAGGAAGTCAGAGCATACACATATGAATTCTGAGTAATAAATATGAAATCTACTGCAAGTAGTACACATAAAGATATAGATCAGAAACACATTAAAAAATCCATGAGAATCTCAGGTCTATCAAGAAGAAGTCCTCTGTATTATTGATATCAGTCAAATTACATAAAGCATCCAGATGGTGCAAAAAGTCTCCAACCATTTACAACTTCGATAATATGCCCTTAAAATCTACTGCAAGTAGTACACATAAAGATATAGATCAGAAACACATTAAAAACTCCATGAGAATCTCAGGTTTTTCAAGAAGAAGTCCTCTGTATTATTGATATCAATCAAATTACATAAAGTAGCCAGATGGTGCAAAAAGTCTTCAACCATTTACAACTTCGATAATTTTCCTTTAAATAGACCTTCTTACATCATAGATGATCTACCTCTTGGATAGATTCATCGAACTCTTCTAATGATGCCTTACATAATAGAAAAACATGTCTTTTAATGAGAAAATGATAGCTATACTCTAAAACAAACCTTTTCCTAATAGGACTCAAACTCCTATTTGTTGGGTGCAGGAATTACACTTAAGAAAACTCCTCAACACTTAATTTGTCAACCTGGGGGATTCATAAAATTAGAGACGAAGCATAGGCAATGCCAGAGATGGTATGAATCTTCCTAATGTAAATCCATACTTTCTTTAAAGGAAATATTTCCGAATCAAATCAAAAAGGAAAAAGGAAACTTGAACCATCAAAAATAATCTAAGACTGGAACAAGGAAGTATGCATTTGCAAGAGAGAATTAAAGATAAAAGGAAATCACTCCCACTAATGGTTGTTTAATCTAACGAGTGTGTATTATCCTTTAGCAGAGACACTTTAGCAGTCTCATTAGATGGGCCCTTAAACCTGCTTCTTTAGAGATTTCCTTCTTACATTAATCTGTCCTGCACTAGTGCAGGATCAGAGATTTATGTAGAAGGTATAAATAGTGTCTTTATTGAAGGCTTTTTAATTCATGCAAGGGATCGAAATTTTCAAGGTTTAGAGCACTCAGATCTTGTGGCAAGAAACTGGTTCTTGCACCAGATCAGAGCTTCCTACACTTAGCATTTAATCCTTACAATGAGTGTTCAATTATTGCAAGTGCTAGTTTACTATCGAATCAAATTGCACACATAAAAGTGAATGTTTCTAATCTTAACAAAATGCAGAAATAAAGAAACAATCATTTATCCCATCATATGAATTCAAATAAAGAAAGAAGATTGTGGAAAGTAGACTAAGAAAGCTTGCTGCATCACACCAACGTGCACTGGTGCAAGTTCATTTCTCCTGCTTGGACCAGGAAAAAAAATCAATTAAACAGAATTGCAGGAAGAGGAAATATCAAACCAACGTGCACTGGTGCAGGTTTGTTTCTCCTGCTTGTACGAGGCGGAGGAAAACCAATCTGAAATCAAGTGCATGAAATTAAATTGTAGGGAAATAAAATGTATCTACTTCACACAATGGATCCGTTTTCACTCAGACAGGAATACATGTGCTGAAAGTTAAATCACACTTTGACAATATAAACACAAATTACAAGAAACAGAAAATGTGGTAAACGTTCTGGGTTGGCTGGGCCTTATCCAACCAGTGCATTTCCCTTTTAAGTTAAAATGCTGCTTAGTAAATTAGTCAATTCATCAGCTTAAATACAAAAACAAAATTTCTAAAACATTAGCTGAAGCTCCCTTTTATTAGTTCATTGAGGTGAATACATGCATTAATACAATGTCTAGCCCAGACTCGAGCGATAACAAAACAACCTGTTACCGCCTATCAAACTTTGCTCTAAAAACTCTGCTAAAAAACTCTCCTAAGTCCTATTTACATTTTACATTATATAGATCTATTGGCCAAAGGCCGAAACAGATCTTTCAACTGATTACATAACCATCGCAGAATTTAGCATTTGGCCTTCAAAATTAGGCAGCTAACAAAATCGGTCGTAGCTAATCTCTAGCTTTTCACCCTTCACAGATTCATCTCAGCTACCTTTGAATCACTCGTGCTATCATGGCTGAGGCTACTCAAGACAAGGCGATGGTCAAGGAGGTTCGAATCTACTGCGAAGATCTGTTGTGCTGGCAATGGTGCAAGATCCGATCCTGCACTAAGATCAGTGGTCATGGTAAGCACTCTAACTATCAAATAACCATTGGAGATATCGATAAGTTACAAAAGAGATTTAAAAGTAAGAAATCATGTAATAAATATTTAATTAATGCTAAATTAAATTAAAACATGAAGAATAAAGGTTTATACGAAATATGTCACTATGCTTGGACTGGTTCAAGATGAGGGTTCATAAAACAGGTGAAACAAAGTTAAATGGTTATGATTTCGGAAGGGGAAAATGGTAAAAAGAGAGAAAATTATGGGGCTAACATCGTCCCATCCCTAAGCTGTTATGTGTCCTCACACAACTCTTTATCTCTGTAAAAAACCTTCAAAACTTCAAGAATTGCAGCTCAATCCTGCTCTGTCATACTAGCATCAGCTTGCAATGTTTCAGACTTCTTCATTTTGCTTTTCTTTAGTTTATTTGTCACCTTTATAAGTCGTTTGAAACACTGCACATCTCGGTATTTCCACACTCTAATTTCTCCTTTCTTTTTCTGGATCTCTGCCATCAATTCTTCTTTATTCTGTTCTTTTTCCTCCTACGCTTTAGCTACAAGCTGCCCTAAGTTCTGCACTTGAAGCTCTAGCTCGACTATCTGAGAAACATGAGCTACAGAGTCTTCTTCCTCTTCTGTCCTGACAGGGGCTGTATCTTCTGCAGGGACCTCAGTATCCTTAGGGTTTCAGTAAACACTTCTTCCTCTTCTTCTTCCTCTTCTCCTTTCTTCTTCTTCGTCTCCTTCTTCTTCTTCCGGCTCTTCTTCTTCTTGCACTTCTTCTTCTTGCATTGGTGTAGGAGGGGATTCAACATTCTGTGGGGACTGTGGTTCTGCACCAGGTTCTTCATTATTTTTCTGGGATTTTTTAATGAAATCGTCCAACATAGTGTCATCCTCGACCTCTACAGATTTTGCTGCATCTACAAGGACTGACAGCAAATCGTCTTCTTTGGGGGTCTGTTCATGTACTGGTGGCCTCGGAGGAGTTTCTTTAATAGGTGTACTGGTTGTCTTTCCATATCGTTTCCTTTTTGCACTGGTGCAAGAAGGACTCCTCTTTACACTCAAACTCTGGCCCTTGCTTGTACTGGCGGGGTCTTCTATTTTATTTTCAGCAGCTGTATTATTTTCTGCAGATGGATTTTTATGTAGCTGCTTCGACAACGCCTTCTGGGTCATGCCCTTAATTTCCAATTGTTTCTAGACCAAGATTTTGATCAGGCCATGGTGATATAATTTCTTGTCAGCCTGATCCGCCCATACGCCCTACACATTCTTGGCCATATTTTCCAAAATCTTAAGCAAAAAATAGGGGAAATCAATTCTCCATCGAAAGTGATGGCTGGCTTCGAAGTGTTACAGCATCCTGAAATGATACACAAAGGTGAGGGAGTACCTTCCCTCGCAAGTCACGAATTTCTAGAGAATAAAAAGGAGGTCCTGCCACTGTCCTAGCAAGGTGCTGCGTGGAACTCCTTTCTTCCAGTTTACCTTCATATTCTTATCAACGACGAAATGCTGCCAACGCTTCCTCTCGAACTTCTAATTTTTGAAGTATTTCTCACCAGTGTTTTGCAAGCTTGTCGCTACTGTTATCGATTCTTCTGTGACCTTAAATTTCAGGGGCCCAATTTTTACACGGCTATTTTTAAAATTCTTTACAAACTGTAGGGCCACTTCATTGTTGTGCCTGTCAAATTTATGAAAAAACTGAAGAAAGCCTAAGTCTCGCAATAGTGCAAGACTACTGTGAAACTCAACAGTCTGATCTACCTCACTGAGAGACGAAGGTTCACATCGAATAGGTGGCATTGCTGCTTAATAGTTATGAATATTCCAAGACTTTCATGCAATACTAGAAAATTTGGCTCTTTATAGATAGGGATCCAACCGTCCACCATCCCTTCTGTCTTATCACCGATCCATTCCACCAAAATAGTCGTGGATGTGCGGCATGTTTGAAATTGTGCGGGATTGGTACTTGCGGAGGCATTTTTTATGGCTAGGTGAGGCAATCATTATAAGTGAAGGACGTTTAGGATCATGGCGGAAAGGGTAATTATATCCAAGAAATGGTTAAACATTTCTGCACTCCTTCATAATTCAAAAAAAGAACTTTAGCATTTATTAAAAAATGATCATGATTTTTAACTAAAAACACCTTGTAATTTAAATAATTTTCTCCTAGTTAATATGATAGCACAAGTACTCCTTAAATAAGTGAAAAGGCTTCTTGTAAGCTTTCATGATGACCACTTTACTATGACATATACTTATGAAAAGAACAAATTATACTCTGCTTCTGTCAAGGTGCATACTTGCACCGATCTGTTTACACTGCTTACTATGATGTTCTGCTGGTACCATTCTGCTTGTATTATTATATAGGATGATATGCTTGCACTAGTGCAAGCATATTGTTTGAAAAAAAGAATAGGGAATAAAAGTAAAATATAGGCTAGAGTTCTAACATGGTTTCATCAACTGATACTGGAAATTTGCTTCGCCCTTTCTTGATGCTTCAGAGCATCATTTTTCTCTTTGTGTATGAGATCCTGCAATGAATTCATGAGGGAACAAAGAAGTGGGAAAGGGGAAAATTTCAGAATGGGAAGGAATTTTTTTACAGGGATTCCAGGAATAGTACCACAAGAGGGGATAAACAAAAGTGGGATAAGGAAAAAAATTCAAAGGTAAATTGGCATTTTTACGAAGTGGGTAGGGTAAATTCAGAAGAATGTGGGAAGGTTAATCATTCTGGGATTTAAGGAATAAAGCTAAGGGAATATTATGAAATGGGATATGAAGAAAGAAAAAAAAATTTCTGGAAGTTCTGCCTACACTGGTGCAAGAAAAATAACTGCAGCGAGAATTAAACGTTACTTGAATAAAAATATCCACACTAATTACCCCAATTGTACAAAGTTTGGTTTTGTTGAACCTGCTTTTACTTGGTGGTCGCTAGCATATCTAAAGATGAAGCAACATTCTCTTTTTATTAGAAATTTTTGATCTTCCTGCCAGCAAGCTAGTTTTTAGGTTGATCCTTCTACAATCATGTCAGCGAACTGATTTTCATAACCACAGGAAAATATATTTTTTTCTTTAATTTTTATTTAAATTTATTTATTTATTTATTTTCTTTTAGAAGAAGAAGAATTCATGTTTTCAAAATTTTGGTATTACCATTCACCACTACCATCTTGAATTGTTGTTGGGCTTGCTATGTAAAATATTTCTTGGCAAGTGGCTGAAAGTACTTCTTTAATTCTATGTCCATTTACCAAGAATACTGAATTTTGTCCATCAATAGTTTTAACTTCTACTGATCCATTCTAAAATACTTGGATCAATTCATAAGGTCCCATCCAGCTTGTATGGAACTTACCTTTAAAATTTTTAAATCTAGAATCATAAAGAAGTACCCAATCACCTGGTTGGAATTGGTTTTTTTTAATAGACTTGTCATGCCACCTTTTGCGTTGTTGTTGAATTAGTGTGTTATGTTGAACAACATCTCTACGAAATTAATCTAATTCATTTAATTGGAGAAGACGCTATTGTTGTGCTTCAGAGAGATCTAGTCCTAACTGAACTACAGTTCTGAAAGTTTTGATCTGGAACTCAATTGGTAACAGAACCTATTTGCCATATACCAGCTCATATGGTTTATGTCCCATGCTATTTCTCCAAGTGATTTTGTATACCCACAAATCTTCTGGTAATCTTTCAACCCAGTCTTTCTGATGCATATTGACTGTCTTTTTAAGAATGGACTCGATCACTTTGTTTGTAGATTCCACCTGGCCATTTGCTTGCGGGTGATACAGCGTGGATTTCCTATGCCGGATCTTCTATTGCTCCATCACACCTTGTACTAGATTAGAAATAAACTGCGGACCATTGTCAGAAAAAATTTCTCTAGGCACACCAAATCTAGTAAAGATTTCAATAAAAAGAAAATCAACAACAACTTTTTCTGAAGCAAAAGAAACAGCTTTAGCTTCTACCCATTTTGTAACCAAATCTGTACAAACCAAAATATGATTTTACTTAAGGATGTTGGATTTATTGGACCTATAAAATCAATAGCCCATTTTTCAAATGGCTCAATCATAAATTTTGGGCATAAAGGCATTTTATTGGTTTGATTAGGCTGGCCCATTCGTTGACAACTATCACATTGCTTGACATACTATTTGGCGTCCTTAAACAAGGAAGGCCAAAAGTAACCAGCACACAATAATTTATATGCATTCCACTTATCAGAGAAGTACCCTCCACAAGGTTCATCATGAGAAGATTTCAATATGTCAAACACTTCCTCCTCTCTTACACATCTACGGATAATCAGATCTAGACCAGTGTAAAAGAGATATAATTGAATCTAGGAATATGCAACACTTTTCTGAATAATATTCCACTTTTCACGAGTGGACAAGTGAGGTGGTGTTTTTCTAGTGACCAAATAATTAGCAATGTCAGCAAACCATGGAGAATCTGTAGACATAGAAAAAATATGTTCATTCAGAAAATCATCATTAACAGGAGTTGCTTCACCAGGATTATCTAATCTAGAAAGAAATTTTGATACAACATTAGATTTCCCTGGTCTATCAACAATAGTAACATTAAACTCCTACAACAATAGAAACCACCTAGTCACTCTACCACTTGTAAATGGTTTTTTCATCAAATATTTAATCGCGGAATGATCAGTATGTACAAATACTTCATATCCTGTAATATAGTGCCTGAACTTATTAATTGCAAAAATTACAGCTAAAACATCTCTGTAACTGTATAATTCAATTCAGCGGAAGACAAATTCTCACTAATATAGTAAATAGCATAGGATTAATTATTTTCCTCTTATCTCAAAGCCGTGCCAATAGCCAAATCTGAAGCATTAGAGGAAATGTGAAAAGGCAGGGACCAGTTAGGACCTCACAAAATTGGTGCCTGCACCAACTTTTCCTTCAATGTTTCAAAAGACTGTTGGCAAGCTGTGGACCAAGAAAATTCAATATCCTTAGCTAGAAGTCGAAAAAGAGGAGCAGCTATCTTCAAAAAAATTTCAATGAATCTTCTATAATAACCAGCATGTCCTAAAAAACCTCTTACTTCCCTTTGAGTTTTGGGTGCAAGAAGATACAGAATGTTTTCAATCTTTGCCGGATCAACCTAGATACCTTTATCAGAAAACAAATGGCCAAGTATTACTCCCGCTTTGCACATTAATCTACATTTCTTATCACTCAAAGCAAGATGGGCTTCCTGAAAATGAAGAAGACTTTCTCCAAATTTTTGAGAGCTTCTTGAAAAGAATCACCAAACACAGAAAAGTCATCCATATAAATTTCTACAAATTCCAGATCAGCAAAAATGGCCAGGACTACCCTTTGAAAGGTAGCTGGGGCATTACATAAACTAAAGGGAATCACTTTATAAGCAGATGTACCCCATGGACATGTAAAAGTAGTTTTATCCCGATCTTCAGGTGCAATCTGTATCTGGTTATAACCACTGAAGCCATCCAAAAAGGAAAAATATTTCTTTCCTGCAAGGGTATCAAGCACCTGATCAATGAAAGGGAGAGGGAAGTAATATTTAAGAGTGGATTTATTTAATTCTCGATAATTAATACAAATATGCCATCCTCCATCTTTCTTAGGTACAAGTACTAATTGAGAGACCCACTGACTGTCAAAAATAGGACAGATAAAACTGACAACCAAGAGTTTTTGTACTTCTTCCTTCACAATATCTCTTAGAGCTGGATTCATTCACCTTTGGGGTTGTCAGACAGGTCGGGTTCCTTCTTGAATATAGATATGATGTGTACAAGTTTTGGGAGGGATACCCTTCATATCTTCATAGCCCCAAGCAAAGGCACTAAGATGGTTTTGTAACAAATTCACAAGTTGCTCTTGCTGATATGAGTCCAAATCTGAACTAATATGTAAGGAATTACCAAGGCTAATCTCAACCAGAGTGGTATCAGGCTCAGGAGTACTCAATGGAGTGGTAAAATGAAATTGTATAGAAGAATGAGAATCATTATTATCTTGAAAATATAGGCTGAAAATCCGGCTCAACGGCTCAAAGTTAGGCATAGTGTCTAAATTATTCAGAAAATCTTGAATCTCATCTTCTTGTGAAGACCTAGTATAATGATGGATAAGGTTTGAAGAGGTAGTGTTGGGAGGTCTAGGATAACCCCAACTTTGACACAACCACCTAATGATGATCCTAGACCTCCCAACACCGCCTCTTCAAACCTTGGCAGATAGATACTAGTACAATTTGTACAATAATGTATTTTCAATGACTAAGTACAATGATACCTTTACAATGATTGTATGCAGTGCTGCCCACTTGAAGACTTCATATGATGAACTTATTGTTGTTTTTATGCACCTTGGTTACTGCTCTTGTCATGCTACCCTCTGCTGCACCTTGCTTTGCTTTTCTGCCATAGAAAGTCTAGTCCTTTGCAACCCTTGACAACACATGATCTAGCTTTTTCTTGCCTTCTAGGAGCTTGATATTGAATCTGGTGTATCTCTGTTATTTCATATCCTCAATATCTGATTTTTGGTTCTGTAGTAGTCCTCTGAGTCGTCTTTCCAATGCCATAGGTCTAACCCAATTTGGATTCTTCAAGAGAGATTTAGACCCAATTTCTCACAATGCCCTAATTAGGGAATGTTTCAGCAGAGCGCAATTGTACGACGTGCCACGTGTCAATTTTTCTTCATTTTGCTCTAAAATTGATAGAGAGAAAACTGCAGGCGGTGCACTATCTACCAATTTTTACAGAATTCCAATCCTAGTCTCAGAGAGAGAGTTATGACGATTTTACCAAGGTCACTTCTTTGAGATGAATTTCAGGAGCTTGCAAAAACCCTTAATTCCACAGATCATATCTCCAAAAATATTGTGTAACTTGATATGAAATTTTTACTGAAGCTTCATTAGAATTTCAGCTTTTCCTCATAAAATTTTCAGCTTCTGAGCCTTCGTAGAAAAAAATTTAGAGTGAAAATTCCACGATGACCTGTTTCGGATGGTCGAATCCCTTGTATAAGGAGGAAATGAAGATCACAATTTATATGAATGCTTAAGTTGATAGGGGCTTCAACAAGTGAACGTGGGAGGGATTTTAGGAGCTTAAAATAATATTAATTATGAATTTTCAATGACCCATTCCCCAACCCCATGGGGTTTTAGCCCACTAACTAGGGTTACAAAGTTCAAACATGAATATCTCTCAAACCATGAAGAATTACATGGTGTGCCATATATCAACGAAAACATCTCGACAAGTAGAAACCATCAAAAGCATTATTTACCCAGAATATATTAATTTGATAGGCCAAAATTCCCATGCAATATTGGGTTAGCCCCTGGTGTTGCTTGGGTTAACATCAATGACAACCACTGATCAACAATCTCCCCCTTTGGCATTAATGGCAACACAAGTACTCCCCCTGTGATCATGACACCTCTTCCTACAACATTCTCTCCCCCTTTGACATCAATGGCAAAGGGTCACTCCCCCTGAAACACAACCATCTTGTGGACCTGTACACACTTCCACTCGCGCTGACACACAACCGTCCTGCAGACTTGTACACACTTCCACTCCCCCTTTATATTATGAAAAAGGAAAATCTAATGAGAACTTGGGAGAATCCCAAGCTTCTGGCAAAGATATTCCAAGGCTAGAAAATATTTAATATGTGATTCTTTTTGTGCTACTTGGAATCTTGCTACTTGTCCAACTTCTTGCATAACATCTGGTTGGGAGGCTGTTACATATAGAAGACTAATCATAGATCTATACAACCTTTGATCCACATCCTTAGATGAGTCGTCTATGCTCAATTTGCAACCAAGTAAAGACATCTCAAAATCACTTTGCACCTTTGTAGCAAAATTCTTATTTAGTCGATCATCATTGCTACCAATTATTGTATCATCCTCTTTAGCTATTAGACATGCTTTAGTTGCTTCATCCAGAACATATATGTCATTGGAGCTCGACTTGCTGTAGTGACAATTTCACCATACACGCCTTTCCTGATTTCACATTTCGTGGAGTTGAATCGTATTGTGTGTCCTTGATCACACATTTGTCCAACATTGAGCAAATTGTGATTCATGTTTTCAACCAATAGAACATTCTTGCTAGAACATCTTTGCTTCCGAGAGTGATAGTACTTGATCCTATAACATTTGAAGATCCATCATTTCCAAAGGACACGGTTCCACCCTTCTTCTCTTTCAGAGATACAAATTTATTTCTATCTCCAGTCATATGCATTGAGCAACCACTATCTTTGTTCTTTTGAGCCTTGAGAGTGACAACAAAATTATCATTCTTCTTCTTCTTCCATGTTCGTTCATTTTGTGGCTTGAAGAGTCTTCTAGAGGATTTTCAAGTATGCAGTCTTTGGCTATGTGTCCAAAGTTTCAACGTTTATAACATTCAATATTATTTCTTAAATGTTCAAATATATTGATGTTTTGCTGAGCCCTAGGAGGTTCATATTAGACAGATCTCCTGGAATTGTATTCATTCCTAGGGTACGTGTGAGATTCTACAGCTTTATGACCAAATTTTCCACATGAATAACATTAGCCATAAAAAATATGTTGATACCTGGATGGAAATTTTCGTCGAGGAATTGTCTTCCAAGGCACTTCTTGTGAATCTTGTCCAATGAAGTCTACATGCACGTCAGATCTCATAGGTTCATTGTATTTGGTTGTAGAAGGTTCTGCTTCTTCTTCTTTGTAACCGATGCCAGTTTTGTCGTTGTAAGATCGTTGATTATTGATGAGTTCTTCCAATGCCCTTGAGTTATTGGCATAGTTTTGGATATTTTTTCCTTTCTTCACTTCCTCACGCAGCAAGACTACTTCGGCTTCAAATTCTTCCCTTTCTTGGTTTCTTTCTTCCAACTTCTTTTGAAGTGACTTTTCAATGCATTTATGTTCTTCAAATTCAATTTTGAGACCTTGAACTTGTTCTTCAAGATTTTTGGAACGGATCTTCTCTGCCTTGAGATCTTTTATAAGCTTGATTTCTTCCTCATAAAATTCGTCTATGGTCCATCCTTCTTCTTCGTTGTATGATACCTCTTGCTTATTGTGCTTGGGTTTATTGGGGTTCGCCATAAAAAATACTCTCTCATTGGCTTCTTCTTCACTATCATTGTCTTCATCAGATGATGAGCTATCTTCTTTAGAGAGAAAGTTCCTTTTGGATCCTTGCTTGTTGAATTTCTTAAAGCCTTTCTTTCTTTTTGAGTTGCCATTACTTTTGTTTGGGCATTTTGCTGCAAAATTCCCAACCTCATTACAGCTGAAACATATCAATGGAAGTTTACCTTTGAATTGTCCCTTACCAATTTGTAGTTTTCTCATGAAGTAAGCATATTCTTCATTTGAAAGACCTTCTTCATTATCTCCCTTTTCTTCACACTTACAGGTGCATGTCTTTTCAATTGAAGGTTGTTTATCCATATTGGTTTTCTTAGACGCAACGAACGTAGTTTCTAGATGCGAAGTACCTTCTTCTTTATCAAGTATCATTTCATATGCTATGAGAACTCCATGTAATTCCTCTTTGCTAAGTTTGTCCAGATTTTCACTGTATTCTAAGACCGATACCTTTCGGTTGAATCTACCTGGTAACATTCTAAGAATCTTCTGTATAATAGTCTTCTCGTCAACTGGCTCTCCCAATCCTTCTAGAGTATTGGTTATTTCATCAACGTATTGAAAGTATGCAGCAATGTTGCAATCTTCTTTCATTCTGAGTTGCTCAAATTTTGCTCTATAGATTTGAAGCTTTGCTTCTTTGAAATTTGAGTCACCTGCATATATATTCTCAAGCTTGTCCCACACATTTTTGGCAGTTTTACAACCCAACACCTTATAATAAGTAGATTTAATAAGTCCACTAATAACAATATTCTTTGCTTTTGCATCATTTACCAAATTCTTCTTACCTTGTTCATCCGCGGTTGATATAAATCCATTTTGAACAGTGTCCCATACTTCATAACCTTGTGCCAAGAGATAGACCTCCATTCTTCCTTTCCAAAGTGCATAATTATTTTCATTTTATAGAGGTACACCATTCTTGGTATGCTCCATGACCTCCTTCCAATTTTTAAACTACTATTGAA
Source organism: Pinus albicaulis (assembly GCA_034641835.2). Classification (NCBI taxonomy): domain Eukaryota; kingdom Viridiplantae; phylum Streptophyta; class Pinopsida; order Pinales; family Pinaceae; genus Pinus; species Pinus albicaulis. The sequence continues at coordinate 161,094,266 of CM076571.1, read as the reverse complement.
GGAACCAAGCTCTGATACCAATTGTTGGAAATACTGGGGGGGGTGAATCAGTATTCCTTTCAATTAGAGCATTAGTTAATATTCAATTATTATCAGTGTTTGTACAATGATAGAAACAAATAAGGGGAACACATATGCACACAGTTTTTAAGGTGGAAACCCTCTCTAGGACAAAAACCACCTAATGCTTTTCTAATAATTCTTTAATATTCAACTCCAATTGAAAATAAAGCTCCAACTTCTTAGAATCTAGAAAAGAATTCTTCTCTAGCTCCCACTGGATGGACACTCCAACACCCAAGATTCTCTATTAGCAACTGAATGGATGCCCCAACACCCAATGAGATACAACTCACCCTAGCACCACCCTACCACCCTATAGAAGAATAAAAGAAGAATGGACTCTCGTACCAGGGAAAATGGTCCATTTTACAATGATATAGAATGATGTAGAAGAAGAAGATATACTAGACCATAACCCCAACTTTGACACAACCACCTAATGATGATCCTAGACCTCCCAACACTGCCTCTTCAACCCTTGGCAAATAGATACTAGTACAATTTGCACAATAATGTTTTTATAATGACTAAGTACAATGATACCTTTACAGTGATTGTATGCAGTGTTGCCCATTTGAAGACTTCATATGATGAACTTATTGCTGCTGTTATGCACCTTGGTTGCTGCTCTTGTCATGCTACCCTCTGTTGCACCTTGCTTTGCTTTGTTGCCGTAGAAAGTCTGGTCCTTTGCAACCCTTGACAACACATGATCTAGCTTTTTCTTGCCTTCTAGGAGCTTGATATTGAATCTGGTGTATCTCTGTTATTTCAGATCCTCAATATCTGATTTTCAGTTCTATAGTAGTCCTCTAAGTCATATTTCAAATTCCATAGGTCTGACCCAATTTGGATTCTTCAAGAGAGAGTTATACCCAATTTCTCACAATGTCCTAATTATGGACTATTTCAACAGAGCGCACTTGTACGACGTGCCACGTGTCACTGTTTCTTCATTTGGCTTTGAAATTGATAGAGTGAAAACTAAATATTGTTCAATATCTACCAATTTTTATGAAATTCCAATCCGATACTCAGAGAGAGAGTTATGACAATTTTACCAAGGTCACTTCTTTGAGATGAATTTCAGGAGCCTACAAAAACCCTTACTTCCACAGATCATATCTCCAAAAATATTGTGCAACTTGATCTGAAATTTTTACTCTTCTTTCTCAGGATTTTGGCTTCACCTCATAAAAATTTCTACTTCTGAGCCTTCGTAGAAAAAAAGTTAGAGCGAAAATGCCGTGATGACCTATTTCAAATGGCCAAATCCCTTGCATAAGGAGGAAATGAAGATCAAAATTTATATGAATGCTTAAGTTGAGAGGGGCTTCAACAAGTGAACGTGGCAGCAATTTTAGGAGCTTAAAAAAGTATTAATTATGACTTTTCAATGACCCATGCCCCAACCCCATGGGGTTTTAGCCCACTAACTGGGGTTACAAACTTCAAACATGAATATCTCTCAAACCGTGAAGAATTACATGGCGTGCCATATATCAACGGAAACATATCGACAAGTAGAAAACATAAAAAGCATTATTGACCTAGAATATATTAATTTGATAGGTCAAAATTCCCATGCAATATCCAGTTAGCCCCTGGTGCTGCTTGGGTTGACATCAATGACAACCGCTGATCAACACGAAGTTCTTGAATGGATCTGGTAGGGGGGTGTTGGGGTTCCCATGTTTTTGCCATATTGGCAAGACCAAAAGATGAGACAACATCAAAACCACTTTTAGACCTTAGGATCTAGCCCTCCTAGGTCCAGAGAGGGATCTCTCTATATAGTCGAAGGTATATGTCTTTGAGGCTCGAAGTGAAGATATTAGGCTAGTTATATGCACGGGGTTTGTTTATTTGGTTTTGAGTTTGGTTGCTGTGAATCAGGAAGAAAGGGTTCAGCATGAGACAAGGCTGAGCAAAGAGGATATTAGACAAAGGAGAGGTAGTTCAGAGAGTATCAAGACCATTGGGTGATGGAGTCAAGAAAGGGTTTACTTGCTAATCAACATGCAAGCTTTTAGTTGGGCCAGTCATCTAAAGCCTTGGATCCTAAAATGATAGTGTGGCATGGAACTTCAAGGACTGAAAGTGAAAGAGGGAAAACCATCCAATTCTGTCTATAGATTAGGCCAGAGGTCATTTAACTCCAGGCCTACTTGGACATAATCAGAGGCAACGAGGGGGATCTTAGAAAGGTTAATTGAGATGGAAATATCCTAGTGAGGCAGAGACAGAGTTCTAAACCTCCCAGTGTTCTCAACTCATCCAATTAAATCCTAACAAGAACATATAAGAAACAGATTCGTTAATTCATACATCAGCTAGCAGGCAATGTCATCCACTACACTGGTTAAATTAATTGAAACCAATCCTTAGATAACACATTAGGCATAAAAAATTGAAGGTGAGGAGAGCAGAAACATAGGGTACCTAACAAGGGTAAATCCTATGCCATATTTCTGATGCAAGCCAGAAGAAATGAAATGAAATGAAATAAAACACAGAGACATAAAAACATCACCGTAGCTTTAGATCGGGATCCAAAGAAATGTGCTTGTCATATTAAGGAACAACACCAGTCAAGTACAACACTGTCGAATAGCTTGATATCCGGCCTGAAACACCTTCCTCAAACTATCTTACAATTTTACACAGAGAACTTGTCTCAAGAGAAAGAACATGCAATTCACTGATATCCAATCAACAACCTTTACAATATTTTCTCATGGGTTTTATAGCAGAAAGATGAGAATGTTGGAAAAATACTGAGAGGGGGGGTGAATCAGTATTTATTGCAGACAATAAGACTTTGATATTTCTTTCTTAAAAACCATACGCAACTTTCCTGAAGCAAACCCGCGTATATACGCGGATATCCTTTACAGAACTCGCATATATCCAGTGATCTAATTATGCATTTAGTTCTTGACTTAGATCATTGCATTACTCATTCATCAGATATTTAGAAAACAGTAAACAAGTGCAGGAAGAATAGAATAGTCATCACACATAAGCAACCACACATGAACACTAGGATTTTTAGGTGGAAACCCAATTCGGGAGAAAACCACCACTGCCGTCGTCTCAGTATTCAATTTTTATTATTAAGAAAACTTCTTACAACATGTACTGGTGCAGACTCATACCAGTATGCAGGCACCCACCTGCAGAAAGCTACAACCTTCTCTCGTTTACCAGCCTCTCCTGGAAGGGAGCAACAACCCCCTGCTCTCGTTTACTAGCCTCACCTGAATGGAGCTACTACCCCCTAATATTAGCACCAGCCTCTACTGGCAGAAAGATTCTATGTTCAGACTGAAGGTTTCAACCCTCAGATCCACTGCAGACCATGTTTCATCAATTTCCAAACTGGATCAAACAGCTCCAGCACAACCCTTTACTTGTCAATAAACAACCTTTGCCCAATGGATCAAACAAAACAGTGAAACCACTATAACCAGAATGTCAGAGATAACCTAGACTTCAGAATAAATATGCAGAAACACATTCAACCTTGAGCAACCATAAGATCAGATATCATATGCGCTTTTATGTAATCAGACCTGCGTATATACGCGCTTTTTATGAAGTGAACCTGCGTATACATCTGTGTATTTACCAGAATAACCCTAACTGTCCATACGCGACTTTGTTGAAACAGATCCACATATACATGCGCTTTTCATGAACTAAACCTACATATAGATCTGTAAAAGATAAAATTTGCACAACAGATCAGATCTATGAACTTTCCCAGATTTCTTCAAGTTCTTTAGTAGATTTGCGCCAGGTCTTTGTCACTTCTTTTCAGATCATCCAAGAGATTCACCATTTCTAGATCTAGAGATCTTTAACCTTCACCATGTTCATAGATGCATCATAGATTCAGATCTATTAATAAAGAGCAGAGTTAAACCATGCAGATATACTTCAGAGTGAAGTATTCATTAAAGCCTAGACACTTGCACACCCTTTGCACAATGAATTTCTTCTCCCTATATAGGTTTAGCCTTTTTCAATACCATGAGCCAAAACCACATTACTTCCGATGGTATTCCTAGACGGGATCATAAAGACAATCCAACGCTCAATACAATGGGTCAATACCATGGTAATGCCCCTTGGTATTCTAATTTTGGAGCGCAAAAGACCATACGCGACTTGGAACGTATTTTCCGCGTGCATACGCGCTTTATTCTTGACAAACCCGCGTATGCCTTGTAACACACATTTTTCATCATTGCTTTGGCACATACTGGAATTCCTTTCATCATTACATCTGAGTTTCTCTATAGACACATCATATCACATTAGATTTACATCATTACCAAGTGCATCAAGTCAAGAATAACTTCATCAAGTAGGTTGCCATCATCTTCTTCAAGTGTTGCCATCATCTTCATCAAGTGGGTTGCCATCAAGGACAACACATTGCATCATATTTCCAACAATCTCCCCCTTTGGACTTGATGGAAACCATGATGGTGTTTGATCACCACAACAAATAGATACATTAAGCATAACCATTATTCTCCCCTTATTCAAACACCATGTCACTCTCCCCCTTTGACATCAAGGGAAAAAGGGCGGATCAAAATCAACAAAAGGTTTTTCTCCTCATGTAGGAAGAAGAGCGCTGTAGATCTGATGTACATTGAAGTTACCGCTCCCCCTGAGTTCATGCTGAATGTTCAAACATATTTTTCAATGAAGTACATGACTCTATGACCTTCCTATCACTAAGGACTCATACTTACATCAAAGATCCAACCAAGTGGATTTACATATGAGACTCAAGTACCCAACCAAGTGGGTTTACACATTTTGACTCAACTACCCAACCAAGTGGGTTTACACATTTGAACAAGTCCTTACATTACTGAATATTACAATTTTACATCATAGGTCTCAACATGACCTTTTCATCAAATTACAAATATGACTTTTCATGACCAATACCAGAAGGACCTCAAGAGAGATCATATTTCAGAACCATCATAATGCCAACAATGCATTATACTCAGCAAGACTGATGCTCCCCCTGAAGATGTGCATCCAATGCATCCTTTCTAAATGACCCAAGCTCCCCCTTTTCTTGTGCATCCTGAACACTTTCAACAACAAATCATCAACGCATCTTCAAACAATAGAGAATGAAACAGAAATATAAGGGCTGAAATACCACCAGAAAATCCAAATAGCATCAGAGATACCAAACAGCACCACAGCTTGTGCTGAAGAAATTCTGACCCCAAAAATTTGTCAGCAACCAACCATATGCGGTTTTCTATGTATGAACTCGCGTATATACGTGACTTCCATTTAGGAAACCCGCGTATCCAATTTAATCTTCTAAATTTAGGTAGATTTGTTCTTCTGACTGGAAGAGACTACTCCCAGCTTCTGTCTTAGATATTCGAATGCTTCCCTGGGCAAAGGTTTGGTAAAGATATCAGCAACTTGTTCTTTGGAGGGAACATACTCCAACTTCACCTTTTTTTCAAGCACTTGTTCACATAAGAAGTGATACTTGATGGGAATGTGCTTGGTCTTCGAATGCATAACTGGATTCTTTGAGATACTGATGGCACTTGTGTTATCACACATAATGGAGATAGGAGATGTACATTTGATTTGAAAATCTTGTAAGGTTTGCATCATCCAAAGGAGTTGAGTGCAACAAGATGCGACAGCCACATATTCTGCTTCTGCTGTAGATAAGGCAATAGAATTTTGCTTCTTGTTGAACCAAGATACTAACCGGGGTCCCATATAGAATGCACCACCACTAGTGCTTTTCCGATCATCAACATTTCCAGCCCAATCTACATCAGTGTAAGCATGAAGAGTAAGATCAACATTCTTTGGATACCATAGTCAAAAGTCTTGAGTTCCTTGTAGATATTTGAATATTCTTTTGACAGCCTGAAGGTGAGACTCTTTTGGATTAGCTTGGAATCGTCCAACAATCCCAACTGCATGCATAATGTCTGGTCTAGTCCCAGTGAGATAAAGTAGGCTTCCTATCATTGATCTATATTCTGGTTGATTCACCGTGGGAGAATCATCATGAGAACTGAGATTACATCCAGTTATCATTGGTGTACTTACAGGTTTGCATTCTTCCATGCCATACTTCTTCAGAATTTGCTTAAGATATTTTGCTTGTGATAGGAATATACCAGCTGCAGTTTGATGCACTTGTAAGCCAAGAAAAAATGTTAGTTCTCCAAGTAGGGACATTTCAAATTCTTGCTGCATGACAGAAGCAAATTTTTGACTCAAAGATTCTTCATTACTCCCAAAAATGATATCATCAACATATACAACCACAATCAATAGTTTATCATTTTCAACTTTTGTGTATAAGTTGCTATCAGCAGACCCCTTAGAAAATCCTTGTTGATGAAGATATTTGTCAAGACGATAATACCAAGCCCTTGGAGCTTGTTTGAGACCATATAGAGCCTTTTTAAGTCTACAAACAAGATGTTCATCATTTCCCAAAATGAATCCTTTCGGTTGTTCTATATATACTTCTTCTTCTAGATCTCCATTAAGAAAAGCAGATTTAACATCCATTTGATAAACTTTGATTTGTTGATAACTTGAAAAAGCAAGAAACATTCTTATGGCTTCAAGTCTAGCTACAGGAGCAAAAGTTTCTTCAAAGTCTATACCTTCTTATTGAGTATACCCTTTGCAAACCAGTCTAGCTTTGTTTCTTATAACATCCCCATTCTCATTTAACTTGTTCTTGAATATCCATTTAGTTCCAATGACATTTTTATCATGTGGTCTTGGTACCAAGTCCCATGTTTGATTCTTTTCAATTTGATCAAGCTCTTCATTCATGGCTTGAATCCAACATTCATATTTGCTAGCTTGATTGACATTGTGTGGTTCAATTGTGGATAAAAATGCCAGATAGCTAGAAGATCCCACAAGAGTCCTCCTTGTTTGTACACGTGATTCTTTGTCTCCCAAAATTTGAGATTCAGGATGATTCTTTTGAACATATCTGGATGGAGCCTTTTCAGATAAATCGTCTTCAGGTTCTTCATTGGATCCACCGTCTATATCATTTCTATTTGATGTAGAAGGAAAAAAGTCACCATCATCTTCTTCTGTTGTTTGTTTTTCTTCTTTAGGAGCTACAGGAGACTCATCAATAACAACATCAATACATTCAACAATCTTTCAAAGCCTTTTATTGTAACATTTGTATGCTCTTCTTGTAGATGAGTAACCAAGAAGTATCCCTTCATCTGATCTACATTCAAACTTGCCAAGCTTTTCATCATTATTTTTGATAAAGCATTTACTTCCAAAAACTCTAAAATGCTTCTGAGAGTTGAAATTACCTTGAGTTCTATGAGTTTGTCACTATTGCATTATGTATGTTGAGAATGTTTCTGTATGTCTTTGCTTCTCCCCAGGCTGTAATAAGTTTCTGAATCATCACTTATAGCTCTAGCCATTGTTGAATTGTTCTATTCATTCTTTTAACTCACTATTTTGTTGTGAATTATTTCTGACTGTCTTTTTATACTAGTGTTTCTTAAAATTCAAAGATTCATTTGATGTATATTCTCCTCCTCGATCGAATCTAAGACAACTTGATTTATATCTAGGCCATTTTCCACCAATGCTTTGAAGATCTGAAATTTTTCAAATGCTTCATCTTTATGTTTAATCAACCCGATCCAACACATTCTAGAGAAATCATCAATAAATAAGATATAGTATTCTTCCCCACATGGTGACTTTTTCCTCATAGGTCCACATATGTCAGTATGAATGAGTTCAAGAAGCTTACTTGATGATCCTTCTTTGGCATTAAATTGAACTCTGGTCTGCTTACCGAATTGGCAAGATTTGCATATGATACTCTCTGGTAGAGTAATATTGGGAAGACCACGAACAGCTTTAAGTCTGCTTGATTTGTTGATTTGAGAGAAGCTCAGATGCCCCAACCTTCTATGCCATAGCCAATTTTCTGAATATTTGCTCAAGTAACATTGATCTTTGCAGTTCTTCAATACATACAGGTTGCTTGGAGTTCTTTTCCCTTTTATAATAGTTTTACCTGTATCAAGATCATGAACCACACATTCTTTTGAACTAAAGACAACTTCTGTTCCTTGATCACACATTTGACTTACACTTAACAGGTTATGCCTTAATCCATCCACATACATGACATCATTAGCCTTCACCTTTTCTTTTAGAAATACTGACCCTTTTCCTTTAATTACAGCAAGAGTATCATTTCCAAATGTAACTTTCTTTTCCTTTTCTAGAGCATTATATGCAAGAAGTTTGCTTTTGTCACCTGTCATGTGTCTTGAGCACCCACTATCAATGTACCATTGATTTTCTTCACCTTCTGCAAATAACGCTATCCCACAATTTTCAACTTGTAATTCCTTCTTTTTCCATACTTTGGAACTTGAAGGAAAATGTTGTTTTGGCTGGACTTTGCTCCTGCATTCAGATTCTTCATGGCCAAAGTTATTGCAATAAGCACATTCAACTTCATTTTGAAGAGGAGAAAATTTGTTATAGGTGTTCTTCTTTGGTTCAGTATCCATCCTTTTCTTTCTTGCTTCTCTTGTCATGATGGTTTTATATGCAACACATTGAACATTTTTATGACCAAAATTGTGACATTAGAAACATTGTCCATTGAAGTAGAAATTTCTGTGATCATGAAATCTTCTATTTAAATTTACCTGTTGGTTGTTGCTTCTTTGAGAGATATCCCTCTTATTGTTCCTTGAGTTGTGATGATCATGCTTTACCTATAAAGATTCTTTATTCCCTTTCTGAGTGGCTGAATGTAGTAAACCAGTTGTAGCTGCTTTTAGATAATTTGGTGCTGAAGCCTGAGAAGATTCTCCGGTATATCCAAGACTTGTCTTTATAAGAGGAGAACGTTGAACCTTGATAATCGCATCTAAGGTTTCAGATCCTTTAGCAAATCTAAGATTCAGATTCTTTAATTTCTCAAGTTCTTTTCTTAGACTTACTACTTCACATTCTAATTTCTCATTGTGTTTCTTCACTTCTTCATTTTGCCTTTTTAGAGTTTCTATGCTTATTTACTTTCTTCCAAGCATATTTTGAGTTGATTGTTTTGATCAAGAAAATCATTGTCATCTAGAGCATCCATAAAAGCATCCTTGTCGTCTCTAGAATTGTTTTCAATTGCCATGAGAAGTCTAAGATCTTGTTCACATTCTTCCTCACTATCAGATAACCCATCACTGTCTTCATTTGTATAGTAAATTTTCTTAGTGCTAGATCAGTTCTTATTCCTTCTTGCTACTTCTTTCCCTTTAGCAGATGTTTTATAAGGACACTTTGCAGCATAATGACCAACTCTTCCACAATCAAAACATTTGAAAGGAAGCTTACCTTTGAATCTTCCGGTTCCTAGTTGGAGTCTTCTCACAAAGTTTGCCTCATCTTCTTTTGAGATATATCCTGATCCTTCTAGTTTTTGAACTTCTTTCCCTTTTGTAGAAGCTTTAAAAACAACTTCTTTCACTTCAGATGATCCTCCTCTCCTCATTTCATATGCATTCAATATGCCATGAAGTTGCACCACAGTAACAGTTTGAAGATCCTGTTTTTCTTCAAGAGCAGAGACTTTTGATTCAAATTTTGCCGTTAGCGATCTTAAGACTTTCTCAACCAAAGTAGATTCTGTGATTGTTTCTCCCAGATTTATCATATGATTTACAACATCATCAAGATGTAAAAAGAAACCGGCAATATTCTCATCACTATGCATCTTTAAATTTTCATATTCAATTCTGAGAGTTTGAAGTTTTGCACTTTTTACCTTTGCATCACCTTCATAACTTAGAATGATTTTGTCCCATATCTCCTTTGCTGTATTCAGCTGCATAAATTTGACAAATTCTGATTCAGTTAGACTTCCCGTTAGAGCATTGACTACCTTTGCATTTATTTCATAATTCTTCTTTTCAGTTGGATCTGTTGGTATTACAGCTGGATATTGATATCCTTGTTCAATAATGGCCCATACATCTGCTCCCATAGATTGAATATAGGATCTCATCCTTATTTTCCAGAAGATTAAATTGCTTCCACTAAAGAGTGGAGGCTTGATAGATGTTGTTCCATCTTGATTACTCATCTTGCTTGATCTTCCTTCTAGCGGTTAAGCTTTTTCAGAAGGACCCGCTCTGAAACCAATTGTTGGAAAAATACTGAGAGGGGGGGTGAATCAGTATTTAGTGCAGAAAATAAGACTTTGATATTTCTTTCTTAAAAACCATACGCAACTTTCCTGAAGCAAACCCACGTATATACGTGGATATCCTTTACAGAACTCGCGTGTATCCAGTGATCTAATTATGCATTTAGTTCTTGACTTAGATCATCGCATTACTCATTCATCAGATATTTAGAAAACAATAAACAAGTGCAGGAAGAACAGAATAGTCATCACACATAAGCAACCACACATGAAAACCAGGATTTTTAGGTGGAAACCTAATTCGGGAGAAAACCACCGCTACCGTCATCTCAGTCTTCAATTTTTATTATTACGAAAAATTCTTACAACATGTACTGGTGCAGACTCATACCAGTACGCAGGCACCCACCTGTAGAAGGCTACAACCTTCTCTCGTTTACCAGCCTCTCCTGGAAGGGAGCAACAACCCCCCTGCTCTCGTTTACCAGCCTCACCTGAAAGGGAGCTACTATCCCCTGATATTAGCACCAGCCTCTACTGGTAGAAAGCTTCCACGTTCAGACTGAAGGTTTCAACCCTCAGATCCACTGCAGACCATGTTTCATCAATTTCCAAACTAGATCAAACAGCTCCAGCACAACCCTTTACTTGTCAATAAACAACCTTTGCCCAATGCATCAAACAGAACAATGAAACCACTGTAACCAAAATATCAGAGATAACCCAGACTTTAGAATAAATATGCAGAAACACATTCAACCTTGAGAAACCATAAGATCAGATATCATACGTGCTTTTATGTAATCAGACCCGCGTATATACGCGTTTTTTATGAAGTGAACCCACATATACATCTGTGTATTTACCGGAATAACCCTAACTATCCATACGCGACTTTGTTGAAATAGATCCGCGTATACACGTGTTTTTCATGAACTGAACCTGCGTATAGATCTGTAAAAGATAAGCTTTGCGCAACAGATCAGATCTATGAACTTTCCTAGATTTCTTCAAGTTCTTCAGCAAATTTGCGCCAGGTCTTTGTCACTTCTTTTCAGATCATCCAAGAGATTCACCATTTCTAGATCTAGAGATCTTTAACCTTCACCATGTTCATAGATTCATCATAGATTCAGATCTATCAATCAAGAGCAGAGTTCAACCATGCAGATATACTTCAGAGTGAAGTATTCATTAAAGCCCAGACACTTGCACACCCTTTGCACAATGAATTTCTTCTCCTTATAAAGGTTTAGCCTTTTTCAATACCATGAGCCAAAACCACATTACTTCCGATGGTATTCCTAGACGGGATCATAAATACAATCCAGTGCTCAATACAATGGGTCAATACCATGGTAATGCCCCTTGGTATTCTAATTTTGGAGCGCAAAAGACCATACGCGACTTGGAATGTATTTTTCCGCCTGCATACGCGCTTTATTCTTGACAAACCCGCGTATGCTTTGTAACACACATTTTTCATCATTGCTTTGGCACATACTGGAATTCCTTTCATCATTACATCTGAGTTTCTCTATAGACACATCATATCACATTAGATTTACATCATTAGCAAGTCCATGAAGTCAAGAATAACTTCATCAAGTAGGTTGCCATCATCTTCTTCAAGTGTTGCCATCATATTCATCAAGTGGGTTGCCATCAAGGACAACACATTGCATCATATTGCCAACAGAGCAGAGGAGGCAGGTGGAAACTAAATACAGCATTAAAACTTAGAAAATAAAGAAGGTCGAAGCCCATTCTGTCGGAATTCTATGCATTTATTTCTAGCACTCTTTGAGTGAAAGAGTGGTCTTCTCCAAGCTCCCACTTACTTCGGTATGTCTCTGAAGTACTTTGGCTGTAGAACTCTATAGTAATTTTGGTGAATAAAAAAAAATTTAAATAAATGACTGAGAAGTCTGCCATACTTGTGAAACAAATGCTCTGATATCAACAGGACTATTGTTAGGGTAGGAAATCTCTCTAGAACACGGTATAGAATAAAAACGGCATGGGCACTCTTTCCTTTATGGAGAAAAACATTTTGCTGATGTGGAAACCTTGATATACATTAATTTATGCGTGATTTACCCTCTGTGTGATCTATGATGTCTTCAATCTGGTATTTTGCCTCCAAATCCTGAAAAGGCTCAAAAAATCTTCTATTATGTGACTTGAACTTTCTGCCGCTCCAGTACTATCTTTGTTTATGCAATGCTGAGCTTTAATGGCGCTGGAGAGGTTTTACAGAGTTTGAACTCTGTCCTTGATGAAATTAATGTTGTGGACACCCTCTGAGACAATTTCCTGTAATATCAAGCTCGAAATTCAGCTTCTTTTGTGCACTGTACCACTTCAATAGTGCAAATGAATCATGGCGGTTGCCCACCTGACTGTAACCCTGCAAAAACATGAAAGCTATTAAGAAAAACATTTATGGGGAGGGTGGTATGGGTGACTGTGACAATGGCAGCTTGGTGTGGACAAGAATGATGACCGCAGAGGCTACTGTGGAGGAAAAACATGGCATAGTGGAAAATGCATGGGAAAATGTCGAGGCAAACGTTTTAACGTAAAAACATTGAAATTTGACCTTGGAACGAATATCTCTAATGCAGGCAAGTGAATGTATGGTGGAGACACGTGGAATGGTGATGTGGCAGGACCGAGAGATGGCGGGGTAAATCAAATCTGGACCGTCCGATCTTAGGAGGAGATCAACGGCTGAGGATGCATTGGAGGGCGATGGACGGTGGGCTGGGGGTACGACTGCCTTGGTTTAACTTCCTTGTAGCTTTGTAGAGTGACGACCGTTGGATGAGCGAGGGTATATCGGGCGGTGCACAGCGATATCGCTCCGTATCTTTGGGCGAACGATAACGCATGATGGAGGGCGGTTTTTGAACCGTACACGGAGACACGTAGCAGATGCTGAGTGGAATCGCTCCGAAATGAGAAATACCGCCTACCTCTGAAAGGTGGTGCGATAGAAACTGATGGGTTTTGGAATAGTGCGTAGCGGGGACCACCGGGGCAGATGCTCTATGGAACGTCAGATCTATGGGTAAATAGACGACGATGATGTGATCAAGGCAGTGAACGGGATGGGTGACAAGCACTATTGGGACTTGTGAATGCCGCCCAATCTAAATAGATCAACGGTTATAAATGCACCTGATATACATTGAAGATCAACGCCTTTAGGGCTAGTGCTTGGTTCTAGCACTGGGTTACGTGGAGAACAGGGATCTAGGGCTGGCTGAAGGGAGCTAAGGCCCATATATGTCAAAATGTGGGTTTTTTGGCCCATTTTCAATGGAATTTAAGGCCAGATGGGGTAACGATAGAGGTATTAAGGGTAATTAAACCAAACAAAGACATTTGAAGGGTTTAAACTGGGCTTTGGGAGGATTGGAGGGTTGATGAGGGAAATTTAGAAGGGGGAAATGAGGATGGAAAGGAGGCTTAGAAAAAGGGACCAAAGGGATGATATGGAGGAATCTGCAGGGACACAAGGGGCAAGCGTACACCTTTGGGAATTTCTCACAAACAGAGAGGCTTTATTGGCTCAAGAACAACAGAGGGAAAATAACCAGAGGACAGAGAACACGAAGAGACTTCAAGGATGATGTGTCTTTAGGAGAGATGCGCTCCTTGATGGCTCAAAATAATTCAGCCCCCTGCTTGCTTGTCAAGAAATTTTATAGAGGGGCTAACAAAGGGCTCAAAGTATATATGGATGACTTCACACCTTATGGGGATGATTTTGAGCCAGCATTGGAAAATTTAGAAAAGGTGTTGCAAAGATGTATTGACACTAGGCTTTGTTTAAGCCATGAAAAGTGTCATATGATGATGACCGAAGGAGTTATCTTAGGGCACTATATTTCAACAGCTGGAATTCAGGTGGACCCAACTAAAAGTCAGATAATTTTGTTAATACCCACACCCACCACACAAACAGAGGTATGTAGCTTTCTTGGATTTTCTGGTTATTATAGTAGATTTATAGAACATTATTCTTGAATAGCTGCACCTTTATATGCACTAACTGGAAATATTGATTTTATTTGGACAGATAAATGTGACAATGCCTTCAATGATCTGAAAAAGCTTGTTTCAACAGCCCCAGTGCTGAGGGGCCCAAATTGGAATTTGCCATTCCAAATTTCATCTGATGCCTCAGACACAGCAATTGGATTAGTACTTGGGCAGGAGGAACCATATGCAATCTATTATATTAGGGAAAATATATCCCCTGCTGAATTAAATTATACTGTGACTGAGAAGGAATTTTTAGTTGTAGTACATGCTGTAAATAAGTTTAGACATTATATAACTGGGTATCCTGTAGTACTATATACTGATCACTCTGCCATTAAATTCTTAGCAAATAAACTTGTTACAAATGGAAGAGTGACAAGATGGTTGATTTTATTGTAGGAATTCGACATTACAATCAAAGATCAACCTGGAAAAGAGAACCCTGTAGCTGATTTTCTGTCAAGAATGCCAAAGCCAACAAACACAGAAGCAGTTGAAGACCACTTCGCAGATGAACATTTGTTCACTGTTACTGTTAGAACCCCATGGTATGCTGATATAGAAAATTATTTGGCAATAGGTAAACTACCTAAACATCTATCCCTTAATGAACGGAAGCAGATAATACTTCGTAGTACCCTATTCTCTTGGATTGGGGGCTACCTATTTCACACAGGGGCAGATATGTAAATAAGAAGATGCGTCGAGGAGGATGAGGTATTTGATATTTTGAAAGCATGCCATCATGGGCAGTGTGGTGGGCATTTTTCAGATCGTAGAACTGCCCATAAGGTTTTACGAATAGGCTATTATTGGCCTACCATCTTTAAAGATGCCAAAAAATTTGTGTAGGCCCGTGATAGCTGCCAAAGGGCAAGTCGCCCAGGGCAGTTTGATGAAATTCCTTTGAACCCTCAACTAGTAATTGAACTGTTTGAATGCTGGGTGCTTGATTTTTTTGGCCCTATTAGCCCCCCATCAAACCAAAAAACATACATCCTAGTTGCAACTGAGTATGTCACCAAATGGGTTGAAGCAGAGGCACTTTCAAAAGCTACAGAGGACTCTGTAATACAATTTCTTTTCCAAATATTTGTTCGATATGGCCTCCCAAGGGACATAATCACAGATGGAGGACCACAGTTTGTAGGTAATAAACTAGCTAAAACACTACAAAATTACCATATTCAGCACAATAATACAACTCCATACCACCCATAGGCCAATGTCCAAGTAGAGAGCACGAACAAAGTGATTGAATCTATATTAAAAAAAACCGTTGCCTCACATAGACGTGATTGGGCCTACAGATTGCCAGAAGCGTTGTGGGCATACCGAACAACATGGAGACCCACTACGGGATATTCACCATATCAAGTGGTATTTGGAAAAGAACCCATCTTTCCAATAGAATTTGAAATTCATACATTAAGAACAACTCAAAAGGTGGGTCTAGATTTAAATGAAGCCCGGGCCAAAAGACTGCAGCAAATTAATGAGTTAGATGAAATTAGGCTCTATGCTCTTTAGAACACATCATTAATTCTACAACAGAGAGAAAAATGGCATGACGCCCTTATCAAAGAAAAGATCTTCCATGAAGGAGACTGGGCACTCCTATATGATTCTCAGTTTCAGGGTTTTCCGGGGAAACTCCAGACACGATGGCTCAGACCCTATGAAATACAAAAAGTGCATGACAATGGCACTATTACATTAACCACCATTGATGGATCTAGACATTCCTTCAAAGTAAATGGTCATCGAGTACGATTGTATCATAAACCGCTTACTCAAGAATCATTCTACCAACAATTACAGGAAGATTCTACCATGAAAATTCTGGCTGAAGGGGATAATTCCTCCTCGGAACCCATTTATTAAATAATTTTTTTTTTTTTAATTTTGTACATAAATATTGTTCATTTATTTTGATTGTTTGTTTCATGGAATTCATTTTTTTCAAAATTCTCTTTATTTCGTTTCTTTTGAGTTTTTGTTGCTTCTTCCTAAAGGAACAACACTTTTGTTGTTCCTTTTGGAAGGAACAACATCTTTGCTGAGAGTGTTTTTGTTGTTCCTTTCTAAAGGAACAACACTTCTATTGTTCCTTTCGAAAGGAACAGTAGTTTCACATATTCTTGTTGTTCCTTTGGGAAGGAACAACATTTCCACAAATTTTTTCTGCTGTTCTTTTTAAAGGAACAACACATTTTGAGTGGATTGTCTTTTGTTTTAGATCAGCATTTTTGAGGATTTATGATGACTCTTCTAAAAGAAAACATACTATTCATATACAATCATACAAATTAAAGCTTACTGTAATCAACAAATCAAAAGAAATCGTCATTTTTACGAAAATTGTTTGGTAATGATAAGTAAAAGGAAAAAGGGACATAATCAATAACATGAATTTGTTGTCTTACTACCACTGAATTAATATGATCAATTATCCTTATCATGTTGGTTCTTTCCCATATTTTATAACTTTCTTTGATTTTTACTTATGGAGTAGGAATAAGGGCATATTCTTTTCTATTGAGATGTTCAGACTTCTTCCACCATCCCTACTCTTAAGGAGTGCTGAGCCATCCTTTATGTATAAGTAGGAAAGTGCTATATGAAAAAGAGAAATATTTACATATTTCACTACTAATTTTATGATTTGGCAGATGGAGGATAGGGGGTCTCATCAAGAGCCAGCCTACCATGATCATAAGGAAGCAAGTGTTGTGTAACCAACTCAAAAAGAGAAGAAAAGAGATATAAACGCCTTAGAAATGAGGCACTTCGAGGGGGCAACCTCCAATACATTACATAAATGAACAATTCTTGGATGATACAATTCACAAAACCTCCTTTCTATATATAGGAGTCCATGAGGCCATAATGTAATCCTAGTGGGCCACAATGTAATCCTAGCCGACCTAACAATAATAATTTAAGGGCACAATAATAACAAAATGGGGGTTACAAAGGTACAATAATAACAATAAGGGGGTTACACTAACAACAATAAGGGACTATACTAGTAATATAGGGACCTAACATGCCCCTCTCCTTCAAAAAAGTGTTGTCCTCAACACTTGAGTAGCTCTGGGTGCTTCTGTATAAAATTCTCATCCTCCCATGTAGAATCTTCGGTGGGTAAGTTCTTCCACTTGATGAGATACTCTGAAATTGATCGATTCCGTAGTTGTCGAGTTCTTTTTTCCATGACTGCTTCAGGTTCCAATATGATTTTCCCTTCCCCATCAAGTTATGGCAATACTGTTTGAACTGGAAGATCTTCACCTATAACCTTCTTTAAGCATGAAACATGGAAAACTGGATGTACTCGCGAAGAAGCAGGAAGCTCCAATTTGTATGCCATAGTACCAATCTTTGCAACACCTTGTAAGGACCATAGTACTTTGGCGATAATTTATTATCCTTCTTTGCTTGCTTGAGGGACATTTGTTTGTATGGTTGTAGCCGTAAAAATACCCAATCTCCTACATCAAAACTTCTCTCGCTACGATGTTGATCTGCCTGTTGTTTCATTCGATTTTGTGCCAAATTCGGGTTATCCTTTAAGAGTTGGAGAACTTCTTGTTGATGCTCGATGTGATCTTCCACTGCTTGAACCTTCGAATTTTCTCTTAAATATGATGTGATGGATGGTGGATGATATCCATAAAGTGCCATAAATGGGGTCATTTTTGCTGCGGTATGGAAGGAAGTGTTATACCACCATTCAGCAAGAGGTAACCACTTGACCCATTGTGTTTGTTTATCAGATACAAAACAACGAAGATATCCTTCCAAACATTTATTTACTATCTCAGTTTGACCATCAAATTGGGGATGATAAGATGAGCTATGAGCTAATTGAGTACCCAAACAAGAAAATAACTCCGTCCAAAAATTTCCAGTAAAAATGGGATCTCTGTCACTCACAATAACCCTTGGGCTTCCATGTAGCTTTTGAATTCTGTCCATAAATGTAGTAGCAACTGTACTTGCTTTAAATGGATGAGATAATACACAAAAGTGTGCATACTTGGTAAGTCTATCAACTACCACCATGATGACATTATTTCCTTCGGACTTAGGTAAAACTGTGATAAAATCCATTGAAATCTCCTCCCAACGTTGACTTGGAATGGATAAAGGTTGTAGAAGTCCCAGGGTCTTAATTGTCTCAACTTTATTCTGCTGGAAAACCAAACATTTCGCCACAAACTTTTGAATATCAGATTTAAGGCCATCCCAAAAAAATTCTTTCTTCACCCTGTGGTAAGTTTTTAAAAATCCTGAGTGTCCTCCTAAAGGAGAAGTGTGCAATTCCGGAAGAATATTTTGTTTTAGTTGGGAATTCTTACAAAGATATAAGCGATCTTTGTACCATAAGGAATCATTTTTCCAACTAAATGTATCAGATGTACTAGGATCTTGCTGCAACTTTTGAATGAGTGTCCATACATCTTTGTCCTTCTTCCATTCATCTCTTGCTTCGGTTATCCAATACGGTTGGATAATAGAAATGGCACAAAGCAATGCTTCCACCTCTTCATTCTTTCTTGAGAGTGCATCTGCAACAACATTAAGCTTTCCTTTTTTGTAGATTATTTCAAAGTCATAACCCAACATCTTTGTGACCCATTTTTGTTGTTCTTCCGACGATAGTCTTTGTTCCAAAAAGTGTTTAAGACTATCATGATCAGTTTTTACCTTGAAGTGTCTTCCCATTAGGTAAGTTCACCATTTCTTTAGTGCATGCAGTATTGCTAACATTTCCTTCTCATAAATAGGTTTCTGTAAATACTTTCCTTTGATTGGACGACTTTCAAAAGCAATGGGTCTTCCTTCCTGCATTAAAGCTGCACCAATTCCATTTCCTGAGGCATCACATTCCACAATAAAGGTTTTTGTGAAGTCTGGTGTAGCTAAGACCGGTGCTAGGCACATTGCCTCTTTAAGACGTTCAAAGGCCTTAGTTGCTTCGGGAGTCCATGAAAATGCATCTTTCTTCAATAATGTTGTTAGAGGTGCTGCTATTCTCCCATAATTCTTAACAAACTTGCGATAATACCCTGTTAACCCGAGAAATCCTCGCAAGTGCTTTATGGTTGTGGGAACTTTCCATTCCTTAATGGCTTTAATTTTGTTAGGGTCCACTTTAACCCCCTCGTGAGATACAATATGACCCAGATATTCCACCTCTTGTACTCCAAAGAAACATTTGGATGTTTTTGCATATAATTGTTTCTCCTGCAATAGTTTGAGCACCCTGTCAACATGTTCAGCATGATCCTTCCAAGACCTGCTGTAGATTAGTATATCATCAAAAAATACTAGCACAAATTTTCTAAGGAAGGGTTTGAAAATGGAATTCATCAACCCTTGAAATGTAGAAGGTGCATTGGTAAGGCCAAAAGGCATGACCAAAAATTCATAATGACCCTCATGAGTTCGAAATCTTGTTTTTGGAATATCTTCAGTCTTCATTCTAATTTGATGATATCCTGAACGAAGATCCAACTTGGTAAAATAAATTGCTCCATGTAATTCATCCAATAATTCATCAATCACAGGAATGGGAAATTTGTCTTTAATGGTGAGCTTATTGAACTCCCTATAATCGGACACATTCGCCATGATCCATCCTTCTTGTGTACCAATACTACAGGAGCAGAGAAAGAACTTTGACTAGGTTGAATTATACCCGCCTCTAACATTTCTGCAATCATACGTTCAATTTCGCTCTTTTGGAAGTAAGGATATCTATAAGGCCGGATGTTTGGAGGAACACTTCCCGGAATCAAATGAATAGCATGATCATGATCACGAATAGGTGGGAGTCCTTTGGGAGTTTCAAACACCTTGGAATGATTGTCCAAGACTTGTTGGAGATCTGCAGAAATAGATGATTTTGATGTTGGAACTTCTAGTGAGCATAATTGTGCAATTACGCCTCGGTGTTCTTTCTTTAGAAGCTTTGTCATGACATTAGAGCTTATTATCCTTCCTGGCTTCCCTGCAATACCCCGTAATTCGACTTCCTTTCCTTCTGAAAAAAAAATTTCAAGAAAAGTTCTTGAAAATTAAAAGCTACCGTCCCCAAAGATTGTAACCATTGTACTCCTAGTACAACATCAGCACCTCCCATAGGAATGGCAAGCATTGGACTAGTCAATACATATTCCCCCATGGTTAGCTTGATATTATGGCATTTTCCCGAGCAATTTATAGTTCCTCCATTTGCAACCATCACTTGACATTCTGGTGCTGGGTATAGGAAACAATTTAATTCCTTGGCTACCTTACAATGAATAAAATTATGGGTGCTACTGAATCAATCAACACTATTACCTTTTTCTTCTTGATATGTCCTTCTATCTTGAGAGTTTGAGGAGTGGTAATTCCTGCCAATGCATTACACAATATGGTCAGACTCATTTCTTCCTCTTCTAGGGCTAGTTCCTGGTGTATATCCTCTTCTTGTTCATTTTCTTCTTCCTCTTCACAATCTATGTAAAATAATTTCTTCTCAGCACACTTATGAACTTTAGTGTATTTTCTATCACAACTGTAGCAAAGCCCTTTTTCTCTTTTTTCTTCCAATTGTTGTGGTGTCAACCTTGTAGGTTGTGGAAATCTAAGCGTAGCAACACTTCCTTCTTTATAGAATTGAGTGGTAGGCTTCCTTGTCGCCATAATTTTACATTCAACTTTTCTTGCCAACCTGAATGCCTTCTCCAATGAATCAGGTTCCAAAACGGGAACTTCATGTTGGATGTTATCCTTTAAAGTGCCTATGAAGAGATCAATCCTGTGTTCCTCTGGAATATCAGTTACCCTTATATTCAATTTTTGGAAGTCCTCAATGTGCTTCCCCACTAAACCCTTTTATTTGAGATTTATCAATTGGCTAAAGAAGGTGTTGCTCTTTGTATCCTCATAATGTGCTATCATTTCCTCCGTAAAAATTGACCAAGTGACAATTTTTTTATGGGAGCAAAGCCATCGATACCATACAAATGTATTTTGTTCTAAATGTAAAGTTGCAATGCGTACCTTTTGTGTGTTTTGCACGTTATGGAGATCAAAATATTGTTCCATCTGTAGTATCCATGTTACAGGATCCTTTCCATCAAACTTCCTCATATCCATTTTTGGAATATGGTGGTTCTTCCCGCCAACATTCGAGTTTATGAAATCACAATTAACATTTATTTTGTTCTCATCAGGAGGTTCTTCTCCTATATTTCCGCCATTAGGAATCATTTCTGGTTTTAAGGTTGTCATCAAGCCTTCCATGTATGCTTTTAGATCATTCTTCATGTCATCCATCTTAGCTTCCATGCCGACTTCCATGCCATCCATCTTAGCTTCCAAACCATTCATCTTAGTTTCCACGCCTTTCTTCAAAACTTCCATTTCATTTTTTGGTGTTCTTTGCGAGAGCGAAATTTGTTGCATTTGCTCTTGTAATTTTGACATGTCATGTTGCCATTCTTCATCTTCATGAGTAATAGTAGAGCCTTCTAAAGGCTTAATGGGTGTTGAATTCTTTTTAGGGGCCATTTCAGACTCCAATATTGATATCTATTCTACAATAGGCCCTTGCAATCAATTCAACTTGATTCTTCAAACAAGACTTATGCGATTCGGAAAAAAAATACACACCTTTTACTAGCTTTGAGGAGCTCGATATTGAAATTGTATTATCTCCGTGCTTGAAAATCTTCGATATCTTAAATTCAGCCCTGTAGTAGCCCTCTGAAGCTTCTTTCAAATGCCACAGGTCTGACTTGATTTTGATGCTCCAAGACAAAGTTGTGTCCAATCTCCCACAATGACCTAATTCTGGACTGGTTCAGTAGAGCGAACTTGTACGACTTGCCACGTGTCACTGTTTTGTCCTTTGTCTCTGAAATTGATAGAGAAGAAACTACAGGATGTGTAATTGTGACCACTTTTGACGGCACTCCAATCCAATCTTCAGAGAGAGAGTTATTGAACTTTTCCCACGATCACCTCTTTGAGATGAAATTCAGGAGCCTGAAAAAGCACTACCTTCCACGGATCATATCTCCAAAAATATTGCGAACCAAGTTCTGACATTTTTTGACGAATTTCCTCAGGATTTCAGCTTCGCACCATATGAATTTCAGACTCTGACCCTGCGTACAAAAACTTTTACCATGTAATCACACATTGGCCTGTTCTGCATTGTAATACTAACTTATGAATGACCTCTCCTCAAATATTTAAAACAGGATCTGAAATTTTGAAGCCTTCCTCAAGTTTCAACTTGGCACCTAAAATTACCTGGGCCTTGCCAAACTTAGTGAAAAACAGTGTAGCAAAGTCACGATATGCTTATTTAAACAGTGAAACCCTAAGTCCCAAACTCTCGTGCTCGTGTGTGTATTAATAAAAAGAAGAAAAGGAGACATTGCTTTGAAATGAGCACTGAGGAAACTCAATACATTACATGAATGAACAATTCTTCGATGATACAATTTACAAAACCTCCTTTCTATATATAGGAGTCCAGGGGGCCATAATGTAATCCTAGTGGGCCACAATGTAATCCTAGCCGACCTAACAATAATAATTTAAGGGCACAATAATAACAAAATGGGGGTTACAAGGGTACAATAATAACAATAAGGGGTTTACACTAACAATAATAAGGGGCTATACTAGTGATATAGGGACCTAACAGCAAGTGAAGTGGCATTCCCATCATGGCCACCAAACTAGGGATATGGTCCAATGGACAATTGAAAAAATTA
The DNA here is from genome assembly GCA_034641835.2 of Pinus albicaulis. NCBI lineage: Eukaryota > Viridiplantae > Streptophyta > Pinopsida > Pinales > Pinaceae > Pinus > Pinus albicaulis. Next base: position 161,071,121 of record CM076571.1, on the reverse strand, counting down.
AGAAGTCCTTGGAACAGGAGGTCTCATCACGAGTCGGCTTGCCCACTTTTCACTTCTTCTCAGTGAATGGCATTGTGATTTATCTGGTCACCAAGCTAGCACAATGACCTCCATTAGGACATTTAACAAGCACTTCCTCAACATAAATAAAGGACAATGGTTCCAAGGATGAGAAAGCAACTTTGTCAATGTTATGGACACCTGTGGGCAACAGAGCTCTGCTGATGGTATTGGAGTCACATTTATACACATCAATAGTAACATTAAACCCTTTTCCTATATCTCTATTTAAATATCAAATGAAATTATGAATCCCTAATCTTTGATTTCGAACCTATTATACATGAAAATCATCATAAATCAATCACATTAGTTTGAGTGGGTAATAAATGCATCTATACTTATGTTTATCTTAAGTTGTCCCTTCTCCTTATCTTTGAATCATTACAAATGTTTCTATATCTATTTACAATTTATCACACGCATTGATTTCAGTAAAATATATAATTTGATTGATTGTATCATAATTATGCCTTATTTTTCTTGCTGTACAACCACTGTGCAGCACTTGTCTCTCTTAATTGACGGTCGAGGATGACCTATTATCCTTCAAGGGGGGCGCAGGTGTCTACATGCAAATCAAATCTTGATATTTCTTTACCTGTATGCAAACCAAATCCCTACATTCTAGGGAATAACAAAAACTTAACGACATTATTCCAATTCACCATGCTATGTTGTTCTATTACAATCACTGTGTGTTTGGAAAGAAGTAACAGTGTGTAGAGATGATGGGAGGACGACCAATTCGCAGTGAGCCGCAAGTGCTAGTTGTTTTTGATGCTGCATGAGAGATTTTGGAAAAATAGGGATGGATTACATATTTCACGAGGATGCAACAACCTCATGAAACAGTGGCCATCGAGTTTTTACAGAACTTGCAGGAAGGATACTCCATGGTTAGAGGAAGACAGATAGCTGTATTCAATGAAATAATTATAGAGGTTTCTGGCATACCAGCGCAAGGAACTATATGGAATCAGAAGAATGTCAGGCTTTGAGAAGCCATGAAGATTTTTCTAGATGATGGACAGACATTGGTCGTCAAAGGCAAAGGAGTTTAGCCAGCATCATTGGGAGAACCATGGATGGAATTGGTGAAGATAGTGCAGGCCTATATAACATGCAACGGAAGGAAAGACGTGGTAAGACCTTGCCACCTTAAGTTACTGGCTATATTAAAATAGAAATGCACTGTAAATTTGCTTGCATTTTTAAATTCCTTACTGCATGATATTTCCTGTAGTATAAGAAAAGCTCAGCACGCAGACATGGTGGTCAGCCACCATTTCCTAATCAAATTAATAGTGAGTCATAGTCTCACCCAACAACAGACCAACTAGGAAGAGTTGATATTCTCCATTGATGGAGGGCGAGCTTTACCTGCCCCAAAACGAAAGAGAATGGCTAGCTTAACAGTTGAGCCATCAATTTGCAGACAGTCCCTCCATTCAAAACGAAGTATGGGAATGATAGAAGGACTTTCGGGTAGCAGTTTCCAGCCCTTAGAATTTCCCAGCTTGGAGGATGAACAGCCTTGACAATTGGAAGGAGGAAGTCCTCGTACAGATGAATAAGAGGAAATAGAGGGAGAAATTCACTACTCGGATGAAGAAGAAATGGGCCACCACACTAGTGGTGAGAAACAAACCAGTGCAGAAGAAGGAAATAATGAAGAAGAGGAAATTGAGGGAGAAATTCGATATTCAAATGAGGAAGAAGGTAGCTATCATACCTATGAGGAGGACGAAGATAATCACAATAGTGAAAGAGAAGGAATAGTGCCTCCCGAAAATACTACTACAAGTTCACCACGAAGCCCTTTATGGGAAGACCAATTGGCTCAAATCCTAGCCAATATGAGTGACTATGGGTAGCCTCATAGCCCTTTGGACCTTAATATCGATATCAATCGGTTGTAGGAGTACTCTGCTGTCAACAAAGAAACAGCTGAAGAAATTTTGAATGAAACAACAAACCCTAACGAAGTGATAGAGTCAGCTAGGGTTGCTTCCCCTGAAAAGCATGAAAAAGAAAAGGAGAAAACCAAAGCAATATCCCAACCTGAAAGTTCTCAGGGGATTGCAGAGTCAATTGAGGGTATAATTCTCGAAGAATTTAGCCAAGGGCATATGAATATTGAAGAAGAACCCAAAAAAGAAAAACAAGAAGAGAACCCAACTGACTGATGAGGACCAAAACCCTATTGAGCAAATAGGTTAAGAAAAAGGAACAACCATTCCATTAAGAAAAAGGAAGAAAGTAACTGAGATAGAAAAGCTTTGGAGGGAATGAATGAAGCTTCACAGACTCATGGAACAACTCAGGCAAACCATTAGGGTTCTTAGAATGAAACAAATGCCCAAGCGAGCCCCCAAGAGAAGAAGCATAGCCACCAAGCGAACTTCGAAAAAGAGAAAAGTGGCCACTAAGATGATCCCCCAAGTTGCAGAAGCTATGGTTGAGCCTAATTATGGAGATACGGAAAAACAAGCAGTTGTTCCAGCACAAGTTGTTCCAGAGAGACCCACTTCAAGTGAAAGCATGCAAGCTAGTAGTCAGAATACTTTTAGTGACCCTACATTAGCCAGACTCCAAGAGGAGTTGGCACAGGCTCGATTGGAAAGGAAAAAGTTGGAAGAAGACACTGTCCCTAGGAGGAGATATTAAAAGTTGTAGAAGAAGATGAGGACCATCCATGAAGCAGAGGCTGAAGCCCACGAAAAGTGTCGAAAGGTATAGGAAAAGGCTGAAAAGGTAATGAATCAATTCAAATTAGCCCAGAATCGAATGGACACTCTCTACTCATTATACACTGATGTCTTAGCCTGTAGATGCCCTGCCAAGAACTATGCTTCATTTTTATTAGAAAGATATTTACAACTAAAGATTAAGGCAGTTAGGGCAGGAAAATCTATAGAGCTAAAAACTATAGATGACTTTGTAACATGCTGCAAACTCTATGGGGTAAAGGTACAACACCTCTTGTGTGAGTTTTATTTGCATAATCTAATATTGGAAAGTGATAGTCAGACAAATCCTAGCCCTTTTGTGGGTGATATCCAATACCAGGCATTTATTTCCTTTGCTGTTAATCAGTTAAAATGGCTTAAAGCGTATAATGTTTCTCAAAGGTAGGAAAATTAATTAGATTTGTGGGTTAGGAGTGAACCTCAGGACCCATTTCAACTATGGGCTAGGTAGAAGAATTTGATGACAAAGGAAGGTGTTATCCAAGCATTGGGGCATGTCCATAAATCGATCATCTTGAATGGGATAGATTATTTCATATCTATTAGAAACCAGGCTTACATAGCAGCTAAGGTCCGACGGGGAATTTCCAATTGGAATGTGCAAAATAGAGAACCATTTAACTATAAAAACTTTGGGCTAGCTGCAGACCGCTTGGTTTCCTATAGTAATCTCATTTTGAAAGAAGGACCATTCTAGCTAGGGTGTAGGTTTCGAAGCCCCATTACATGGTATCCTGCTACAAACTACAAAGCCATTTATGAACTACCCGAAGGACAGACAGAGCATGTTTTTGAAGCATTAGCTGCACTGCATGGTTTTAGGCCTTTTGAAAAACCTTATTCGACTTATTCTTTAACTGATTTTCATGTGAACTATAGTTTTCATGAGGACATGAAAAAGATTAAGCAGGGGGGTATGTTGAGCAGTGGAAAAGGTATGAAATCACTGTGTATTTTCTCATTCTTTTACTATAGACATAATCCTTTTTACCTTATAAAGGTGATTTATTATAAGAATTATGGTAGAATTCGAAAGATGTATGTTTATTGTAGAAAGATGACTAAAGATTGATTTTTGTTGATAAAAACAGGAATTAGATGAAGTGAAAAGTTATACCAAAGGTGAGGCTGAGATGAATGCAATGGCTATTCCTCCAGCGTTAGACCAAATCCTACCAAAGACAAGGAAATCTGAATGCATCGCTAAGAAAATGCAGGGGACATCTCGGCTTCGGTCAAAGTAAACCATGTGATAACTAAAAGAAGGGAAGCGAATCCATCAAGATCCTTCGATCCTAAGGGATCGCTGTTCAAGCCTCATCTTATTCCTCGTCTTGTCCGTCAGGGTTTGATATATAAGGCAATGCCTTTAGTGATCAAGGGGGTGGGAGATTCTGATTAGAAACATTTCCTTTGTAATATTGTGTTTTATTGACTCTTGGCTTTAGAGAGCGGTCTCTGTAATACTTTATGCTCAATTAATATAAAAGAGGCATTTCATTTCACCTCCCAAGGTCTGAAGTAGCCCAGCAGTGTTTCACTGGTGCTTAGGTCCTGGCCCTGGTGAAATCACCCTGTTGTTTGTATCTCTAACCTTTGCTTACTGTTGTGTGAAGTTGTGTTTAAATTCATTACGATTACAGAGTTGATTGATTTTTGTTGGATTGAATACAGATTCAATGTGAGCATTAATGAACTGCACTGCTATTTTATCATTTGCAAGAAGTGTATTCGTTGTTTATTTACCTTGCTATCTTTATAAAGCCTTGTTGTTCTATATTCAATTCTAGTTACTGTTCTATTGGTTTATGATTCTTTATGATTGACTGTTTCGCAGTATTGGCTGTCGACAGGGTTTAAGTATTAAGATTAGTTGCCTGATTGCGTTAAGTTTAGAATTGTTGTTCAATTCATGTTTGCTATTACATTCCTGTTTATTGTTCATTTCTGATTCATAGATTCAGATTAGCAGATAGATTGTTTACAGTTGCTGAGTGCACATAGGAATTACGAGTTGTTGTTCCTTTCCATCTTTTGTTATTAGTGGAAGTTCCTTTCAGTTATTTTCATCAGGAAGTAGTTTGAGTTTGATTTCATTTTGAGTGCTTCAAGAACAAGACCACCAACTGTAGAGGACATTGGTTACTACTTCCAAGTTCCCAAATTGGTTATCTTGCCTCAGTGTGATTTTAATTGCATCAAATTTTAAGGGAAGGAGTTATTGCTATTGTATCCCTGATCGATGTTTTGCAGATTGATGTAGTTAAGATTTCAGAGCATTTCCATTTATGTTACTGTAATTAGATTTCTTTACAAGCATTCGTTTACTCTTGTATTTAGGATCTTGTACTACATCTTCATAGCATTACTCTTAGTTAATTGCAGCCTCAGACAGAGTACACTCTTGAAATAAAAATTCGCTCTCGGATTGATAATTAATGTAGGCTAATTAGGTGTTTAAAAGATACCTTTTTGTGCTCCAACATCTACTAACTCAACTATCCCTTGGGTGGATAATGCCAAACTACCTGTTGAGAATCTAGGGGTTGGAATGTATTCTTCTTTGATAGGTACTTTTGATATTCCACCTCCTTCTGTTCATATAAATGCAATTTCATCCTCCAGGGCTCCTATTCGGAGAGAGTTATTTAGAACTCATTATTTTTCGGACCCTTGGACCTTACCTTCCCCTACCTCCACGTTAGCGGAAGGTCAAGTGGGTGGAATGGAATTTCTAATGTCTGCAGTAGAAATTGCTTACAAATCTATTGTTGACTCTATAGAATCCATTCCAGTTTCTCTTTCCTTAGAGGAATTGGATGGCAATGTGGCCCTGGCTTAGGCACTTAATTCTTCTTCCGCCCAGGATTGCCTTGATACCACTCTTCCATCTGAAGACGCCATCCTGGAAGCTATGACTGGTATAGATAGACCATGGGATGATTTGCATCATTAGTCGTACTTTCTACCAGACTTGAGCGAAGTTGAGTCAAGTTTTCCAAGTCCTCAGTCTTCTGGTCCTGTTCACCCGGTCCTAAATCCTTTAGCACCATCACAGGTATTTTCTGAAGGGAACATGGTTGCGATTTCTCCAACTATCCCGGTGAACATCTCTAGGAATCCCAATGTTATCGAGAATGTCTTCATTGGAGCTAAATGTTCCCCTTAAGAGTTTCAAATTTACACCGATCTCTTTCGAGAGTTTAGGGATGTGTTCGCTTGGTCTTATGAGGAAATGCCTGGTATAGATCCATCTATTGTCCAGCATGAGATCAATATTTACAAAAATGCTAAGCCTGTAAGGCAAAAGCTTCATCCGGTCAACCCTAGGAAGGCTACAACTATCAAAGCTGAGGTAGAGAAGCTGCTTAAGGCATGATTCATTTTCCCTGTTCCTTTGACAGAGTGGGTTTCGAATCCAGTTCTGGTGGATAAGAAATGAGGAAAAATTCAAGTCTGCATTGATTTTAGAGACCTTAATAAAGCATGTCCTAAAGATAATTACCCCACACCATTCATAGATCATATTATCAATGAGTGTGTAGGTAACGAGATTTTCTCCTTCATGGATGGTTTTTCTGGATATAATCAAATTACTATCCATCCTAAAGATCAGCATAAGACTACCTTTATTTGTCCCTGGGGTACCTTTGCTTACAAGAAAATGCCTTTTGGCCTTAAAAATGTTGGAGCCACTTTTCAGCGGGCCATGTCATATGCCTTCCATGACATCAAACATATTATCGAGGCGTACTTGGATGATTTAACTGCTCATTCTCACAAGAGAATCGATCATCCTTCTCACCTCCGTCAAGTATTTGAAAGATGTTGATTTTACAAGATCCAGTTGAATTCGAACAAGTGTGTTTTTACAGTCACATCAAGTCGGTTGTTGGGATTTATTGTGTATATGGAAGGGATTCGAGTAGATCCCTTCAAGGTTGAGGCAATACTTTAGTTTCCTCCCCCATCTTCTATTCGTCAACTTCAAAGTCTACAAGGAAAAGTTAATTTTCTGTGGATATTTGTCGTAAATTATGCTGAGATTACAGACAGATTTATGAGGCTGTTGAAAAAGGGAGTTCCATTTTTTTGGGATGACTTCACTCAGCGCTCATTCAATGCTTTGAAAAAAACATTGACCTCTGCTCCTATACTGATTCCACCAGATTATAGCAGGGATTTCCTCTTGTATCTTGTGGCAATAGAATCTACCATTGGTATGGTTCTAGTTCAGGAGGATGATGCTCTTGTAGAGCATGTTATATACTACCTTAGTCAAGACTTAGTAGGACCTGAACTCCGGTATTCTCTAATAGAGAAGCTTGCTTTAGCAGCTGTTCATGTTGTGTAGCGGCTCAGACATTATATTCTTCTTCGAAAAACTTATGTTTTGGCAACAATCAATCCATTTCAGTTTGTTCTCATTAGGCGAGTTATTGGGGGAAAATACAATAGATTGATTGTGATTTTGTAGGAGTTTGATCTTGAGTTTATGTCTACCAAGTCCAAGAAATCATTATTTTTCGTGGAATTAATCTCTGAGTTGCCTTGTGGAGAGGAGATAGTTTATGATGAATCTTTTCTAGATGAACATGATTTTCTCATCTCTACATAGGATCCTTGGTATGGGGATCTCATAGTATATCTTTAGACTGCGAAGTTTCCTTCGACTTCTTCAAAAGATGAGCACCGTAAGTTACGTCATGTGGCTAAAAATTACTTAATCATTGGTGATGCTTTATACTGTCGAGGGGTCGATTTGATCCTTAGAAGATGCTTAACTCTCGAAGAAGCTGAGGTTGTGCTGAATGATTTCCATAGTGGAGCTTGTGGTGGTCATTTATTTGGGCTTGCTACAGCCCAAAAAATCTTGTGTGCCAGATACTTTTGGCCTTTAATTTTCAAAAATTGTATGGAGTCAGTCAAAAGGTGTCATCCGTGTCAAGTGTATACTTGAAAAATGTGCGCTCATCCAGCTCTGCTTTTTCCTGTTGTCACTGTCGGTCCCTTTACAAAGTGGGGTATTGATTATACTACTTGTAACCCGCCTTCAGCTAAAGGTCACAAGCACATTATTGTAGCAGTAGACTACTTCAAAAAATGGGTCGAGGCTATGCCCACTTTTGGGAATGATGGTGAGACAACAGCTCTTTTTCTCTTCAATCAAGTTCTTGCTCACTTTGGTATTCCTAAAGATATTTCCACTGATCATGGCGGTCATTTTCAGAATAGCATGATGGCTGAATTGGCTATAAAATTAGGTTTCTAGTAAGATCATTCATCTCCTTATTATCCTCAAGCCAATGGGCAAGTGGAAGCCATGAACAAATCCTTGAAGACCATTCTTCAATGGAAAATTGATAAAGCTCCTTCTAATTGGAATATCATGTTATATCCTGCACTTTGGTCATACTGAACGTCAGTGAAAACTGCAACTAGTTTTACTCTGTTTCAACTAGCTTACGGGTTGGAATCTAAATCTCCCATTGAGTGCGAGATTCTTTCTCTTAAGTTAGCAGTATAACTTCTTCCAAACACTTCTAGTCTCGTAGAATGTCTCCTTCATCTGGAACATCTTGATGAGCAGCGTCGAGATGCTGCCACGATGAACAAGGCGCATAAGAAGCAGGTAAAAGTTCAGTACGATAAGACGGTCAAACCTAGGGTTTTCTCTGATGGAGACCTTGTCTTGGTTTATGCCTAGGAGAGGGATGCCCTGGGGGCAGGAAAGTTTAAGTCTATGTGGTATGGCCCCTTCATCGTTAAGAAAGTCCTCAAAAAAGGAGCTTATGCCTTGGTTGATTTTGAGGGAAATGAGTTGGCGGAGCCTAGAAATGGGCTCTATCTGAAAAGGTATTATGCCTAGCCCTCGGCCTGGCATCTTTCTTTTTGTATATATTTTATTTTTTGTTTTGTACATATCTTAGTTTCTGGTCTTTCATGTGATGGTGATGTTTTTTATCTGCTTTTGGCAGGTTGTGATGGATGTCATGAGTCATTTTGGTTTCGCCGATGGTGCTAGTAGACACACCCAGAACTTGGCTTCCACAGCTTGGGTACTTCATTATCCATTCAGTCAAATGTTAGTTTCAAGAGGGGTCCGCATTGGTCCTGCTTCCAACAACATAGCAGAATACACTGCAGTCATTTATCTACTCTCGGAAGCAATATCTTCGGGTGTTGATTCGTTGGTAGTTTTATTGGACTCCCAGCTGGTGGTGTTGCAGTTGAACAATACATATCGAGTTTGAGATCCATGTTTACTCTAGTTGCTTTTGAGGGTACGGTTGTTACAAAGATCATTCCAATTTATAACATTTATTCATATTCCTCAAGCTGAAAATTGGATGGCAGACTCATTAGCTAATCAAGCAATTTACTGGCACATTAATCATTCAATACTTTGGTTTAAATCATCAAAATCATCATATATTTTTACACATTTGTTTCATCGCATCAGAAACCACTATATATATATATATATATATCATCAGAGTGTTCAAAAACTATACAAAAATTTGGATCCATATGTCATACAAAATTAGGGCTTATGGCGGATCAAGTTCAGTATCAAAAAATATAATACAGTCATCCAGTACAATCAAATATGTATAATCCTGTGGTCCCTACCCAACATTCGTGTTCTTATAGAACATGAAAGCAGTAGCCACTCAGCGGAATAACCGCACCCAATCACGTGGTACCCCAACTACCCATCTCTAGATAGCCTCCGGTAAATCCTCTACGGAAAACATAGGAACTTGGCGAGTCAAACTCTCCAAGTTTCTCTGAATGGCATGGAGGGTTCTGCCAGGGTCTTTAGCATCTGCCTTGCCTCTGCGGTGCTTGTGCCATGGGTAGCCCTCAAGACGGAATGGTCCTACATATGTATCATGGTCATCACATAATTTTGTAAGTCATTTGAATCCAATCAAAATTATGTTTGTTTTTCATTTTTTCACATATATTTGAAAAAATCAATCAAAAAATCAGATAATCAAAAATTGTAGTCTTACTGATTACACCCCATGCTACGCCAGGTGGAGGGACTAAGTCTAAATCACTACGAAAATCCATCCCAGCATAGGGATAATCCTCCACTACGATAACCTATTCCTCCCATCATTGGAAGAACTCATCATCCCATGTGGTTTGGGGAACTTGACTTCCCCCTAGTCTCTTCATCAGGTCAGCCCACTGGGCTATTCTTGGATCCCTAGGGCTGTTGATCAAAGAGATCACTTTGGGTCGAAGCCATGGAATTCTCTCTCGAAGAATGTCAGTAGAATATTTCCATACTCGAAATTTTTTGTTTTTACTTTTCGGATGGAGGTGAATTGTTTCTTCATGTTTGTTAATAGAGCTGTACACCAATCAAACATGTGAATTAAGCATTCCACCACTATACTCATCTCTGTCCTTGACGCCTGGTCAAGGAAGAAAATCCTACCACCCTACCAATGGTGAAACAGAACCCTGCTGTTTTGTGAAAAAGAATGCTCCAAAAGGCCTCTGTAATTGCCCATTTTCACTCATTTCCCTTCATTTTCATTAAGCCTCCTTTCATATTTCAAACTCCTTTTTTTTTTCCTCTAAAATCTCCAAAATCCCCTTAAACCTCTAAAAATCCCTTTTATTGGTTTAAATCACCTTTTTTCCCCTTTATCGAAAGCCAAGAAAACCATCAAAAAACCTTCATTTTGGCTTAAAAACCCCCTTTTTCTCATTGAGGCCTTAAGCCCCTTTTGACCTAGCCCTAAGCCCTTTCTCCGCATATAACCCGCGCCCAAGACTAGGCGCTAAGCCCCATCGTACAATCGCAATCGGAGCTTTCCTTTACTACATTTTCCTTTGTTATTCTAAATTTTCTGATGCGACGACATTTTTTCTATCGGCCTCCACTGCAATATTGACCGTCGATCCTTCGAAATCCAACGGTTGGTGCTTTATTCATCTCTGCCCATCACCTCTCTTCATTACCCCTCTGATGGTGTATGGACTGTTGATCTCTTTCCTAATCCGAAGACCCTCGCATGATTACCAATCGCAAAGGTCTTAAGCACCATCCCATTGTATCCTCCGATGTCGATCCCACAATTAGATCCTGACCGTTGAATCCAACAGAACCAATGATCAGGATCGTGTCGCACTCCGTCCATAGTTCAATATTATCACCCCACTGATTAAACCCTGACCGTCCATCCATACAGATCTGATGGCCCAGATTCAATCGTACTCCACTCATGCGCCCGCCATCATTCCCCCTCCGATCAAATCCTGACTGTTGATCTTCTCGCTAATCCGACGGTCCGTGCCAAATCACAAATCGCAAAATCAAATAACCATTGAGTTTCGGCCCCTTACCTTTCTCCGATGCGATTATATCTTCGTCGTCCATTTCATAGATCCAATGGTCAAGATTTAATCTGCCGTTAGATCTCCCCACCATATTGCCCATGCATCTTTCCTTATCACACTCTCATCTCCACTGTAGGATCTCTCCGCCTTTCATCCAATGGCTAAGAATGCATATCATGTGATTTCTATGCCCGAGGTTTAATGTTCCAAATTTACACGATAAAATTAGTTTTGGGGAGGGCACATGTCAGGCAACGAGGTATATCGCGTTTTTTTGGGAAAATTTTCAAACCGCTTCGGAGCTACGCAAAACCAACATTTTTTCCACTAAAACCACCTCTTCCCCTTTGCTCCCAAAAGCTCCATCTGAGGATCTCGACCTTTGATCTAATCTAGATCGACGGTTCATATTATATCGCGTCTTCATCCATATTTCTTCCATCAGACCTTCCAAAGGACTTCATCTGAATATCTCTATCATTGATCCCCTCCAGTGATCCAATGGTCCACGTTCAATCTCTCTCTGCCCTTCCAGTCCCAGCACCAAAAGCCTTCGATTTCATTCATTTTAACCTTTTTCCTTTGTAATTCACCCAAAAATTAAACTTTTGTGTTTTACACTAAAAGTCATTTTCTTCCATCTAACCTCCTGCACATGTGAATCTCGACCGTTTATCACCACTATCTAATCTAATCCAACGGTCTAGAACCGTCCTCACACCAGACTTTCACCAGGCCAGTTTTCTTCCGTTCCGCAGTGATTTTCAACCGTTTTTCCACTGCTTCCACCATCTCCATTGCTGCGACACCATTTCCTTGGCCCTACAGAGAAATTCTCCTCCACTCCCATTGATTTCTTAACATGTTTATTGTGTTTTTGTATGGTTACAGATGGAAAAAATCCTTCTTTCTACATAGTCATTGTCATGATGATAAAGGGCGCATAATGCCATTTTTCAGAGCCAGAGATAGTAGGAGAGACATCCAGAAAGGGTTCAAAGCAGGTTTTTATCAAAATCAAAGTTATTAGCTCTATTTAAAACCTTCCAGTGCCATTAAAACTGGTGTATCCACAGACAAGACAGAAGTGAAGCGGCAAAGAGTATCAGTGACAGTTTTAAAGGGATTAAAAGCCCATTATTGAAGATTGAATGCTTTAATCCAGTGTTTAGAGGACGAAGATACAGATTGAAGACCATAAAATGATCCATAGGCCTAATAAGGCCTAAAACACATGAAACAAGCCATATCAGTGTCCCACATCAGCAGAATATTCTTTCCCAAGAAAGGACAAAGTTCCCATAGTGCTTTTATTTCTCCATCGAGTTCCTGAGAAGATTATCACCCTGAAAAAGCCCTGAGATTTCTAGAGCATTAGTTACAAAGTATAGAAGGCCATGAAAGTCATTTATCCACCTTAGTTGTCCCAGTGTACAAACAGAGTACAAACTGCTGGAGAGTACTTCAAGAACATACCTTTGAAGTTATTTTCAGCATGTCGAAGACTACAAATTCATCTAAAGAGTACTGAAAGTCAATATGGGATATTAAAAAAGAATGGGCCTTAAACACTTTTCTTCCTCTTTTTTAATGATTAATTTAAAGTTCTATCTACCTCTACTACGACACTTTCAACTATAAGAACTCCTAAGAAATATGTGTTGTTGGTTGGTTATCCGTGGATTGTAAGCTGTTTCTTTGAGATAGAGCTCTATGTGTAAAAGTTGTAAAATAGGCCGGGAGATGATTTCTAGTTGATATCAAGCTGTTGGACAATGATGTATGTGACTGGTGTTGCTCTTTAATATGACAAGCATGTTCATTGGATCCTGATCTAAATCAGTGGTGATGTGTTATATCTTTGTTAATGTTTTCCCTCTATTATTCATCATATTTCTTTTCTCTGATAAGAATCAGTAAAATAGCTTAGGATATACTACTGTAAAGTGCCCTAATGCTTCCTTCTCTTCTTATCTTTTATTTTTTCCACTAATTGTGTGATCTAAGAAAAAATTCAATATATTTTAACCAGTATAGTAGTTTGTTATCCTTGCTTACTGATGTATGAATTTATAGTTTGTTTTTGGATGTTCTTGTCTGGTTTTAGCTGAAAGAATTGGGATATTGGGAGGTTCAGAGTTGGTTCTGTCTCACTAAGGTATTTTTCCAACAGTCTAGCCTTTCTAAGATCCCTTAGGTTGAATGTCAAAAGCATTGAAAGTTAAAAGTCTTTCTCTGATCTTAGGTTTCACTTTATGTCAAATCTTAAATTTTTTCTATTGTCTGAAGAGTTAGCCTCGTTAGGAGTTTGATCATAGATGGTTAAGGCATTCCCTGTCCCTAGATTTTCTCCCAAGTGGTCACGTTGGAAGGTTTCCTTGTCATTCACCTTCATTTCCTTATTGTTTCATCCCATACTATCATCTTTAGAGATTCTCTGTTTTAGATGGCTAGCCCATTCGAAAGCCTTGGATATTGAAATGCAAATAAACCCTTTTATGACCCCATTTCCCAATGGACTTGAGTTTTCTTTGAATTATCTCCCCATTGCCGAAAATCATTCTTTGCTCACTCCTTTGTCTTACATTGAACTCTTCTTTCATGATTCCCAACCAACCAACCAAACAAACAAACAAAACAAAAACCCTTATGCCCTATAGCTAGCCTAATACCTTAAACTGAACTTTAAAGATATATTATCCTTTGCCTTTATAGAGAGATCCCTCTCTGGATCCAGGAGGGCTAGATCCTGAGAATCCCAAAGTTGTTTGATGTTGTCTTGTCTTTTGGTATTGCCAAACCTACCAAAACACATGAACCAAAACATAATGGCGACTCCATTAGGGAATTTCTGAGTGTTTTCCATCTTATACATCCTCAGGATCTCAGAAATCCAAAATCTCTGGTTAGTTTTGTACTTAAACACTGTGGTGGACAGTAAATCTCCTTAAACATTCTAAACCTTCCACCTGGCGACTCCACAGTTCCTAAATGACCATAAGACTTCACTAATGATCAGTAGGCCTACTAATTATCTTTGTTTGCACAAGACTCCACTGGGAGACCAGTTTCATTACAACATCATCCATATTAAAAGAAACACATAGGATTAAGCTTCTTGGTTTGAAGATAGTTTGCCTTTTAAAGATTGTCATACCTAGCTAACTTTCTTCATTGAGACTCAACATACAGGCTTCAAGACCCACCTGAGATAGTTGACAACCCTGAGAGTATTCTTAAGAAGCCTTATACATATATGGATCCAACTATTATCAGACACATTAATAGAGATAATTCAGCACCTAAAAGCTTTGGAGCTCTATCAAACACTCAAATTGACTTAGACTCACCAAGGAATCTACCAAGAACTCAGTCACTTAGTGCTATAGAACAGATGGACTTTGAGCCTCCAAGCTCACCACATCATAGTGGTCAACATATTGGTGATAGAGAATCCCCTCCATCTACACCACCTGACATTCATTTCATCCATAACTTGGGTCTCTCTCACCCTAGATCCGCTCAATAGTTTTTTGTTGCTCCTAGCATTTCTGTCATTCATATACCTGTTGTTCAAGCCCAAAATTTACCTCCACAAAACACTATCATGGCAGCATGGTATGCTCCCCTGGTGTTACCACAACCTCTAGTGCCTTTACCTAATGATTATCAGTAAAAAATCCCTCATTTCACTGGAAAAGAGTCTACCATAGCTCAACACCATGTAGACAGGATGGAAGATGCATTTGATTACATGGAAATAGATGATGAGACCGTTAAAATGAGAATCTTTTCTCAGAGTTTAGGAGGAGAAGTGAAGAAGTGGTTTAAAGGCCTACCTCCTAACAGTATCCATGATCTTCCCACTTTACATCAAATCTTCATAAACAAATGGGAAGTCAAAATCAACCCTCTCCATATATTAGCAGAATATAAGAACCTCAAAATAAATCGGGGAGAGAGTGTCCATGACTATTCTACTAGATTTAACAGTGTCTACAACGCTCTTCCACCACACATGAAACCTCCCCAAGGAATGGCCTTAGTGAAAAACCCTGAAGGATTTGATGCTGACATGGCCTATCAGTTAAGGGAGAGATATTATAACACATTAGAAGACATGCAGAAAGGAGCAGTGAGTGTAGAAGCAAACCTGATTGAAAAAAGAGCTAGAATGAGGGCTAAAAAGAAGGTAACCTATAGGGATGGCACTGCAGCTTCTTCATCTGATTCCAAATATGATAACCTAGCCAAAAACATGGAGAGGACAGAAAGAATGATGGAGAAAATGGTTGTCCAAGTCAATAATCAAAGTAGAGACCAAAATCAAAACCAGAACCAAAACTTTAGGAGAAACAATCCCTCAAATAGACAAAGAGACTCTAATCAACAAGTCATACCTCCATTCCAAGAGAAATTCCTTGATGAGGACTAGGGAATAATAGAAGAATTAGAGGGAACCATCATAAACATGGTGGAAGTAGATAACCAAGATCACACCCTTCCTACAGAGGATAATCAGACCACATACTCACATTGGGATGAGCAAGGGTTAGAATCTGAAGACTATAGGTTAGGATTCGAAAATGCCATCATGCAAGTCTAAGAACAATATGATCTTAGAAGAAAAAAGAACCTAGACATTCCCAAGACAAAAGCTTCTGAAATCACCACTAAGAAAATACCCGAAAAGACTCCTAAAGTGACTGCTGAAAGCAACAAATTGGTAGCTGAGAGTTCTGGAAAAAACAAAGAAAAGGACATCCAAACTACTGATAAAGCAAGTCAAGAATCTAGTAGCACTAGCATTGTAGCTAATTCTCCTGATAAAATTGCTTCAAACATTGTACATAGTGAGAATCAACAAGCTGATTCCACCAATAAAATGGTGACCAACAAAACAGAATTGAACCTTTCGAAAAGTCAGTCTCCCTTCAATTTGGAAAGTGAGATAGCCAAAATCAAAATTTTAGTTCCTCTCACTGAGTTGACCACCCAAGATGCATATAAAGTTCAAATTTTGAAAGCTTTAAACTTAGAAGAAAAAAGTGATACTATCAATTTAAATGATGATCAACCAGCGCTTCTGTTTGGTCCAAAGATTGAAGGGAAATTTTAGGAAGGGGTAGTACCCTCTTTTTATGTCAGCCTCAATATCCATGACAAAATCCTGCATAATGTCATGCATGAGTCTGGGGCTTCACACAACCTTATGCCAAAAGTGATTATGAAGAAGTTAGGCCTAGAGATAACCAGACCTTATAAGGATTTATATTCAATTGAATCTAGAAGAGTGAAGTGGCTTGGCCTAATCAAATATCTTTGTGTGAATCTGACCCAAATCCCAGCCAAGTGCATAGTAATGGATGTTGTAGTAGCAGATGTGCCTCCTAAGTATGGCATGTTGTTGTAAAGTTCATGGGGTGCCAAGCTGCAAGGTACAATGCAGATGGACATGACATATGCCACAATCCCTGTCTTTAGCTAGCTTAGAAGACTATATAGAGAGGCACACATGAATTTTATGGTTAGCAACCTTGAGAAATGTGAAAATTCACCTCTATACTCTTTCCATACAGATCTAGAGTCTTTTATCATTTACAATGATGAAGCTATAGATGAGCCAGAGCTAGAAGACAGAAATCCGAACAAGAGAGTAGAGCCCATAGATTTTAACATAATGGCCACTCTGGAAATAGAGAAAAACAAGGGAGAAACCTTTAAGCAGGGATAATTTTAAGGATGGAAAATTATCTTGAAGTTTAAAAAATTGGTGAATCTCACTAGTCCCTGATATGCAAACTATAAATTTTTTATTGATGTATTTGTAAAAGTATTCAAATTTATAACGATATTATATATATTGTCTATATAATGTGGGCGATTTTTAATGTAAAATAATTTTATATTGTAAAATTTTGGCAAATCATTTTTATAAAAAAATGGAAATTGGCGAATCTTTTTTTTGGAAAAACCATGGAAAATTAGCCTACCTGCGAATATTAGCCCCTAAAATTTTCCATGCCTTTAAGCGGTGTACTGAATCAAAAGACCAGAGTGAAAAAAAAAAATTTCAAACAACAGATTACTCATCACTCTAAACTCCATGCAAATCCTGAAGAAAAAAAAGTTACACAACATGGTGCAGACCTCAGAATATTAAATAATGGTGAACATAGCATTAGGGATGAAAATGATAATAAGTCTGTGAACTATCCCTTATGGAGAATGAACTTTGATGGGTCTTGCACTAGAAAAAATGTAGGAGCTGGAGTATGGTTGCAC
Source organism: Pinus albicaulis (assembly GCA_034641835.2). Taxonomy (NCBI): domain Eukaryota; kingdom Viridiplantae; phylum Streptophyta; class Pinopsida; order Pinales; family Pinaceae; genus Pinus; species Pinus albicaulis. The sequence goes on along the minus strand of CM076571.1, from coordinate 161,053,662 downwards.
AATACTGAAAGCAATTATGCCGAGAGTCATGCTTTCAAGTTAGATTTTAAATGTACAAACAACATCGCAAAGTATGAGGCTCTCATCCTAGGATTGAATCTATTGAAAAAACTGGGAGCCCAAAGGATAGTTGTACATGGAGACTCTGAGCTAGTCATCAGAAAGTAAATGGAGCGTACACTGCGAAGAATCCTAGATTAAGGGCATACAGAAATGATGCCATGGATCTGCTGAAAACATTTGTAGAATATGAGCTTGTGTTTATCCCTAGGGACCAGAACATTATTGAAAATGGATTGACCTACGCCGCTAGTTCATATCAGAGACTACCTAGTGATAAATAGATCATCATTCAAAGAAAATATAGACCAGCAGTGCCAGACAACGAGAAATATTGGCAGATCTTTGAGGGTGACAAACAGATAGAGGATTTCTTTCTTTGCAGGAATGAGTTCGAACTGCCAGAGTCAGGTTTTAATTCTGATGAAAGCAGTTTGGATAAAGAGCCCCCTGATGAAGAAAAACCATCATGTTCTATAGAAATAAACATGTTAACCAAAGAATTCAAAAATCACACAAAAGAATACGTAAACGCAGAAAAAGAAGACATAGAGGTGTTGCAGTCCAAAGATAAAAACATACCCAAAGGACTAGCGCCCCTTGAGGACCTTTTTCATTTTAATGATGTGGGAAAGAAGCCCACTATAGAACACATTGAATCGGATGTTGAAGAATGCAATATAGGCAATGAAGATAAGCCTAAAATGATTAAATTAGATAAGTCCTTGCTAGCAGACGTCAAGAATAAATACGTTGATTTATTTAAAGAGTTTGTTGATGTGTTTTCTTGGAGCTATGAGGACTTAAAAGCCTATGACACAGAAATCATCCAGCATAAGATCCCATTGAAAGAAAACCAAAAACCCTTTAGGCAAAAACTACACAAAATTAACCCAGTACAACTGCCTCTTGTAGAAAAGGAAATCAAGAAAATGTATGAGGCAGGAATCATAGTGCCTGTGAGGTTTTCCAATTGGGTATCTAACCTTGTAGCTGTGAGAGAAAAGACAGGAGAGATTAGGCCGTGCATCGATTTTAGAAACCTTAACAGAGCTTCCTTAAAGGACAATTACCCCTTACTCAAAATAGAACACATCCTACAGAGGGTAGTTGGTTCAAAGAGGATTTCTCTGTTAGATGGTTTCTCAGGGTATAACCAGGTCTTAGTACTCCCAAAAGATCAACTAAAAATAGCTTTCACCACTCCATGGGGCACGTTCATGTATGGGAAAATACCTTTTGGGCTAATGAACACTGGTGCAACCTTCCAAAGAGCTATGGACATAGAATTTTCAGAGGAAATAGGTCACTTCATCATAATCTACCTTGATGACATAACAGTTTATTCCAAAACCGATGAAGAGCACCTTAAACATTTGAGAAATGTAGAAGGTTCAAGCTATCCTTAAATCCCAAGAAGATAGTATTCAGGCTCCAAGAAGGTAAGCTTCTTGGCCATATTATATCAGAAAAGGGGATTAATATAGACCCCAAACAAGTTGAGGTAATACTACACATTAGCCACCCGAGGAACATAAAATAATTGCAGTCCTTTATTGGGAAAATTAACTTCCTAAGGAGGTTTATTCCCAACTTAGCAAAACTCCTAAGAAATATGACTAGCATGCTCAAGAAAGAAGTGGGAGTTAAGTGGAATGTAGAAGCCAAAAAATCTTTTGAATTAGTTAAACATGCACTCACCCAGGCACCAGTCCTAATCAGCCCAGATTTCACAAAATATTTCCTAATATTCTCCTTTTTATCAAAGCATACAGTGGCTGCTATCCTGTTGCAGAAAAATCCAGAGGGACAGGAATAGCCTATTGCTTTTTTAGCAAGGCACTGAGGGATTCACCCTTGAAATATAATATAATGGAAAAACAAGCTTATGCTTTGGTAAAGGCCTTAAAGGAGTTCAGGGTGTATATTCTGCATTCTCACATCATTTCCTATGTACCTAATATAGTGGTGAAAGATATTTTGTCACAATATCCAGATGGCAAGAGGGGAAAATGGATTTATGTAATACTAGAGTATGATTTGGAGATCAAACCCACAAAAATTATCAAAGGTGAAGGCTTGGCACAATTAATGGCTGAATCTAACTTACAAGCCCTTGACATAAACATGGTAGATACCTTGGATGAGCACGAAGGATTACCTGCTCCTACTGTTGAAGAAAAATTCCAAACCCTACCTTGGTATGCTGACATCTTGTATGTGCTTACAAATCTTAATGCTCCTCCTGGTTTATCAAAGACAAAGGCAAGGTTTTTTAAGTTAAAAGCTAGAAATTATTGCATTTTAAATGAATGTTTATACTAGAAGAATGCAAATGGTTTGTTGCTTAAATGTTTGCTGGAAGTTAATGTAGACAGGATCAAACATGAGTTCCATGAAGGGGAGTGTGGAGGCCATCTATACTGGAAAACCATTGCTAACAAAATCCTCAGAGCTGGCTTTTACTGGCCTACCCTCTTCCAAGATGTACATAAAATGATAGTTGCCTACCATAAGTGCCAGGTATTTGAGGGAAAAAGAAAACTCCTCCTTTTACCATTACAACTTATCACTGTTGAAGCTCCTTTTCAACAGTGGGGCCTAGATTTCATAGGAGAAATCCATCCTGCTTCATCTGCCCAACACAAATGGATTCTCACAGCCACAGACTATTGCACAAAATTGATAGAGGCCGTCCCTACTAGGAATGCCACAGATTCTGTTATTATAAAATTACTTGAAGACCATATCCTATCTAGATTTGGTTGCCCTAGGAAGATTATCATTTATAATGCTTCTGCTTTTGGTTCCAAAAATATGATTGATTTTTGTCACAAGTATTAGATTGCACTGGGTCATTCTACTACTTATTACTCACAAGGTAATGCGTTAGCAGAATCATCAAATAAGAGTTTGGTGACCATCATCAAGAAGTTACTGGAAGAGAACAAAAAATCATTGCATAACAAGTTAGTGCATGCTTTCTGGGCAGACAGGTTGACAACAAAGAAATCCATCGAAATGTCTCCATTTCAGCTTGTCTATGGGGTAGATATAGTGTTCCCAACCAGCCTAGGGGTACCAGTGATAAAATTGGTCCAAGAAATACAGTCAGAAGAGGACAACATGGTAAGGAGGATCAATCAAACTATTCATCCCCAGCAAGCAAGAGAAGAGGTCTACAACAGAGCTCAAAAAGTGCAAGAGAACATCAAAAAATTATTTGATAAAAGAACAAAAGCCTGTGATTTCAGAATTGGAGACAAGGTACTTAAGTGGGACTCCAGGAGAGAGGATAAGGGTAAGCATGGAAAATTTGACAGTTTGTGGCAAGGTCCTTACATCATCCAATCTAGCATTGGTCCCAATGCCTTTTTTCTGTAAGAATTAGATGATACAGATCTGTTGGGGGTCTTGTCAATGGTAGGATGCTCAATCATTATTACTGCTAAGTTCTAGTTTAAATTTTTCACCTCCATTGTAAATACCATTGCTTTGTTCAATTTTAAAGAAAAAAGGAAAAATACAAAAAAAAAAGAGAAAGAAAGGTTCAGACAAGCTCAAAACTTGAACCTCTGAAGTTCCAAAAGAATGGCTCAAAAAAGCTCAAAACCTGAGCCAAGGAAAGGGAAAGGCTAGTTCTAATATGCTCGAAACCCAAACCAGAAAAGGAAGAAGAAGAATCGGCTCTAAAAAACTCAAAACCAAAGCTGAAATGAAGAGGAAAAGTGACTCTAACAAGCTCAAAATCTGAGTCACAAGGAAAAGAAGGATGCTCTAATGTTTCACAATTTCAAGCCTTCACATTTTGATTTCAATTTCCTGCAAAGATTCAGTTCATGAGCAGCTGTCTTTATGCCATGGACCCACAACAAACCAGATAGTCTAATCCTGGTTTGGCTGTCTTTCAATTTATGTTGTAGAATGTAGAGAACGAAATCTGCTAGACAGTTTAATGCTAGCAGGTATTAGTGTAGGTAGAGAAGCTATGAGGCCAACTGTCTAATATGGTCTCATGGAGGAATAAGGGTAGAATTAGATTAGTTTTTTCTGCTTTCAATAAAAAAAAAATGATGAAGAAGGTCTACAAGTCTAAATGCACCTTGAAGAAAAAATGTTAGGAAAGTAGGATGGGTAGGTAGATTGTTTGGGAGAATATTTTCTGTTGACTTAATATCCATCATGTTTGCAACATCCGATCAAAGAAGAAAATATGGTCAAGTACCAGGCATCTGGCCTACTTCCAAAGATGATTTTCTGAGATTCTTGACACCTTCAAGAAGATGCCATCCCCATGTGGAGCCATTGTTAGCCACCTATAAATTTTTGTCAAGCAAACAGGTGGCTAAATTTGTTTATGACTCTTCAAGAGATACATTTCCTCTGAAAACCTATCATTCTTGAAGCCTCCATGTGTCTTCTATCCTTTAAAAGACCTTCATTTCTTTTTCCATTGAAGAACCCTACTATTTTGTGAAAAAGAATGCTCCAAAAGGCCTCTGTAATTTCCCATTTTCACTCATTTCCCTTCATTTTCATTAAGCCTCCTTTCATCTTTTAAACTCCTTTTTTCTTCCTCTAAAAACCTCGAAAATCCCCTTAAACCTCTAAAAATCCCTTTTATTAATTTAAATCACCTTTTTCCCCCCTTATCAAAAGCCAAGAAAACCATAAAAAAACCTTCATTTTGGCATAAAACCCCCTTTTTTTCATTGAGGCCTTAAACCCCTTTCGGCCTAGCCCTAAGCCCTTTCTCCGCATATAACCCATGCCCAGGACCAGGTGCTAAGCTCCATCATGCAATCGCAATCGGAGCTTTCCTTTACTACCTTTTTCTTTATAATTCCAAATTTTCTGATGCGACGACATTTGTTCTTCGGCCTCTGCTGCAATATTGACCGTTGATCCTTCGAAATCCAAAAGTTGGCGCTTTATTCATCTCCACCCATCACCTCTCTTCATTACCACTTCGATGGTGTATGGACCATTGATCTCTTTCCTAATCTGATGGCCCTTACCTGATCACCAATTGCAAAGGTCTTAAGCACCATCCCATTGTATCCTCCGATGCTGATCCTGCGATTAGATCCTGACCATTGAATCCACAAGAAACCACGATCAGGATCATGTTTTGCTCTGTCCATAGTTCAAAATTATCACCCTGCCGATTAAATCCTGACCATCCATCCATACAGATCCAACGGCCCAAATTCAATCGCGCTCCACTCATGCACCCTCCATTATTCCCCCTCCGATCAAATCTCGACCATTGATCTTCCCGTTGATCCGACGGTCCACGCTAAATTGCAAATTGCAAAATCAAAGAACTGCGGAGTTTCAGCTCCTTACCTTTCTCCGATTTGATTAAATCTCTGCTGTCCATTTCATAGATCCAACGGCCAGGATTTAATCTGCCATTAGCTCTCCCCACCATATCACATACACATCTTTCCATATCGCACTCTCATCCCCACCGTCAGATCTCTCTGCCTTTCATCCAATGGCTGAGAATGCATATCGTGTGATTTCTGCGCCCGAGGTTTAATGTTCCAAATTTATGTGATAAAAGTAGTTTTGGGGAGGACACGTGTCAGGTAGTGAGGTATATTGCGTTTTTTTGGGAAAATTTTCAAACCGCTTCGGAGCTGCATGAAACCGGTAGTTTGTCCGCTAAAACCACCTCTTCCCTTTTGCTCTCGAAAGCTCCATCTGAAGATCTCAAGCATTGATCTGATCTAGATCGACGGTTCATATTATATCGTGTCTTCATCCATATTTCTTCCATCAGACCTTCCAAAGGACTTCATCGGAAGATCTTCGTCGTTGATCCCCTCTAGTGATCCTTTGGTCCACGTTCAATCTCCTTCTACCCTTCCGATCCCACCACCAAAAGCCTCCGATTTCATTCATTTTAACCTTTTTCCTTTGTAATTCACCCAAACATTAAACTTTTTTGTTTTACACTAAAATTCATTTTCTTCCATCTAACCTCCTGCACCGGTGAATCTCAATCGCTGATCGCCACTGTCTAATCTAATCCAATGGTCTGGAACCATCCTCACACCAGACTTTCACCAAGCCAGTTTTCTTCCATTCCGCAGCAATTTTTAGCTGTTTTTCACTGCTTCCACCATCTCCATTGCTACGACACCGTTTCCTCGGCCCTCCAGAGCAATCCTCCTCCAATCACATTGATTTTTTAACATGTTTATTATGTTTTTGCAGAGTTACAGATGGTGAAAGTAATTCTTTCTACACAGCCATTGTCATGATGATACAGGGTGCAAAATGCCATTTTTCAGAGCTAGAGATAGCAGGAGAGACATCCAGGAAGGGTTCAAGGCATGTTTTTATCCAAATCAAAGTTATTAGCTCCGTTTCAAACCTTCCAATGCCATTAAAACTGGTGTATCCATATACAAGATAGAAGCGAAGCAGCAAAGAGTATTAGTGATAGTTTTAAAGGGATTAAAAGCCCATTATTGAAGATTGAATTCTTTAATCCAATGTTTAGAGGATGAAGATACAGATTGAAGACATTAAAAATGATCCAGAGGCCTAATAAGGCCTATAAAACATGAAACAAGCCATATTAGTGTCCCACATTAGCAGAATGTTCTTTCCCAAGAAAGGACAAAGTTCCCATAGTGTTTTTATTTCTCCATCGAGTTCCTGAGAAGATTATCACCCTAACAAAGTCTTGAGATTGCCAGAGCATTAGTTACAAAGTATGGAAGGCCATGAAAGTCATTTATCCACCTTACTTGTCCCAGTGTACAGACAGAGTACAAACTGCCAGAGAGTACTTCAAGAACATACCTTTGAAGTTATTTTCAGCCTGTCGAAGACTACAAATTCATCCAAAAAGTACTGAATGTCAATACGGGATATTAAAACAGAATGGGCCTCAAAAAAATTTCTTCCTCTGTTTTAATGATTCACTTAAAGTTCTATCTACCTCTACTGCCACACTTTCATCTATAATAACTCCTGAGAAATGCATGTTGTTGGTTGGTTATCCGTGGATTGTAAGCTATTTCTTTGAGATAGAGCTTTGTGTGTATAAGTTGTAAAATATGCTGGGAGATGATTTCTAGTTGATATCAAGCTGTTCGACAATGATGTGACTGGTGTTGCTCTTTAATATGACAAGCATGTTTATTGGATCTTGATCTAAATCAGTGGTGATGTGTTCTATCTTTGTCAATGTTTTCCCTCTATTATTCATCATATTTCTTTTCTCTGATAAGAATCAGTAAACTAGCTTAGGATATACTGTTGTAAAGTACCGTAATGCTTCCTTCCCTTCTTATATTTTATGTTTTCCACTAATTATGTGATCTAAGAAAAAATTCAATATATTTTAACCAGTATAGTAGTTTGTTATCCTTGCTTACTGATGTATGAATTTATAGTTTTTTTTTGGATGTTCTTGTCTGGTTTTAGCTGAAAGAATTGGGATACTTGGAGGTTCAGAGTTGGTTCTGTCTCACTAAGGTATTTTTCCAACAGTCTAGCCTTTCTAAGATCCCTTAGGTTGAATGTCAAAAGCATTGAAAGTTAAAATTCTTTCTCTGATCTTAGGTTTCACTTTATGTCAAATCTTAAATGTTTTCTATTGTCTGAAGAGTTAGCCTTGTTAGGAGTTTGATCATAGACGGTTAAGGCATGCCCTGTCCCTATATTTTCTCATAAGTGATCACCTTGGAAGGTTTCATTGTCATTCACCTTCATTTCCTTATTGTTATCCCATACTATCATCTTTAGAGATCCTCTGTTTTAGATGACTAGCCCATTTGAAAGCCTTGGATATTGAATTGCAAATAAACCCTTTTATGAGCCCATTGCCCAATAGACTTGAGTTTTCTTTGAATTATCTCCTCATTGCCGAAAATCCTTCTTTTCTCACTCCTTTGTCTTACATTGAACCCTTCTTTCATGATTCCCAACCAACCAAACAAACAAACAAACAAAACAACAACCCTTGTGCCCTATAGCTATCCTAATACCTTAAACTGAACTTCAAAGATATATTATCCTTTGCCTTCATAGAGAGATCTCTCTCTAGATCTAGGAGGGCTAGATCCTGAGAATACCAAAGTGGTTTGATGTTGTCTTGTCTTTTGGTATTGCCAAACCTGCCAAAACACAGGAACCACAACACCTCCCAAAGGCTTGCCCATCTACTGGGTCTCCCCTCCGTGAGAGTCCAGTAATAAAATAAATGTCTTCCACCTCTATGCGTAAGGGAATTTGGTCAATCATGAAGAAATATTCCTTCGGTTCCTAATGATTTACCAACATTTCAAGCAACCAGACGTTACTTTTCATATTTGGCATTTTGAAGAACTTGAGTAATCCACAGTTTCGGAGGATATTGAGCGAATTTTGATCTTGCATGACTTCATTATCAATAGCACTGTGCTCACACTCTCTCCAAGAAATTGTCATCCTAGAAAATGTCATTCAATTTCTCATTAGGTTCATTTTTTCAAATCATGGTCTGCACATACGCAACTTCCCTTGTGCACAATTATGTATCGTACGCAGGTTCATCCACACAAACCCGCATATGCACAGAAAGATAAATAAAAAATAATATTTTCTACGGTGAAAAATAAAAAATTTTAACCTATTTATGGATGAAATTGATAGCAGGGATGGATTTAGAGCCTACCTAGTCAATCCGGCGAAGTTTGATGGCCGATTGCTCCTATTTTGACGAAAGGGGTTTTTTCTCCAGGGCTCTTTTCTCCAATTCAGAAAAGTAACAATGAACCAAATATGAGATAAAATGTCTATTTATGCCTAGAAATTGAACTTTTTTTGCAAAATTTCATTATGGTTATTTTTCAAATTTGTCTTAAGCTGCATAAACCTGTTGCTTGTAAGTGTTGGGATAGGTATATTTTCAGGTACATTTTACTGAAGTTGAGTTTTTTCCTGGTTTTTCAAATCCATGACTGTTGACCCGTCATGGCAGGCATATGATATTAACTAGAATATAGGTTAGGGAATCCACTTTCTGTTGCATTCTTCATACTAGCCTCCATTCTGATCACTTGCCATAGGATCAATCCCATCATGTCATGAGTATTTCACCCATTTCACTCGTCGATTATTTAATCATGACTTGGTGGTAGAACCTGCTTTTACATGGGCTTCCTAGTTAGTTCCTCGCTAGCACTTGTTTCCCATGCTGCACTTTATGTAGGCTCGGGAGTCCTCTTTAGTCCCGCCATGACTTATGTGTTGAAGCTTCATTCTTCTTCTTCTTCACTATGATTTTTCTGGCTATTACCCTAGAGGCTCCCTGGTGTTGTTGAGTTGTATCACTACATTGCATATTGGCTACTTGTTTATCTTGGCCTTCAGCCGACTTCATTTGGACTCGATGTTTAAGCCATCTTTTGACCTTGACTCACTATGCAAGTTAACCATTGCAAAGCACTTTTGACACCCTTGTTACCCATGGATGGAACACTCCTCTGAGTATCGCTTACCAATTTCTGCCACCTTGCATTAAGCATAGGATTGTTCCTATCCCAGGAACTAGTGCATCTATTTCCTGATACTTGTTCTATCCATTGTACCATAGCATTCTTTTATTATTTTTCAGGCTTACTATATGAAAAAGACAAAAATAAAATATGTTAAAAATAGTGGGAACAGGATACTACTTCGTATTTTGATGGCAGTTATAGTATCAGTTTGTCACCCTTAAAAAAAGCACACACAACTATGTCTTTCCTTCATTTGGGATGGTTTTAGTTTTTGACCTAGGAGAAGCCATAACCTTGTTTCACAAGTCATTTCTCCCACGGTTGGTTATCTCTTCCAATCATATGGAGATTTTTTTTTTGCCTCCTACATAACAAATTTATACAACGTCATCATTTTCTGCCATGGTCATCATGAGTCGTGCTTTTGCTCAAGGGAATTTAAACATGAGTCGGCCATTTTGTGGTGTCTCTTGACTTATTATTCAATTGGCCTTCCTAGTCTTGTTAGTGTCTTGTTCTATCACATCAAATGTTTGGTCCTATGCTCATGCTGGTTTGAGAAGGTCTCCATTGACTTCTTTCCAGCGGGTTTGTCTCTTATCAACTTCGACATATTGCTCTGAGAGTAAACCTAGAGCCACACCCTGGCCCAATTTACATCATTGATAGGTGACCTTGTGCTCAGCATTTGATCATCATTATGGGTCTTTGACTGAGTGGTTTTCCTTGTGTTCGAAGTCAGCATACATTATCACACTTAGGATTCGTGCAGTACTCAGATTTCCATTTGACCCTATCGGTGGATATCTTGCCTCTGTGTCAGCTTTCATTATTGGTTGGTTTAGAGGGTTTCTTCCATGCACTAGCTTCATCTTGTGCATGTCAGAAACCTACTTCGGGTTGGTTCCATCACTCTACTTCGTCCGATTCCTTCCAAATCTTGGCCTTCAGGTTACACTCACGTTGGAATGATGTGGAATGCCTTAATGACTTCCTTCCAATAGATCTTTTCCCATCGACTCTGACTCCTTGCTCTGGGAATAAGGTCTAGAGTCTTTCTGTCAGTACCTTAGGGTTTGTAGTCATCAGTGGCAGGCTCTTCACTGTCGATAGTGAGGATTCATTATTTCCTCCTGATTGATAGATTATTTCAAGTGTTCGACTTCAGCTCATTCATTCACACTTGTTAGATTGTACTGGGGCACCTTGACAGTCATTATCATTATCGGTGGGTTGTCTCGCGTTTGTTAACGGTATACATTATTGACTGGTAATCGAATGATTTCTCACATGGTCGACTTCAGCTCATTTATTCCCATCGTGTAGAATTGTGCCATGGTGATCGGTGAAGACCTCGGGTTTGCATCAGCATGCTTCGGTTCACTTTTTGACAGTTCATCCAGTTTCTGCCAGTGACACTGTCCACCCTTATATGTTGCAGTTTCAGTACAGCAGCATCTTATATGTTGGCTCCCGAGTTGTGTGATTGTACCATGTGTTTCACCCCTTATGATTTGGTACCTGGAGTTTCAGTTACTTGTGTGATCAGATATCTATTGCAGCATCATTGATCAGTCTTCTATATGTGATACTTGGACATTGATTTTGACTTGTACTTTCAGGCAGTGATCAGATGATTCATTATGTATTTTCTAGTTCAGCTATACTTGTATACATTTTGGATCCATTCTGTATTTCATATGCAGACATGCTTTTCTTTCACTGAGCATGGGTATGCTCACCTCATACATGAGATGACTCTCTGATTTCTTTCATTGGTTTTTTGGCAGGCTGAAATCTGGTGAAGTCCTCTCTTGTCCTTGCAAGGTTCTTTCTATGCACATAATATATTTCAGCCATCATGTACCCCTTCTGACCTCATATATTAGGGGGCATCTGTTATAGCATCATTTTTCACCCTCATGTGATTGATGATTGTCTCTTTGGCCTTGGGCACCCTTTCCCCCCAGACTTGAACAACTTCATAAAAAACAGTGTTTCAAAACCCATACATGACTATGCCCGGAATTTTTCACATATATATGCAATTCCATACATACTTTTCCACGTATGCCATTTTAATCATTAAAAATATATATAAAATTCCCTATTTTCAAGGTAGGGTTGATGGTTATTCCCGTAATTCAACCATGCCAGCCCATGGCCAACTGTTTCCAACTGTTGAAACTACTTTGAGGGAGTATAAAAGCCCCTCATGTACTTGGCCTAAGGAGGGAGAAAATTATAGACATTATACTTTGTTGGAGCCCTATTTCAAGTTTGATATTCCTGTGCCTCCTGCACTTCCCAGGTATATTTAGGAAACCTTTGTTTCCTTAAGATGCTCATCAGCTTATATGGCATCTTGTGTGCACACATCTTGGAAGAATTCTAGCAAGGCAAGGGTTGGACAGATCCAGAGGACGGTCTACTCGAATATCATGGAAGGATTCAGGTGATCTCTCCACTTTTCTATTATTGTACTTGCCGTTTATAATGAGAAGAACCATCTTGTTTATGAAATTCATGTGCTCATATCTATTTATGTATGTATAAAGATCATTAATTGTAAATTTAGTATTGTTTACATGATATTTTACATGAATTACACTGACATCTAGGAACAATATATGTTGTACAACTAGAGTTTCATGTTTGTTCTTTCTTTATTTTCAAGTTACGAAGCACGAAGGGTTGCTGGGGGTTTGCACCCCATGGGATCTACATCAAACGTAGGACTTTCGGGTAAGTTCCACAACTCGTTATATCTAGTTTTCTGCATAAAAGATAGGTTTAGTGAGTCCTTCTTGATTGGTATGCCCCCGATCTATGAAGGTTGCCGACCCAAAAACCTTTAGGGAGTTATTTCCTGAAACAATAACTCCCCTAAAGATTTATGTATCTCCTTCATCTCCACATGATCCATGCATCTTCTCAAATGCTCATATATCTCCTATTCAAAGCCTTCCCAAGTGTACCCCTCCATAATGGTGTGGTATGCTCTCATAGAAGAAGTGTGGCTGAAGAGAAAACCTTCATGAGATGCTTGTAGTAACTTCTCCTTGAGCTTGGAAGCTCTAGATAAGAAGATCATACCATGATAGTAGATGACCTCATCTCTAACTGAATATCCATCCTCATGTAGCTGGTCATCAAATATCATACAAGTAAAAAGATCCAATATGGATCTATCCTCCATAGTGACAGCATTGATGATCTATCGCAAAGAACATCTGTCATATGGTTGTCCTCCTCTTTGATATCTCCCATGCCAAAGGTATAAGTTGGAAGGTTTTTATCCTTCCCATGCTGATCATGCCATAGCGCAGAATCTGAAATGAGAGTGGGTAATGATGATGTTGGGAGAATTCCTCCCCTCTCCTTGAGTCTACCCAAGTCTCTCAACATTGTATCAAGTCCTCCCAAGGTCCTCATCCCTCTGGAATCAATGAGTGGTGCAACCAAGTGTGAAGCATCTCTCATCATCCCCTGATCTGATGGTCTCCCTAGAGGAATGCCTCCTTGCAATGAGACATCAATATCAAGAGTAGACAACATATATGAACGGAAAAATTTGCCCCTGCCCTCATTGCACAAATCAGTCTGCCTTTTCTATGCATCAATCTTCTGAAATAGATAGGGGTGTGTGATCCTAATCCTATGATGTTTACCTTCCTCCCAACCTTGTCCTTTCATCTGAAAGGTTTTACAATTGATCAATAATGGCACATGTTGTTCATGGATTATGCCTTGATCTCCACATATGAAATCCTTAGGAGCTTCTTGCAATGATACAATAATTCCTCTTGTTGGATTAAGTGCTCCATCTAACTCTGCATGAGGTGCTAGATATGCCCTGGATTTGACATCGTTGTTGCCTCCGGCCTTCTCTTCCTCTTCAATATGAATGGGAAACTTTTTAATAAGAGGATCCTCTTTTGAAAAAGGGGTCTCCATGCCCTCTTGTCCAAGAATATGAGATAGAGATCTTGCTTCTATAAAATTATTATGCAAGAAGTTAGCCTCATCAATATTTTTCTGAAGTGGGGTTGAGTTTATAGGTCCTTTCAACCCATGCAAAAGTTTGGTTTGATTTGGTTTGTTTAGCTCCATCAAAGGTGTTTCAGAAGGTTGTTAAGTCCCTATATTAAATAGTATAGCCCCTTATTATGTTAGTGTAGCCCCCCTTATTGTTATTATTGTACCCCTGTAACCCCCATATGGTTATTATTGTGCCCTTAAATTATTATTGTTAGGTCGGCTAGGATTACATTGTGGCCCACTAGGATTACATTATGGCCCCATGGACTCCTATATATAGAAAGGAGGTTTTGTAAATTGTATCATCCAAGAATTGTTCATTTATGTAATGTATTGGAGGTTGCCCCCTCGAAGTGGCTCATTTATAAGGCGTTTATATCTCTTTTCTTCTATTTTTGGAGTTGGTTACACAACATTTGGTATCAGAGCTTTGGATTCTAGGGTTTCGCTGCTCCAAACAGGTCACCGTGGCATTTTCGCTATAACGTTTTTTCTACGAAGTTTCAGAAGCTCAAATTTTTAGGGTGCGAAGCTGACATCCTGAGGAAGATTTTCTAAAAATTTCAGAGCTTGGTTTGCAATATTTTCGGAGATATGATCTGTGGAAGTTAGGTATTTTTTCAGGCTCCTAAACAGGTCATCGTGGCATTTGCGCTATAAAAAAGTTTATACGAAGGTTCAGAATCTGAAATTCATATGATGTGAAGTTGAAATCCTGAGGAAATTCGTGAAAAAATTTCAGAGCTTGGTTCGCAATATTTTTGGAGATATGATCTGTGGAAGGTAGTGTTTTTTCAGGCTCCTAAATTGCATCTCAAAGAGGTGATCGTGGGAAAAGTTCAATAACTCTCTCTCTGGGAAGTGGATTTGAATGCCGTAAAAATTGGTCACAAGTAAACGGCCTGTAGTTTCTTGGCTATCAATTTCAGAGACAAAGAACAAAACAGTGACATGTGGAAAGTCGTACAAGTTCGCTCTACTGAACCAGTCCAAAATTAGGTCATTGTGGGAGATTGGACACAACTTTGTCTTGGGGAATCCAAATCAGGTCAGACCTGTGGCATTTGAAAGAAGCTGCAAAGGGCTACTACAGAGATAAATTTGAGATATCGAAGATTTTCAGTTATAGAGATAATTCAATTTCAATTTCGAGCTCCTCAAAGCAAGTAAAAGGTGTGTATTGTTTTTTCCGAATTGCATAAGTCGTGTTTTAAGAATCAAGTTGAATTGATTCCAAGGGCATATTGAAGAATTTTTGTCAGTAATGGGTTCTATTATGCCTCCAAAAAATAATTCCATACCCATTAATCCCTCAAAAAGCTATACTATGACGCATGTAGAGGAAGAGTTGTAGTATGAGATATCAAAATTACGGTACCAAGTGCAACATATTTCAATCTTACGAAGATCAATTGAAGATGAAATAGATGGTTTAAAAGCAGAAATGAAGGCTAATTTGGATGGTTTGAAGGATCGAATAATAGCAAATATGGATGATAAATTAATGGAAGATCACATCGAGCATCAACAACAAGTTCTCCAACTCTCAAAGGATAACCCAACTTTGGTGCAGAATCTAATGAAACAACAGGAAGATCAACATCACATCGAAAGAAGTTATGAAGAAGTCATAGAAACAATAATTTGACAAGTACGATCAATTTCAGAGTATCTCAGCAAGTGGAAGAACTTTCTTGTAAAATATTTCACATGGGAGGATGAGAATTTTATACAGAAGCATCAAGAAATAATCAAGCGTTGAGGACAACACTTGTTTGAAGGAGAGGGGCATGTTAAGTCCCTATATTAATAGTATAGCCCTTATTATGTTAGTGTAGCCCCCCTTATTGTTATTATTGTACCCCTGTAACCCCCATTTTGTTATTATTGTGCCCTTAAATTATTATTGTTAGGTCGGCTAGGATTACATTGTGGCCCACTAGGATTACATTATGGCCCCATGGACTTCTATATATAGAAAGGAGGTTTTGTAAATTGTATCATCCAAGAATTGTTCATTTATGTAATGTATTGGAGGTTTCCCCCTCGAAGTGGCTCATTTATAAGGCGTTTATATCTCTTTTCTTCTATTTTTGGAGTTGGTTACACAACAAAGGTTTTCCATCAAACCTTTCCACTAGTCTCCTAGTGAACTTTGCATAAGTATATGTATGTGATTTTTTTAAAGAAAAGGACTCAAATATCCACCAAGCATAGGCATTACCTCAAAAATTCAGCGCTACAACTTTGATGGCTTCATTCTCTGAAACTTGGCGTTGCTGAAAATAGGTGTCTAGCTCCTCCACCCAAGCCCTAGCTGAAAATTTAGGTGAACCATCAAAATTAGACAGAAAGAATCTACCCACATAATTTTGTTGGCTCCTTTCCTTCTTGATCTTTTGAAACTCTTGGAAGGTGATGTGATCTTTGAACCTCTTAGTTTTAGATTCATATTCTTGCAAATAATCACTAAGAGTCTCCATCCTAGGCATTTCTTCTTCTTCCATCTCCCTCATAGTAGATTTGGGCATATGACTGCACTGTGAATCATAATGTGTGGCTGCATTCTCACACTTATCATGTGGAAAAATAGAGTTTTCTTTAGATTCAAACTCTCTTAGAGATTCTCTACACATCTCCCTTCTCATCTTCTTGAGATCTCCCTTAATGCTCTGCATAGTTTAAAAAATAAGCTTTGAGATCTCCTCTTCCCATCTTCCTCCAAATGATGGAGTCATGCATTCTTTTTTTCTATACATCTCCTCTTCTTGTGAGAAAATCCTCTTCATTGTGACATATTGGCTGAATGCACGGGCTGAGCCAAGATTATGCTCTGATACCACTGTAATATTCCCAAATGGGGAAGCAGCAATATATGAACATAAGACTGGAAATAGAAATGTAAATAAACTCATTAAAATTGGAAACAAATATGGAGACATAACATCATGTATTAAATCATCAAATCCACACAAAATAGTGAGGCATGAATCATATACAATGAGGAAAAATGCCTCCCATAAGCAATCACACCTGAATATGAATTGTTGCTACAATACAAAATGCCAGAAGACTGCTACAATGCAGTTATAAATACAATGCTACAACAAAGGAATGTAAAAAATATGTAGGGTTGTTATATGCCTCAAAATATATGCCAAATACATATCTAGGCTTGATACAAACTCCTACAAATAACCCGAAAAAGGGTTTTGAGAAATACACCCTGTATAAGATGGGATCTAAAGCCCTAGGGCTGAAGATTCACTGCAAACTAAAGCACATGAGTGCAGGAGGCTGAAATATTTTATATCTGATTTAGATCCCCTCATAGGTCTCCTCTTATGAAAGGCTGAACCCCTTAATCACAAGAAAATACTCCAAAGGAGCCATAAGATCCCTCACTGAAGCTTCCCTCCAAAATAACGTAATTCCCAGCTAGAACATCACTATGAATGATGGGAAATAGTTGGCCTGGTGCCAAATATTTGAAATGTGTCCAAGATCTCTCCAAAATGATCTACAAAGTGAAGGAATCATTCCTCCAATGAGAAACTAGCCCAGAAAGTGGGTTTCTAAACCCTCCACTGCAACACCCTGCAACACAGCACAATATCTTACAGAAACTGCACTAATGAAGAAAGATGTAGCTTGGCATGAAAACCTGAATGTGGAAATGAATGCAATACTATTCCAAGAGGATTCTCAAGGAAAGAGGTGGGATCCCTGCTCGAGAACACCCGGTGCTAAATAGCATAGTAATCTCAACTAAACAACTGAAGAATGCAAGTAGTCTAAACAAACCATATACAAAATAATAATCCAAAACATCACCCCATATGTCTCCCATCCTCTTCCTTATATAGATTATGAACTTCCTTGCCCTTTTCCCCACTAAATTATGTCATTTCCTTCATGAAATCAATCTCCCTCCAAAACTTCGTTATTCCTCATTTAATCTCCACTCCTCCATAACAACGCTTTTGACTTGGTCAAAGTTGACTAAATGAACGTGATCGAAGCCTTGTTCACACTTGGAGGTGATTTATTTAGCTACTTAAAAGGTATTCTTTCACACTTGAAGTGTTTTTATTTCTTCTAAGGAGATTTATGGGCCTCCCCACCCACTTATTCACCTACCTAGTGGTAAAACAAACTATAATATTACATTTAGCTGAAGGCTAAATTTTTGGAATATTACATTTTCAGGGAAAGTTTGATAAGAAGTAGACATTCTTGCAAGTTTAGTATTTTCAGCAACTGGTTTAGCAGGAACAACTTTTGGATCAGTTGATTTTGGATCAGCAATAACAGTTTTGGAATCTAAAATTGTTGTTTTAGTAGAATTAATTATCTTGGAAACAACAGATTTTTGAGAATCTATTGTTCTTGGGACTGCTGGGGTTCTGTGATTTGGAAGATTGGCATGCCAAGTGACAAGGAAACATACAAACCAAGCTTTAGAGCTCTAGGATCTAGCCCTCCTAGTCTCAAAGAGGGATCTCTCAATATGTTTATAAGGATATGTCTTGAATGGTTAGAAGTTGATTTTAGGCTAGTTATGAAGTGCAGGGTTGTTTGTTTTGTTTGTTTGGACAAGTATGTTTCATGCAGTATATATAGAGCATGAGAATATACAAGCCATTGGGCAATGGAGTTGTGTGAAAGTCCAAATAGTTTTGATTGAGAAGGAAGGGAAACTAGAGGGAAAATCTAACTCGATCAAGGATTTGTTGAATAATATAAGTGAAATGAGATGAACATTAAGGACTAAGAGTGAAAAGCAAACTAAATCCTTTCACGGTGACCTAAAGGATTCATGGAATGCCCTATTTCTTCTAGTAAGCTCACTGTTGTGGACTTAATTAACATAAACACCCAAAGAAGAGGAGAAATGCAAAATAAAACCTTCTAAATTAATTATACGATTCGGGGAACGCCCTATTTCCTCCTGTAAGTTCACTGTTGAGAGCTTAATCAACAAGACATAAAATTGCATCAAAGAAGAGGGAACGCCTTAGAAATCTAGGATTGCAATTATAGGAACCTTCAACCCAATAATTACAGTAAGAAACAGAGGGTATGATTGAAATAGACCTCTCTGTCAAACTGCAAGCATTAATAATTAAAGGGAGATTTCAGATACAACATTCAGTGACAGAGAAAGAGGGAATGCCTAAAAAGTCTTTAGCGCAACTGAATTAACCATTTTTGAAATAAAACAAATTGGACATTCAAGAGAGTGATTATACTACCCTGTCATGTTTAGTAGCAAAAAAAATTTAAACAGTGAAGGATAAACAGGTTAGAGGTGCCTCTAAGATACATTTCTCTGCCTAAACTTTTTATCCTACTGTGAGTCAAAGCATAATGGAACAAAGTGATAAACGAGAAACAAACATTAACAATAAGAAGCATTTCACCAAAACTAGGCTCAGGGATCCAATGATCCAGCTTCCTTCATCAACAGAAAAACAGAGACCTCCACACTCCTTCAAAACACCAATGCTTCTTCAAAGCAGCAATCTATGTATTACTTTAGAAATTACCAAATGCCAACCTTTTACAATGAGACTTCAAAGAGTCTTTATAGGAAAAATGAGGAAGAGTAGGTAAATAAGGTTTTAATGATCATTAGAGATAGGAGGGGTGTATTCGGATGCTCCATCCTGAGCCATAAATATTACATTAATTTCTGGATAGACTTAGTGACCTCATTGCTTGTTGAGGCCCCTTTGACATGATAGAAAACACCCCACAGAGTGTCCCTTGGGAGGAAATACTATCTTCAGTGGTGCTGTTATCTCCTCTGGTGTGAGTTAAGTGGAAGAATGGGCCTTGAGGACTCCCATACTTCAAATAACTAATTTGACAGTTTGTGGTAGTTCCCTTTGATGTAATAACTTCTTGACAGACTTTTGTGCATGGAGGTGGGCTATGTCTATGTCAGTCAACATTCTGCACCAATAACTACTTTGTCCCTTTGTACTTCAACCTATTTCAAATTTGTTTATGCTTCATCTTTGTTGATTTCTCAAACGGCTTATGTACTGATGTTCTCGAGGGTTTTATTAATCTTTTATGCCTTTGTTTCCCACCACTAGATATGTGATCTTCACCATTTCTGAGTGTTCTGTGTACAGATGGTAGATTTCGCTGAACTAGAGGGTTTACTGAGGGTTTATGTCTATGAGCCATCTACTGTCATGAAATTCACCCTTTGTTCTGGTTCCCTTGATGTTGATCCTTGGCCCGCAATTATTATATGGGCCTCTATGTCACCTCTAGTGACTGTGGAGAAAGTTCATGCTTCGTCGGCCATGAAAACCTGTAAACACACTAAAAAATGTTATGAAATCCTACGGACTTGGTTTAGACTGCTTATAGAAGGCCTAGGCGGAGGCAGAGGAGCAGTGAGAAGGTAAGTGTATGTAGTGGGGAAGTGAAAAAACCATGGCGGAGGGAACAAACTAGGCTCAAAACTTTTTGGGTGGGTGGAAGAACCAGGACCATTGGATCTTGCAAGATCAACGGTCGAGATATTTTGGGGGAGTTATTAGGCGGGCGGGGGGGATCAAATGAAAAGAGAGTGAATTATGATGTGGACCGTTATATCTAGATGAATGGATGGCGGCGATTGAATCAGGACTCATCGCATCGGGGGAGTAGCGAAGGATGGGGGAACTTGGGCGCTGGAGCTGCGATGTGTGATGCTGCGCTGGCAGTCCGATCCAAGAGCAAGATCGACAATGGAAATGTAATCGGGGAATTGCAGCGATGCGATGCACGATCGGCTATGTGATGTGGGAAAGTGCGATGCGATAGAGGGAGGACCGTCCGATCTGAAGGAAGATCGACGGTGGAGGACAAATCGGAGGGGTGCAATGATGCAGGGCTGCAAGCAAAGTGAGATGAAATCCTGATCGTTTTTTCTTGTGGATTCAATGATCCAGATCAAATTGGCGGGCGCGATGCGAGGGGGCAAGGACCATCCGATCTTAAGAGAGATCAACGGTTAGGATGAAATCGGAGGGAAAAATGGATAAGGGATCAAGGACGCTCTGACTGTGATATGTGATGGGCTTAGCACCTGGTCCTGGACACCAGGTCATATGCGAAGAGGGGCTAAGGGCTAAGGCCACAAAGGGCTTAAGGTCTGGATGGAAAAGCATGATTTTTGAGGATTTTTGAAGGGTTTTAAGCGTTTTTAGGCTTTTGGTAGAGAGAAAGGAAAGGGTTTTTTAGGCCTGTAGATGAATTTTTGAAGGTTTAAAGGGGATTTAAGTCTTTTAGAGGCTAAATGGAGGTTTAAAAGATGGAAAGAAGGCTTTATGAAAATGGGGGGAAATAAGTGAAAATAGGCAGTTTCAGAGGCCTTTGGAACAACTTTCTTTGGTGAATCAGCATGGTTTTAAGATGGAAACAACAGTGAAGATGAACCTCCAGTATAGGACAAACATAAGACTTCAAGGATGATAGATTTTCAAAGGAAACATATCTCTTGAAGGCTTGAAAACAAATTTATCCACCATTTGGTATAACAGAACTTATAGGTGGCTAACAGTGGCTCCACTTGGGGAGGACAGCTTGCTCTTTAGGTGTCCAGAATCCTAGCTATAAATCTCTAGTTTTCATATCAGTCTAGTGCCTCATCCAATGGGCAACAATTTTTCTTTCCTTGGCTGTCCTTCTTTTGAGCTGATAATCTTTGTAATAACCTGAAACAATGGAAACCTCTAAAATAGCATCTCTACCTACCCATTCCTATGATTCTAACAGTTTTTCTTCTTCAGAGTGCACTTGGACTCGCAAAATCTTTCTTCAACATTTTATTCTTTTGAAAACAACAAACTAATATATTTCTACTCTTATTTCTCCATTAGTTTAGATTGAGCAGTTGAACTCATAAATTCACTACCTAACTACCTATCAACCAAGATTAAATTGTTTGATTGATTTCATTCTCTATATTCTAAAACAGAAATTGAAAACACAGCTAAAACAGGATTAGACTGTCTGATTTGCTGTTGGTCCATGGCATAAAAACAAGCTGCACATGAACTGAAACTTGTAGAAATTCAAAACTAAAATTTTGAACACTAAAGATCTAAAATTCAAAAAAATCCTTCCTTCTTGTTGTGACTCAGATTTTGAGCATTTTAGAGTCACCTTTCTTTCTTCATTTTAGCTCTGGATTTGATCTTGTTAGAGCTGTTTTCTCCTTCTTGGCTGGTTCAAGTTTTGATCATTTTAGAACCAGTTCTCTTCTTCTCTTTGGCTCAAGTTTTGAGAGAATTAGAGCCATATTTTCATATGATTCTAGGTTCAGATTTTCAGCATGTTTGAACCTTTCTTTCTTCTATCCTAATATGTTCTACCGATAAGCCAAGATTAAACAGTTTGGCAGATCTTCTTCACTATCCTATCAGTAGTAAATTGAAATCTGCCCAATCATGATTAGGCTGTATGATTGGACATTAGTGCTCCTTAAAGTAGTGGCATTTGAGCTTTCACACTTTCATATTTTCCTTTCCCTTTGGTATGGGGCTATACTTTTCTTGTTTTACTTCTGCCCTCTTTTCTCTTTTTCTATTGTTTTTGTGTTTTTCATTTGTCTTTTTAAAAGCAGAGAAAGCAAAAACAAGCTAAGTGCTCACAGGCTGAGCTTTATTGACATTCCTACCTACCCTAATCTAACTTGGAATATTTACATGTTTAGTTGATGAACTCTCTTTTCCAGTACAACCAATCCAGTAAATGATTCCATGATTGGTCCTTTCTCATCTCTTTGGGTAGGCTGGACAAATAGGGCCACTCACATTCCTTTTGTTTCTTAGCAGCAGTGCTAAAAAATCTTCTTGCTTATGATAACACCTTGCTGCTAACAACCTTTGTCCCTTCTTCAAAAATTTTCAAGAAATGAGCATAGGGATCTTGAAATAATACTTGGTTGCAAAGTTTTGGAAGATATGTTTCAACCAGGGTTACCTCTTCTTTCTCCACTGGATCGAGATAAATATTTTCTTGAGAAAGAAAAATGTCCTCATCTTTGTTATCATCTGAACTGGAGGACTCATCATATATTGCAGTGTTGTCCTCTTGTAGTCCTGGAAAGCTCTGGTTCAATGGACTGTACTCTATGAAGAGATCGTCATATTCTTGAGCAGGGGTATCTTTTATTACCTCAATCTTTTCAGGATAAGGTTCCTTATATTCATCCTGCTTAAGAAACTCCTCTTTCTTCTTAACCTCGTCATCACAACTGATAGATTGCTGACTCCCAATTATGTGAAAGCTATTTCTGATGGATTGGATTGGTTGACTACTGCTTTCAAGCTGATGATAGTGAAACTCATGACACAAATCAACTGCTGGTTGCCCTGCATGATTAGTTTCTGCTTGAAGCTCATCATCATCATCAAACTAATCAAAATTTGGCAAATCATTAGTATAAACCATATCACCAATCAAGAATATTGGGTTATCAGTTGGCTTTTCTTTGAGCTTATCTACAAGTTTGTATTTTGTTTCAAGACAACAAGGTTCAATAGATAGATGAGCAGAAGTGTTTTGTTCTAATGAAGATTCAATGGCTGGCTGTTTTTTCAATATTTGGTCAATTTCTTTTTTTGTCAAAAGAGGATTTTTTCCTTTGCTTTGGATAGAAGTATAGCAGTCCTCTTCCTCTTGTATTGACTGGTTTTGAGGCTTGATTTCTTCCTCAGCCTCTTCTAGGGAATCATTACTTGTGCTTGCTAGGAAAATTTGAGGATTCTCTTCTTTTTCCTGATCTATCTCAGTTTCAAACAACTCCTCATGATTTTCATGGCAGACACTTTGAACATAAGGTTCATGAGTTGTTTCTACTATATTGTTAGGATGCCACTCTCCTTTTAAAATCTGAAATGAGCTATAACATAGAGGGAGAGTCCGTATATGTGCTGATTTTTCTTTTATTTCAGATTTTGTGTTTCCTTGGTGGCCTATTGTCTCCTCAAAACACTGCTCACTTTTTACATTTTAATTTTGGTCGTAAAGTTCTCTTAATAGTGCAGTACAGGATAACGGGAGGCTGTCAAGACTTTCTTGACAACCTTCTTCACTGTTTTCGTTGCAATCTAGCTCATCATACATATTTTGCTTGTTGTTTTTGTCTTGTAGTGGTTGAGTTTGTTTTTTACAGGAAGGAGGTATGGGCTGCTCTGGATAATCGATATTTGTATCAACCTCATACCTATCCAGTCTTCTATCAAGTATGTACATCATTTTTCCAATCATGTCCAATAATGTGTCTAGTTTAGCTTCTCTATCTATACTTGATTCCATGTTTGCAAGTTATAAAGAGGTCACTGCATCTTTCTAACCAGTTCAGAGTCTTCTTCTAGTGGAGTCATTAGACCTTTTGGGATTTTGGAGTCACCAGGTGGAATATTTTGAACTTTTCTATCCACCGTCAGCATGATTGGATCTGCTTAATGCATTCCCAAGGGATTTTACAAGAACTGGTAAAGTAATAGGCCTACTAGAGGCCAGTGGAGTCGCCAGGTGGAATTTTTAGCTCCCTTGGAGGTAAAATGTTCTATGGTCCACCACCAATGTTTATTATGAAGCCAATATGATATTTTTTTGGGCTTTCTGAGTTTTATGTTGTTATTTAAGGACTTAATGAGTCTACAAGAGTTTTCTAGAATATTAGGTACTCAATAGGTCCCACTGTCATCGCCATTATGTTGGTGTGAGTGGTGGGATAAATCCACAGGGTGTTCTTTTAGTACAGGGACTCCTGAATGTTTAGATATGTGTATGTTTAGTGCTTTCTTTAGAAGGTCCCACCGTGATCGCCATTATGTTGGGGTCTTGTGATTTGGCAGATTAGCATGCCAAGTGACAAGGCAACATACAAACCAAGCTTTAGAGCTCTAGGATCTAGCCCTCCTAGTTTCAGAGAGGGATCTCTCAATATGTTTATAAGGATATGTCTTGAATGGTTAGAAGTTGATTTTAGGCTAGTTATGAAGTGCAGGGTTGTTTGTTTTGTTTGTTTGGACAAGTATGTTTCATGCAGTATAGATAGAGCATGAGAATCTAAAAGCCATTGGGCAATGGAGTCATGTGAAAGTCCAAATAGTTCTGAATGAGAAGGAAGGGAAACCAGAGGGAAAATCTAACTCGATCAAGGATCTGTTGAATAATATAGGTGAAATGAGATGAACATTAAGGACTAAGAATGAAAAGAAAACTAAATCCTTTCACAATGACTTAAAGGATTTGGGGAATGCCCTATTTCCTCCAGTAAGCTCACTGTTGTGGACTTAATTAACATAAACACCCAAAGAAGAGGATAAATGCAGACTAAAACCTTCTAAATGAATTATAGGATTCGGGGAACGCCCTATTTCCTCCTATAAGTTCACTGTTGAGAGCTTAATCAACAAGATATACAATTGCATCAAAGAAGAGGGAACGCCTTAGACATCTAGGATTGCAATTATAGGGACCTTCAACACAATAATTACAGTAAGAAATAGAGGGTATGATTGAAACGGAACTCTCTGTCAAACTGCAAGCATTAATAATTAAAGGGAGATTTCAGATACAACATTCAGTGGCAGAGAAAGAGGGAATGCCTAAACAGTCTTTAGCACAACTGAATTAACCATTTTTGAAATAAAACAAACTGAATATTCAAGAGAGCGATTAGACGACCCTGTCATGTTTAGTAGCAGAAAACATATAAACAGTGAAGGATAAACAGGTTAGAGGTGCTTCTAAGATACATTTCTCTACCTAAACCTTTTATCCTACTGTGAGTCAAAGCATAATGGAACAAAGTGATAAACGGGAAACCAACATTAGCAATAAGAAGTACTTCACCAAAACTAGGCTCAGGGATCCAATGATCCAACTTCCTCCATCAACAGAAAAATAGAGACCTCCACACTCCTTTAGAACACCAATGCTTCTTCAAAGTAGCAATCTATGTATTACTTTAGAAAACACCAAATGCCAACCTTTTAAAATGAGACTTCAAAGAGTCTTTATAGGAAAATTGAGGAAGAGTAGGTAAATAAGGTTTTAATGATCATCAGAGATAGGAGGGGTGTATTTGGATGCTCCATCCTAAGCCATAAATATTACATTAATTTCTGGACAGACTTAGTGACCTCGTTGCTTGCCGAGGACTCTTTGACATGACAGAAAACACCCCACAGAGTGTCCTTTGGAGGAAATACTATTTGCAGTGGTATTGTTATCTCCTCTCGTGTGAGTTAAGTGGAAGAATGGGCCTTGAGGACTCCCATACTTGAAATAACTTCTTTGACAGTTTGTGGTAGTTCCCTTTGATGTAATAACTGCTTGACAGACTTTTGTGCATGGAGGTGGGCTATGTCTATGTCAGTCAACATTCTACACCAATAACTGCTCTGTCCTTTTGTACTTCAACATGTTTCAGCTTTGTTTATGCTTTGTCTTTGTTGATTGCTCAGACCGCTTCTGTACTGATTTTCTCGAGGGTTTTATTAATCTTTTATGCCTTTGTTTCTCGCCAATGGATATGTCATCTTCACCATTTATGAGTGTTCTGTGTACAGGTGGTGGATTTCGCTAACCTGGATGGTTTACTGAGGGTTTATGTCTATGCCCCATCGACTGTCATGAAATTCACCCTTTGTTCTAGTTCCCTTGACGTTGATCCTTGGCCTGAAATTGTTATATGGGCCTCTGTGTCACCTCTCGTGACTGTGGAGAAAGTTCATGCTTCGTCAGTCGTGAAAACCTGCAAACACACTAAAACATGTTATGAAATCCTGCGGGCTTGGTTTAGAATTCTTACAGAAGGCCTAGGCAGAGGCGAAGGAGTAGTGAGAAGGTAAGTGTATGTAGTGGGGAAGCGAAAAAACCATGGTAGAGGGAACAAACTAGGCTCAAAACTTTTTGGCCGGGCAGAAGAATCAGGACTGTTGGATCTTGCAGGATCAACGGTCGAGATATTTCAGAGGAGTTATTAGGTAGGGGGTGCAATCAAATAAAAAGAGAGCGAAGTATGATGTGGACCGTTAGATCTGGATGAATGGACAACAACGATTGAATCAGGACTCAATGCATCGAGGGAGCAGTGAAGGACGGGGGAACTTGGCACTGGAGCTGCGATGTGTGATGCTGCGCTGGTCGTCTAATCCGGGAGAAAGATCGATGGTGGAAATGTAATTGGGGCATCACAGCGATGTGATGCATGATCAATGATGTAATGTGGGAAAGCACGATGCGATGGAGGGAGGACCATCTGATCTGAAGGAAGATCGACAGTGGAGGAAAAATTGACAGGGTACTGTTAGGGTCCCGTGATTTGGCCGATTGGCTAGCCAAATGACGATGTAACATCAAACCAAGCTTTGGAGCCCAAGGACCTAGCCTTCCTGGACTCAGAGAGGGCTCTCTCTATATGTGTAAAAGATGTCGGTGTGTTTACTTGCGGTGTTCTGATATTAGGCTAGTTATGAAGTGTATTTTTGGTTTTTTAGTTTTTTAGTTTGTGAGGGATAAAACTGATCAAATACATAAACTGGATAACAAGATGTAGATAAATTGGGCTATGGGGTCAAACAGGTCAAGGAAGCTTATGAGGTGATGATGTAAAGCTGCTGTAGGGCCGATTTGATTCACGATAGAAGGGATCTCTGGGCAAAATGGATTAAATGGACAATAAGTTGGTGAAAGACAAGGGATTTCAAGTGTAACTAGTTAATAGCAAACATAACCATGTAACAGCAAGCCATTAATCATGCTAAGTATAACTATGAGCTAATTAATACATAGAAATCAAACATTCCAGCCATACATAGAGGTATAGGACCCTCTAACTTCGGGAAATGGCTATCAGACTTTGGGGAAAACACATAAGACAAACTAACAACTCATAAACTACGCCGGAACGCCTAAACATAGTCTCTAAGTCATTAGGCACTTGGACAAACAAGTTTTCATAGTTTTAGGCAAAGGGCTAGATCGGGACTAGGCCTC
Source organism: Pinus albicaulis (assembly GCA_034641835.2). NCBI lineage: Eukaryota > Viridiplantae > Streptophyta > Pinopsida > Pinales > Pinaceae > Pinus > Pinus albicaulis. The sequence goes on along the minus strand of CM076571.1, from coordinate 161,026,036 downwards.
CTTGGTTCAACAAGATGATCAACAAATCAGTCAAAGAGAAAGTTTTATGGACAGAACTATGGGCAGCTTATAGGTAGGTAGGGAAAACCATACATCCTACTTAACATACATAGAACTGATGAATAAAACTTAGCAACAACACCTTAGGTTACTAAAGAGCAGCTAAGAATTCTTTAGCATAACTAAGGGAGAAGAAAACATCAAGCTATGAAGATTCGGGGATTTTGAGGTGCCTCCATGGGCATGTCTCAAAATCAATCTTTACTGATCTATAGCAGCAAGAAAAATGAATTATGAGTGAAAACTAGAAGACAAAACACATTAAGAAGCACTATACCATTCTACCATGTCAAGGAATCCATCAACAATCCTTCATCATTCCTCAAAAGCATCCAAGAGGCAGTCCAAAAATCATAACTCAAGTGTATTATTCAAAGCTCATATGACCAATGTTTAATTATTCTCTCAAGTTCAGCCTCTCTTGTTTACAATGAAATCCATGGAATAAATAGGCTTGAGGAAGGAAAACCTCATGGAGCAACTAGCTATCCCATTGGCCAAGTCAAAATATCTAAATTTGTCCTTGAGGCTTTGCAAAGCCCAAGGCACAAAATATCCCATAAAATATCTAAAAAATGCTAAAAACGGAAATTATATTGACTTTACATCATTTCCCAAGTATAAAAATAGCTAAACGCACATTTGGGAAAAGCAGATTTTTGGAGTTCAAAAATTACAAAAATACTTCATATTTATGCCTGAAAAAGGTCCCCTGACTTGCTGAAGGCAAATGGCAGCCTTCCTGGTGTCGGAATGAGGCTCATGATGGCCCGTTGGAAAGCTTTCTATGTCTGCTTTCCGGCGCAAGTGAAATCACCTCAATCTGATCTCGGGAAGTCCCTCAAAATTGTACCTGTGTGAAAAAACCCAGAAAATAGCAGGCTGCTGATATGGCGGGCAGAATGTGCAAAAAGAGGGTGTTTTTCGCCAATTTGAGGGGGCGAATGATCTTCAAATGCCCTGAAAATCGCTGGAGACCTGCTCATGGAATTATGGCATCCATCGGTATCATGCTCCTCCCTTTAAAACTCATCAAACTGAAATGGCGCAATTATGAGTTTTTGACTAAAAACTCACAAATGCCAAAAAAACCAAAGCATGTCAAAATTTGCCCAAAATCGGTGTGTATGACCCTCAAGGGTCCCTAGCAAAATGTTCTGAAGATGAAGCCAAAATATGAAGTCCTGAAGTGTCTTTTCTCACTTTCCGTGCCGGGCACTTCCCTTTAGCCTCCTTCAGCGTCTCTTGGGTTTTCTTCTTTGATGTTTAGCATTATGGCTTTGGGTGAAGAAGTCATGGCCCCTTGCCCAGGAGAGGCAGATAGCACATGCTTTGGAGAATGCCCTTCATGATCGATGTTTTGTATTTTCTTGCCATCATCAGGATGCTGCTGTGTATCATCTCTTAGTTGCCCTTGCTCATCACTGTCATGGCCTTGTTCATTATCCTCTTGTTGCTTAAACAAAATTCTACCTTCTATGTCAGTCACTATTTTGATGAAGGTAACCATGTTTTCAAATGTTGGGTGTGATGCCTTCCTTGGGTATAATATTCCTGCTCCTTCCAAACCATGTCCTTTCTCTGTGTGCCATTCCACCAAATAATTTTTAAAGATAAGACCACAGTTAGTTTTAAAATACATAGACAGTTAACTGATTTTCTGAGCTTGGACAAAGGTAAAAGAGGCCTTGGTGTTTTTGGTGTGAACAGAAAAAGACCTGTAGTAATCAAATAATAATACACTCCTTTCAATCAAACATACTGCCTTTCTTATGTTTCACTGTTCACCATACCCATTTTTGACAATACCTTCGAACTATAGTGGCACACTCCTCACTAACTCTGCTTTATGAAAGGTTAAACACTGTTTGGTTAAGCAACAATGTTTCCAAATGTATTGTGAAATGCCCTCTTTAATATGAGACCTCTGCTCCTTCGGAAAGCTGCCTTCCCCTTTAATATGCAATCCAACAAGCAGACCTTTTAAGAAGAAAAACACAGTGAAATGAGGATAGACAGTCAAGAAAATTTTCTTGTGTTTTGTGTTAAAGGTATTCTGCTCTGTGATGTTTTTAGGACGTAGGACACCCTTGTCCCTTTTCAGAAGAAGGCCAAACACAATCTTCTTAGCTTCAAAACCTCCTTTTTCCTTGTAGGCACTCGATCAGCAGATTCAACAACATGAAGACAGTTAACAATAAAATGTTTCTTACACAATCAAAAGTTATTGTGTATATGAGATAAAGTGGCAGAGTTTGTAATGCTTGGTGAGAGCTCAAAGACCTGTAGCATTCAACAACAAAACTCCTCCAGCATGGGATAATTTAAAGCATTTGGTAAGCAATGTTGTTTCACATTTTCAACCTGAGCAGGATCAATTTCAAATGAATGTGTTTCTTTTTCTTCAATCACTGCTGTGATGTCCTCAGTACCAATGAGTTCTGTGTGGCTTCCTCCAATTTCATTAGGGGCTTTACTAATTGTGAACATATCCCCTCCTTTTATTTCAGAGACCTCAGATGAATGTATTCTTGACCGAGCAATTACAACATCCTTAAGCAAGGTCTTCAGAACCTCTGGATATGGGGAGTCCACAAAATAGAGATTCTTTTTCAACAAAATTTTGAATTTTCCATAATTTTCAGTTGATCCATTACTGAAATCAATGATCTCTTTGGGAAGTTTTGTTTTTGATAACATGTTTAGTACAACAATAATTGTTTCAGTTTCAAGCCCCACAGAAACAGAAGCATACAATGAATGAGGTGTCAAATTGTACTCATGCATAGATTCTGGCCTACAAATAGGTTCAGCAATAGCAATTAGGAAGTCATATGCTTGTTTATAAAGTGCAGAAAAAGGTCTCCAAAAATATCCGTCCATCAAAGTAGACCCATAGTGATCTGTTAAAATGATTAGGTTTTAGTTTCCAACTTTGAAAAATCTCTCTTTTGTAGCCCATCACCCTTACCATCTTGGTAATCTTCTTCATATTCCTCTACATAGTCCATGTCTTCATCTGCAAGTTGCTCCTCCTTTTTAGAAGTTTTGTGTCTCTTGCTATGTCGATGTTTGTCACCATGTCCAACCATTTTGCCAAAACAATCTCAACTTTCGGAACTTGAAAATCAATGATTATCTTTGCTTGACTGGTTAAGCAGCTCTTGGAAAGATTTTTTTAAGGTTTTTGGTGAGTTTCTTGACCATTTCTACAGGAGTGCCGCGGGCTGCTACAGGCGCGTCGCGCAGCAGTGCATTCCTTTGGAAATTTTGTGCACAGGCGCGTCGCGCACCTTTCCAGGAGTGTCGCGCAAGTTTGAAGTCCATTTTGAAGGCCTTCCCGGTGTCGGAATTGGGCACGAGATGGCTCGTTGGAAATCTGTGGAAGTCTAATTTCCAGAAAAACTTGAATTTTTTCATTTTGTGTCCATTTGATCCTTCAAAAATTGATTTTCCTAACACTGGTCAAAACTGGTGAATCCTGGTGCAGAAATGCATCGAGCTGTTTGTAGGTCATTTTTGAATGCCTTCCTGGTGTCAGAATTGGGCCCGAGATGGCTCGTTGGAAAGATAGAGAAGTATAATTTCCAAATATTCTAGATTTGTTTCATTTGGTGTCCATTTGTGTTCTCAAAAGCTGACTGTCCCATCACTGGTAAAAAATGGTGAATGCTGGTGCAGAAAAACATAGCGTTGATTGCAGGCTACTTTTGGATGCCTTCCTTTTGTCAACATTTGGCCCGAGATGGCTCATTGGAAATATGTGGAAGTATATGTTCCATAGAAACTTGAATTTTTTCATTTGGAGTCCATTTGGCTGTTCAAAATCTGACTGTCCCATCACTGGTCAAAATGATGAATCCTAGTGCAGAAATTCTCCCGTGACATATGTATTTTTCACATTTCTCATAAACCATGATACATGTGTAGAAATTGAAGAAGGTTTTTCTTCTTGAACCTATGAGGGAAAAAAACCTCTCTCACTTTTGTAAATTGCATCTCTTTTTGGTCAGAAAAGCATTTTGAATCAAACTGCCCGGGCGCTCCTTAACCCTAATTTTGCTGTGGCAGAGGTATTATGATTCAATAGCCATGGCAATTTTACTATCCCTTTGTATTTGCTGAGATGAGATATTTGAGCCTCTTTTTGACTATGGGTATACTCCTTCAGTGGCATTCATGTAAACTCTTTCATCCTCTGTCTATCAAGAAGGGTGATTCTTCTAACACCTTTACTCTGCTCAAAATGTACCAGCAAGGTACCTTTGACCATTTAATAATGAACCTGCCTATATCTTGTTTTGAACTCCTCTCAAGAAACTGAAAACATGTCAAAGTCTTTTATGTATGCTATGAACCACTGTGTATCTTACTTTGCAGTGCCTTTTGATGAGGAAAAAGCTAAACTGTCACCTTAAAAACCCCTTCTATACTTCTGGCGCTTTGTATGAAAAGAGGACATCCATAGAGGATACTTTATGTTGCAGGGGGTGTCTTTTGACATTTTGACAAAGGTCCTTTCCATTTTTGCAATATAAACTAACACTTTGCTCTTAATTCTTTGGAGTTAATGATGCCCACTGTGAAACTAATCTTGACTAAAAGTGCAAAACTACAGTTGCATTCACCTCTGTTTATCATTCTCTGTCTAAAAAGGGCACCTCTCCTCTGCTCAGAATATATCAACAAGGCATCTTGGTTCTCTGTTATAAGAGCAGACCTCTTTTGGAGAAACTAAACATAATTTTCCTTTTGTCCACTATAGGTACAGTTTGACAGACATTTTCATTTGAATAGGAAAACCAATACTTTTGAATCATAAACACTATCTTTTACCTGGTGTAAAGAATTTTTGCTTTCTTCCTTTGTATCCTTCCACTGCACCTTTCTGACTAATCAGTCTTCAACAATATCCAAGGCTTTGGCCATCTGCTCATACATGGAGGAGGCTCTTCATCAGGTAAAGTATCCGAAGGTTGCTTGACAAATCTGTTTGACATAGCTTTTCCCTGGATGTGATGGAAAGTAAACCACTTGAAAAACATCAATACTAGCATCTCTACTTGCAATCACCACTATGTTTTAGAAGAAACCCTAGCCAAAGTGACACTGTCTCCCTGCACTGCTCTGAGGGTGACTAAAAAATCATCATCTGGTTTGGTCATCTCATGACAGATTACTTGACAAATAGTTTCTGTGACTATGGAGGTCAGTGTCTTTTGAGAAACTAATAACTTTCTTTCTGCCTGTGTAATGGCATTTGTTAACAACATCTATTCCATTTGATCCTCCTTTATCAGACCAGATTCTTTTTCCTTTGAGCTAGCATATTTCCACTATATTCCTGTTATGATCATCAGTCACGTTCATAAAACCTGGAGTCTCTGTTTCATTTGTTCAGTTCAAGGCAAACCTGGAATTTTGCAATCTTCAAAGTCAATACTGACCAGCGCCCTCTGCTTGTGGATGAAGAAGGCGCCCTAACCCTCTGCTTGTAAATGAAGGAGGTTCTGGGCCATGACCATTTACCAGTTTTCTGAGACAGTGGTGTCCCTTCCTTACTGTGAGTTTCATGCTGGAAAGAGCTGTAAAGTCTGGATGAGTAGCTTTCTGTTTTGCAGGCATATCTCAGGCTCAAGTTACATTTAGAAGCAGCTGTTCCTCTAACTGTAAATTCAAGCATTTACTCCATGAGATGAAATTATATTTCCTGCCTTTGTAGAAACCATAGAACACTGTGAAAAACCTAATAGTCAGCTTGAGATTGGGGTTTATGCAGTGCTGATATCTAGGGATATAAGTGGCGCGACTTAGAGCTGTTTGTTAATTTCATTTGCAGAATGGGAGGTCAGTTATGGTTGGTCTGTAACAGATGGAGGCTTTTTGGCTTTTTGATGATCGCCAAGGGTAAAATGTCTTAAAGCGCCACTTCCTAACATAGGGGAGACTTTTGAAACAGATTTGGATTTGCCTTTTAAAGCTGATGGGCAGATCAGGGGGCTGAAGCCAGGTAGGAAAGGGATAATGAGGTTTTGATTTTGACATGGGTGTACTAAAAAGTAGAAGGGCAAAAAAGTTTTAGGAGGGTTTTCTAGATGACATATTGACATAAGGAAATCAGTTTCTAGAAGACTCAGCTGTAGATATAGTCATCACTAACATGTAAAAAATACTGATGGCTAACAGTGGCTCCATTTGGGGAGGGCAGCTCCTCGTCAGGAGGTGTCCAGAATTCAGATTTTTGGCTTATGAAGACCATTGCCTTATCCATTGGCGCAAAATTTACCCTTCTCTTGATGTTATTTCTGAAAAATGACAGCATGGTTAACATCAAGGATACTTCTACCTACCCCACTATCTTTCCTAACATTTTTTTCTTCTGTTTGGCGCATTTGAACTAGCAGCCTTTTGACAATGCATATTTTTCTTTTTGCAAAATGAAACTATCTATTACTACTCTTATATCTGCCGGGAGTTCAGATTAGGCTGATGAACTCCTTCATTTCTCTACCTAAAACTAGATCGACTGTCAAGATTAAGCAGTTTGACAGGATTTCATTCTCTAATCTACAACATGAAATTTAAAAATGATCAAATCAGGATTAAGCAGTCTGATTTGTCATGCATTTGCGGCATAAAAGACAAGTTGCACACAAATGTTATTCTGCAATAAAAGGAAACTAGACAAGCGGGGCTAAGATGTACAATGTGTTTTTCATCCCTTGCTTCTCTCTTTGGTTCTGTTTTAGGCATGTGGAACCAGAATCTCTCCCTAATCTAAGCTCTGTGATAAGTCAATCTTACACAATGTTGAATATCTTTGCACTCACTAACTTATCAGCAAATAAATTTAAACATGCTCAGCTATGATTAGGCTAGATAGCTGAACAAGACATTGAAGTACCAATAGCGGCATTTAGAATTGCGCGCTTTCAGAAGGACTATTTTTTGGAACATGGGGCCTTACCACTGCTTTTTAGAAACTGCCCTCTTTTTCTACTTTTCACTATTTTTTGTATTTTCTGCTTTTTCACTTCTTCTTCAAACAAACTACAAATGAAAAGGTGCTCACAGGCTAAGCTTATTTTCTATTGTTGTCTTTCTATCCTAATCTAATCTGTACACAACATACATTTAGTGAACTCTTCTTTCCAATGCAACCAGTCAAGTAGATGATCACATGGGGGATTCTGGTTTAGTTTTTTCATGATGCGGAAATAATGAAAAGGCCACTCCCATTTGGTTTGTTTCTGGACAGTAGAGCTTAAGTTTTTTCTCATTCTTGGTAGCAACTTGTTTATGATAGAACCCACTACCCCTACAGATTTCTCAAGGAAAACAACAAATAGATCTTGGAATAATACCTGATCTAGAGGATTTGATACATAGGATTTATTCAGGACTACTCTTTCTTCCACTTGGCTATATTTGGGACCCCCCTGGTAAAACAACTCTTCCTCATGATCACTCGAACTGTCAGACTCATCATGTATTGCAGTGTAGTTTTCTTTCCAAGCTGATGTGTTATGATTAAGTGGACTGAAAACTGTGTGAAGGTCATCAGGTTGATGAACAAGGATACACTTTGACAGTAAATTTTCTTGAAAGGACAGTGTGACAACTCCCATGTGTTTATTAACCTCTACTTCTTCATCTGCAATTTGTAACTCAATGGAACTTGGTGGCTGCAAATCTGGAGTTAAGGGAGATTCCATGTCCAAAATGATTTCTTCAACTATTTCAGGAAAAGGCTTCTCATTTACAACCTGCTCGAGGATTTCATCATCTTCCTCAAACTCATCATCAAAGCTGAAAAACTGTTGATTTCCAATCATGTGAATGTTATCTCTGATGGGCTGAAGTGAAGTAGAGAAAAGAGTCTGAGACTCTTCACTTACTTCTAAACTCTCAAGGTTCTCCTCATGAGTTTCATAGATGAATGGTAATGGCTGCTTACTTTTCTCAAATTTATGAAACTGAGCTTCCTCCCAAAAATCAAAAACTGAGTTTTCTGCAAAGTTAGCTTCTGTTTGGAAATCATATAAGTCAACATATTGATCAAACATTTGAGAATTATTAACATAAGCAATGTCACTAGCCATGTACATTGGACTCCCAGATTGCTTTTCTTCAACTTGATTTACAAATCTATTTTCTGACTTATGATATGCAGGATTAACAGGAGAAAGATCAGAGAATTTTTGGTTATTAGTTTCTGCATCTAGTAACGGAAAATGTGTTTCTGATGGTTTGAGAACTTCTTCCTTTTCTATTATCTGCTTGTTTATATCACTTTCATTGTATAAGATAAAAGAATCTAAATTGGAATGAGTGGAATAAATGGGAGTATTGTTTCCCATCACTGCTTTAGGCATGAGGTTATGGGAGGCACCAGGATCTAACATGGCATTATGTAATATCGTGTCCCGTATGTTCAGGCTTACATAGGAAGGAGAAACAGATCCTTCTTGATATTGACCTTCTATTTTCGGGCCGGATAAGAGCTCGGGTTTGTTTTCAGTTAGATTTAAAGTATTTGCCTTGCTCCCTATGTCAAAAACTTTGAAAATTTGAGATCTATACCTATCTACAGTTATTAGCTCAGTAAGGGGTATGGTAATTTTTATTTCGGAAACTTCCCCTTCGAAACTAAAAGGAGATTGTAGTTTGGGCAGATTTGTTTCAGCTTTTTCGGACATGACCTTTTCTATGCTCTTAATTTGTTGATTCTGGTTTGAGACCTTGTTTGACACAGTCGCCTCGGGAGTCTTTGTGGAGGTACTAGGAGTATCCGAGCTAAGACTTGTTTGAATAACTTTATCTTTCTTTTGGTCAATTTTCTTAGCCATAATTTTGTTGCTATCCGTGGCTTTTTTAAGGATGGTGTCAGAGGTTTTAGCAGTGTCAGGGCTACTCTTCTTGGAGTGGTCTTGGTTTTTTCTGCTTCTAAGGTTATACTGCCTATGAGCTTCTATAATGGCATTCTGAAAATCTATGGTAGGATCTTCGAGATCTTCATAGTCGGTTTCGTCCTGACTTGGGGAGCATAACTCTTGCTCTTCTGCTGTGAGGTAAACCTTACTCTCGTTATCAGAACCTATGAGTTTCCAATGATTTTCATCAATGGGTGCGGTATCCTTATTCTCTTCATCAACATAATTCTCACTGAAGGATGGTCTGATCTGCTGATCATTTCCTCTTGGTTTATTTTGAGACTGATCTTTTCTAAAGCCTTGTTTCTGGTTTTGAGGGTTTAGTTGGTTTTCCCTAGGAGGCACTTTTTCACTCATTTTTTCCCACATCTTTGTCATGGATTTGATCAGGCCATCTATTCTAGGATCTAGGGAAGGAGATGAAGTGGAGACATTATCTCTATATGGGACTTTTCCTTCTAATCTAGTCCTGGCTCTTTTTTCTGCTAAGTTGGCTTCTCTTTTTATGGCTATTTGTTGCATTTCCTCTAGGGTAGGGGGATCCTTGTCTCTCAGATGATATGGCATGTCTGGATCAAAACCCTCGGGGAATTTTGTCAAGATTAAACCAAGTGGGGGTTTGAAATGAGGTGGGAGGGAGTTATATACACTGTTGAACCTAGTGCAGTATGCCTGGACACTTTCCCCATTTTCCCGTTTTAGGTTGTTATATTCTGACAGGATTTGAATAGGGTTCCTTCGGACTTGCCACTTGTTCGTGAAGACTTGGCAAAGTTCTAGGATGTTGTGGATGTTATTTGGAGGCAAGCTTTTAAACCATGTTTTGGGTTCTCCACCCAGGCTTTGGGCGAATATTCTCATTCTGACGGTTTCGTCGTGTACTTCCATGTATTCAAAAGCATCGCTAATCCTACTTACATGCTGTTGAGCTATGGTGGTGTCTTCTCCGGTAAAGTGTGGGATTTTGTCTTGATATTTATTTGGGAGAGGAGCCAAGGGCGGTGGCAACACCAAAGGTGCGTACCAGGCTGCCATGACGGGAGCTAATGGATGATGTACAAGATGAGGACTAGTGGGATGAGCAGAGGTGGTTTGAATAGGGGTTCAAGATCGTCAAAGTTTATCTTACTATATGATTTGCTTCTGGGAAGAGTTTGTAACGACTCTAATTCAAAAGGTGAATCAGTTGGGATAGTGAGATGTTTAGGTACAGATCTTGTTTTACGGATAGGTCTACCAGTAGTTAGATGATCAGTTTCGGAAGCTTGCCACAGAATCTTCTCTGGGTAATCTACTATGATAGGGGGATTTGGGTCTGGATGAGCTCTGGTATTGATTCTTCGTGAAGCCAGATTTTAGATCCAGAGTTTAAAGAGAATGGTATTGGTGAATGTTTTGGATGAGTGGTTTCTCTATAGTTCTACTAAGGTGAAGGATGGTCAAAAGTAAAGGGATGGATTAGTGGAGTCGCCAGGTGAAAATGGGTTATTTTTGTGAAGGTAGCTATGGTCCACCAACAATAACTATTCTGAGAATGTTTTTGGATTTTCTGAGTTTTATGTGCCTACAAGGTTTGGAAGAGTTTCATATAACTGACTCATCATTTTGCTAAGATGGTGAAAGAGCTATTTTCTACTCTTCAAACAATCTCTAAGTTTACTAAGCTTGATTGAGACTTCGGGAGTTACTAAGTTGTACTTAGATTGCCACTAACTCGGAAGGTCCTACTGTGAGTGTCACTATGTTAGTGAGCAGTGGGATAAATCAATCAGATAGTATTCTTAAAGGCTTCTAAAACATGAGGGAAACTAAGCTTTTAATCACTCAGGGTCCCACCGTGATCGCCATTATGTTAGTGTGGCAATGAGGTGGCTAAAGGGCGGGTATTCTTGAAAATAAGGGACTTATAGAGTTCTAAGGTGTCCTTAGATTGTCACTAACTCAAAGTCCCACCGTGATCGCCATTATGTTAGTGTGGCGATGAGGTGGATAAATCGGATGGTATTCTAAAATTTAGTAAGGTAGTAAGGCCTACTGGAGGCTAGTGGAGTCGCCAGGTGGATTTTTAGTTGTTTTGAGGTATGTGTGTATGGTCCACCACCGGTACCTGACAAAAACCAATCTAAGGGAGTTTTTTGTGGTTTTTTCTGAGTTTTATGTGCAGCCTAGGATGTAAGAGTGTTATAAACCTGATTCATCACTTTGCTAAGATGGTGAAACAGAGAGTTTACACTAAATGATTCTAGAGGCTGATGGTTTAAGTTAAAAGTTGAAGGACTAAGGAGCCTATAAAATTTCGCTAGACTGTCATGTACTCAATAAGTCCCACCATGATCGCCATTATGTTAGAGTGCGGTGGGATAAGTCAGCCAACTAATATTCTCAAAAGTCTCTAAGGATTAGGGAAACTAAGCTTGTTTAATACTCAGAGTCCCACCGTGATCGCCATTATGTTAGGGTCCCGTGATTTGGCCGATTGGCTAGCCAAATGACGATGTAACATCAAACCAAGCTTTGGAGCCCAAGGACCTAGCCTTCCTGGACTCAGAGAGGGCTCTCTCTATATATGTAAAAGATGTCGGTGTGTTTACTTGTGGTGTTCTGATATTAGGCTAGTTATGAAGTATGTTTTTAGTTTTTTGGTTTTTTAAGTTTGTGAGGGATGAAACTGATCAAATACATAAACTGGATAACAAGATGTAGATAAATTGGGCTATGGGGTCAAACAGGTCAAGGAAGCTTATGAGGTGATGATGTAAAGCTGCTGTAGGGCGATTTGATTCACAATAGAAGGGATCTCTGGGCAAAATGGATTAAATGAACAATAAGTTGGTGAAAGACAAGGGATTTCAGGTGCAAACTAGTTAATAGCAGACATAAACATGTAATAGCAAGCCATTAATCATGCTAGGAATAACTATAAGCTAATCAATACATAGAAATCAAACATTCCAACCATACATAGAGGTATAAGACCCTCTAACTTCGGGAAAAGGCTATCAGACTTTGGGGAAAACACATGAGACAAACTAACAACTCATAAACTATGCCGGAACGCCTAAACATAGTCTCTAAGTCATCGGGCACTTGGACAAATAAGTTTTCATAGTTTTAGGCAAAGGGCTAGATCGGGACTAGGCCTCCTTGGTTCAACAAGATGATCAACAAATCAGTCAAAGAGAAAGTTTTATGGACAGAACTATGGGCAGCTTGTAGGTAGGTAGGGTAAACCATACATCCTACTTAACATACATAGAACTTATGAACAAAACTTGGCAACAATACCTTAAGTTACTAAAGAGCAGCTAAGAATTCTTTAGCATAACTAAGGGAGAAGAAAACATCAAGCTATGAAGATTCAGGGATTTTGAGGTGCCTCCATGGGCATATCTCAAAATCAATCTTTACTGATCTATAGCAGCAAGAAATATGTAGTATGAATGAAAACTAGAAGACAAAACACATTAAGAAGCACTATACCATTCTAGCATGTCAAGGAATCCATCAACAATCCTTCATCATTCCTCAAAAGCATCCAAGAGGCAGTCCAAAAATCATAACTCAAGTGTATTCTTCAAAGCTCATATGACCAATGCATTAATTCTTCTCTCAAGTTCAGCCTCTCTTGTTTACAATGAAATCCATGGAATAAATAGGCTTGAGGAAGGAAAACCTCATGGAGCAACTAGCTATCCCATTGGCCAAGTCAAAATATCTAAATTTGTCCTTGAGGCTTTGCAAAGCCCAAGGCACAAAATATCCCATAAAATATCTAAAAACTACTAAAAACGGAAATTATATTGACTTTACATCATTTCCCAAGTATAAAATAGCTAAACGCACATTTGGGAAAAGCAGATTTTTGGAGTTCAAAAATTACAAAAATACTTCATATTTATGCCTGAAAAAGGTCACCTGACTTACTGAAGGCAAATGGCAGCCTTCCCGGTGTCAAAATGAGGCTCATGATGGCCCGTTGGAAAGCTCTCTGTGTCTGCTTTCCGGCGCAAGTAAAATCACCTCAATCTGATCTCTGAAAGTCCCTCAAAACTATACCTGTGTGAAAAAACCCAGAAAATAGCAGGCTGCTGATATGGCGGGCAGAATGTGCAAAAAGAGGGTGTTTTTCGCCAATTTGAGGGGGCGAATGATCTTCAAATGCCCTGAAAATCGCTGGAGACCTGCTCATGGAATTATGGCATCCATCGGTATCATCCTCCTCCCTTGACAACTCATCAAACTGAAATGGTGAATTTATGAGTTTTTGGCCAAAAACCCAAAAAATGCCAAAAAACAAAAGCATGTCAAAATTTGCCCAAAATCGGTGTGTATGACCCTCAAGGGTCCCTAGCAAAATGTTCTGAAGATGAAGCCAAAATATGAAGTCCTGAAGTGTCTTTTCTCACTTTCCGTGTCGGGCACTTCCCTTTAGCCTCCTTCAGCGTCTCTTGGGTTTTCTTCTTTGATGTTTAGCATTCTGGCTTTGGGTGAAGAAGTCATGGCCCCTTGCCCAGGAGAGGCAGATAGCACATGCTTTGGAGAATGCCCTTCATGATCAATGTTTTGTATTTGCTTGCCATCATCAGGATGCTGCTATGTATCATCTCTTAGTTGCGCTTGCTCATCACTTTCATGGCCTTGTTCATCATCCTCTTGTTGCTTAAACAAAATTCTACCTTCTATGTCAGTGACTATTTTGATGAAGGTAACCATGTTTTCAAATGTTGGATGTGATGCCTTCCTTGGGTATAAGATTCCTGCTCCTTCCAAACCATGTCCTTTCTCTGTGTGCCATTCCACCAAATAATTTTTAAAGATAAGACCACAGTTAGTTTTAAAATACATAGTCAGTTAACTGATTTTCTGAGCTTGGACAAAGGTAACAGAGGCCTTGGTGTTTTTGGTGTGAACACAAAAAGACCTGTAGTAATCAAATAATAATACACTCCTTTCAATCAAACATACTGCCTTTCTTATGTTTCACTGTTCACCATACCCATTTTTGACAATACCTTCGAACTATAGTGGCACACTCCTCACTAACTCTGCTTTATGAAAGGTTAAACACTGTTTGGTTAAGCAACAATGTTTCCAAATGTATTGTGAAATGCCCTCTTTAATATGAGACCTCTGCTCCTTCGGAAAGCTGCCTTCCCCTTTAATATGCAATCCAACAAGCAAACCTTTTAAGAAGAAAAACACAGTGAAATGAAGATAGACAGTCAAGAAAATTTTCTTGTGTTTTGTGTTAAAGGTATTCTTCTCTGTGATGTTTTTAGGACGTAGGACACCCTTGTCCCTTTTCAGAAGAAGGCCAAACACAATCTTCTTAGCTTCAAAACCTCCTTTTTCCTTGTAGGCACTCGATCAGCAGATTCAACAACATGAAGACAGTTAACAATAAAATGTTTCTTACACAATCAAAAGTTATTGTGTATATGAGATAAAGTGGCAGAGTTTGTAATGCTTGGTGAGAGCTCAAAGACCTGTAGCATTCAACAACAAAACTCCTCCAGCATGGGATAATTTAAAGCATTTGGTAAGCAATGTTGTTTCACATTTTCAACCTGAGCAGGATCAATTTCAAATGAATGTGTTTCTTTTTCTTCAATCACTGCTGTGATGTCCTCAGTACCAATGAGTTCTGTGTGGCTTCCTCCAATTTCATTAGGGGCTTTACTAATTGTGAACATATCCCCTCCTTTTATTTCAGAGACCTCAGATGAATGTATTCTTGACCGAGCAATTACAACATCCTTAAGCAAGGTCTTCAGAACCTCTGGATATGGGGAGTCCACAAAATAGAGATTCTTTTTCAACAAAATTTTGAATTTTCCATAATTTTCAGTTGATCCATTACTGAAATCAATGATCTCTTTGGGAAGTTTTGTTTTTGATAACATGTTTAGTACAACAATAATTGTTTCAGTTTCAAGCCCCACAGAAACAACAGCATACAATGAATGAGGTGTCAAATTGTACTCATGCATAGATTCTGGCCTACAAACAGGTTCAGCAATAGCAATTAGGAAGTCATATGCTTGTTTATAAAGTGCAGAAAAAGGTCTCCAAAAATATCCGTCCATCAAAGCAGACCCATAGTGATCTGTTAAAATGATTAGGTTTTAGTTTCCAACTTTGAAAAATCTCTCTTTTGTAGCCCATCACCCTTACCATCTTGGTAGTCTTCTTCATATTCCTCTACCTAGTCCATGTCTTCATCTGCAAGTTGCTCCTCCTTTTTAGAAGTTTTGTGTCTCTTGCTATGTCGATGTTTGTCACCATGTCCAACCATTTTGCCAAAACAATCTCAACTTTCAGAACTTGAAAATCAATGATTATCTTTGCTTGACTGGTTAAGCAGCTCTTGGAAAGAGTTTTTTAAGGTTTTTGGTGAGTTTCTTGACCATTTCTATAGGAGTGCCGCAGGCTGCTACAGGCGCGTCGCGCAGCAGTGCATTCCTTTGGAAATTTTGTGCACAGGCGCGTCGCACACCTTTCCAGGAGTGTCGCGCAAGTTTGAAGTCCATTTTGAAGGCCTTCCCGATGTCGTAATTGGGCACGAGATGGCTCTTTGGAAAGATGTGGAAGTCTACTTTCCAGAAAAACTTTAATTTTTTCATTTTGTGTCCATTTGATCCTTCAAAAATTGATTTTCCCAACACTGGTCAAAACTGGTGAATCCTGGTGCAGAAATGCATCGAGCTGTTTGTAGGTCATTTTTGAATGCCTTCCTGGTGTCGGAATTGGGCCCGAGATGGCTCGTTGGAAATATAGAGAAGTCTACTTTCCAAATATGCTTGATTTGTTTCATTTGGTGTCCATTTGGGTGCTCAAAAACGGACTGTCCCATCACTGGTCAAAAATGGTGAATGCTGGTGCAGAAAAACATAGCGTTGATTGCAGGCTACTTTTGGATGCCTTCCTTTTGTCGAAATTTGGCTCGAGATGGCTCATTGGAAAGCTGTGGAAGTATATTTTCCATAGAAACTTTAATTTTTTCATTTGGAGTCCATTTGGCTGTTCAAAATCGGACTGTCCCATCACTGGTCAAAATGATGAATCCTAGTGCACAAATTCTCCCGTGACATTTGTATTTTTCACATTTCTAATAAACCATGATACCTGTGTAGAAACTGAAGAAGGTTTTTCTTCTTGAACCTATTAGGGAATAAAACCTCTCTCACTTTTGTAAATTTCATCTCTTTTTGGTCAGAAAAGCATTTTGAATCAAACTGCCCGGGCGCTCCTTAACCCTAATTTTGCTGTGGCAGAGGTATTATGATTCAACAGCCATGGAAATTTTACTATCCCTTTGTATTTGATGAGATGAGATATTTGAGCCTCTTTTTGACTATGGGTACACTCCTTCAGTGGCATTCATGTAAACTCTTTCATCCTCTGTCTATCAAGAAGGGCGATTCTTCTAACACCTTTACTCTGCTCAAAATGTACCAGCAAGGTACCTTTGACCATTTAATAATGAACCTGCCTATATCTTGTTTTGAACTCCTCTCCAGAAACTGAAAACATGTCAAATTCTTTTATGTATGCTATGAACCACTGTGTATCTTACTTTGCAGTGCCTTTTGCTGAGGAAAAAGCTAAACTGTCACCTTGAAAACCCCTTCTATACTTATGGCGTTTTGTATGAAAAGAGGACATCCATAGAGAATACTTTATGTTGCAGGGGGTGTCTTTTGACATTTTGACAGAGGTCCTTTCCATTTTTTCAATATAAACTAACACTTTTCTCTTAATTCTTTGGAGTTAATGATGCCCATTGTGAAACTAATCTTGACTAAGGGTGCAAAACTACAGTTGCATTCACCTCTGTTTATCATTCTCTGTCTAAAAAGGGCGCCTCTCCTCTGCTCATAATATATCAACAAGGCATATTGGTTCTCTGTTATAGGAGCAGACCTCTTTTGGAGAAACTAAACATAATTTTCCTTTTGTCCACTATAGGTACAGTTTGACAGACATTTTCATTTGAATAGGAAAACCAATACTTTTGAATCATAAACACTATCTTTTACCTGGTGTAATGAATTTTTGCTTTCTTCCTTTGTATCCCTCCACTGCACCTTTCTGACTAATCAGTCTTCAACAATATCCAAGGCTTTGGCCATCTGCTCATACATGGAGGAGGCTCTTCATCAGGTAAAGTATCCGAAGGTTGCTTGACAAATCTGTTTGACATAGCTTTTCCCTGGATGTGATGGAAAGTAAACCACTTGAAAAACATCAATACTAGCATCTCTACTTGCAATCATCACTGTGTTTCAGAAGAAACCCTAGCCAAAGTGACACTGTCTCCCTGCACTGCTCTGAGGGTGACTGAAAAATCATCATCTGGTTTGGTCATCTCATGACATATTACTTGACAAATAGTTTCTGTGACTATGGAGGTCAGTGTCTTTTGAGAAACTAAGAACTTTCTTTCTGCCTGTGTAATGGCATTTGTTAACAGCATCTATTCCATTTGATCCTCCTTTATCAGACCAGATTCTTTTTCCTTTGAGCTAGCATATTTCCACTATATTCCTGTTATGATCATCAGTCACATTCAGAAAACCTGGAGTCTCTGTTTCATTTGTTCAGTTCAAGGCAAACCTGGACTCTTGCAATCTTCAAAGTCAATACTGGCCAGCGCACTCTGCTTGTGGATGAAGGAGGCGCCCTAACCCTCTGCTTGTAAATGAAGGAGGTTCTGGGCCATGACCATTTACCAGTTTGCTGAGACAGTGGTGTCCCTTCCTTACTGTGAGTTTCATGCTGGAAAGAGCTGTAAAGTCTGGATGAGTAGCTTTCTGTTTTGCAGGCATATCTCAGGCTCAAGTTACATTTAGAAGCAGCTGTTCCTCTAATTGTAAATTCAAGCATTTCCTCCTGAGATGAAGTTATATTTCCTGTTCTTTGCAGAATCTATAAAACACTGTGAAACACCTAATAGTCAGCTTGAGATTGGGGTTTATGCAGTGCTGAGACCTAGGGATATAAGTTGCGCGACTTAGAGCTGTTTGTCAATTTCATTTGCAGAGTGGGAGGTCAGTCATGGTTGGTCTGTAGAAGATGGAGGCTTTTTTGGCTTTTGATGATTGCCAAGGGTAAAATGCCTTAAAGCGCCACTTCCTAATATAGGGGATACTTTTGAAACAGATTTGGATTTTCCTTTTAAAGCTGATGGGAAGACCGGTAGGGCTGAAGCTAGATAGGATAGGGATAATGAGGTTTTGATTTTGACATGGGCGGACTGAAAAGTAGAAGGGCGAAAAAAAGTTTTATGAGGGTTTTCTAGATGACAGATTGACATATGGAATTCAGCTTCTAGAAAACTCAGCTATGGATATAGTCATCACTAACATGTAAAGAATACTGATGGCTAACAGGTACAATGATGGAGGGCTACAGGCGAAGTGCGATGAGATCCTGGCCATTGGTTCTTGTGGATTCAGCGATCTAGATCAAATCGATGGGCACGATGCGAGCAGGCAAGGACTGTCCGATCTGAAGAGAGATCAATGGTCAGGATTAAATCGAAGGGAAAAGTGGATAAGGGATCAAGGATGCTTCGACTACGATATGCGATGGGCTTAGTGCCTGGTCCTAGGCATCGGGTCATATGCGAAGAGGGGCTAAGGGCTAAGGCCACAAAGGGCTTAAGGCATGGATGGAAAAGCATGATGTTTGAGGATTTTTGAAGGGTTTTAAGGGTTTTGAGGCTTTTGGTAGAGAGAAAGGAAAGGGTTTTTAAAACCTGTAGATGAATCTTTGACGGTTTAAAGGGGATTTAAGGCTTTTAGAGGCTAAAAGGAGGTTTAAAAGATGGAAAGAAGGCTTTATGAAAATGGCAGGAAATAAGTGAAAATAGGCAGTTTCAGAGGCCTTTGGAACAACTTTCTTTAGTGAATCAGCATGGTTTTAAGATGGAAACAACAGTGAAGATGAACCTCCAGGATAGGACAAACATAAGACTTCAAGGATGATATATTTTCAAAGGAAACATATCTTTTGAAGTCTTGAAAACAAATTTAGCCACCATTTGGTATAACATAACTTATAGGTGGCTAATAGGGACAATATCATCTGTTATGTCAACAATCTTAGGACTGGATGAAATTTTAGGGCTTTAAATTTTTTGGGATGTACTATAATTTTTCTTGTTTTCCCTAGGGAGAATTTTCAAAACTTTAGATGTGGGAGCCTCTACTGTTTTCTTAGTTTGTGTCAGAGTAGTTTTCTTAATAGAGGGCTCTGAATTTTTTTTACTTTTAAGATTATATTGTTTATGTACTTCATTGATTGCAAATTCATAACCTTGTTTGAAGTCAAATGATCCACCTGAATCTAATTGAAGTTGTTGTAGTTCAAATAAATCTTGATCTTCCTGTGTGAGAAAGATAGTGTTATCATCATTTATACCCATTAGATTTATGGTGTCTTCATCGTCTTCATCTTGATGAGAAATTTCAGCATAGTTTTCTTGAAAAGGAGATCTTATTGTCTGATCAGGTGCTGATTCTTTTTATTTTCCTGTGTTTATGTTTTTCCTAAAATTGGGATTCTAATCTGAGGTCCTTGCTACTAGTTATCCCAATTTGGCTTTCTTTCTATGTTATCTAGCCTATCCATCATTCTCTCTAATTTTTTAGCTAATTGATCTATTTTTACATCTGAACTAGATGATTCTTCTTTTATAGTTACTCTCGTTTCATTCCTTAATCTAACTTTTCTAACCAAAATATTTACTTCTACAGTAACAACATCAGTTTGCATTCTTTCTAAAGTTTCAACATTCCTCTCTCTCAATTGATAAGCTATGTCAGTATCAAATCCATCAGGGAATTTGAGAAGGACAAAGTCTGGAGTGGGTTTGAGATTAGTAGGAATTGAATTATAAACGCAATAATCTTGGATTGTTTCATTAGGATCTCTTTTCATAGCATCAAATTCAGATAATATTTGGAGTGGATTTTTCTTCTTTTCCCATTTATTCAAAAATGATCTATGAAAAGTTTCTAAATGAGTAATACTACCAGGATTCAAACCTTTAAACCATTTTTTTACTTCACCAGTTAATGTTTGAGAAAAAAGCCTCATTTGTACATCATCGTCTATTTCATGAAGCTCAGAAAAGTTTGTCATCCTATTTACATGTTGTTGGGCTATGCAGTGAGTAGTTGCATAAAATTTAGGAATTTTACTCTTATAACCCTGGGGCATGTTATGTAATTTCCCTAGTAGGACCAAGGGAGCATACCTAGCAGCCATGCCTTGAATTCTAGCTTGACTAGGGGGTAAGTTGGAAGAACTAGAAGCAGAACTAGAAGCAATAGAAGAAGAACTAGACGTACTAAAGGCAGAACTAGAAGTACTTGTTGATGTGGTTAAATAAGTTGCTGATGAGGATGAAATATGAGAGGATGTATTAACAAGTGTATTTGAAATGCTAGAAGATGAAATTGGGATATATGAAGAAGTTCTTGGGAATGAGAATGATGTATTGTGAAATGCAGAAGAAAAACTAATGGATGGACCTGTTAGCGCTCGAATCTACCTTAGGCTGAAATAAGGTAAAACTCAAGGCAACATCAAACCACGCTCAGCCTCGTAGCTAGCCCTACGAGGATAGGCGAGGGCTCTCTCCGGGTCTATCTCGGCAAAAGATGTTCAAAAGGGCCTGAGATGACTTATAATGGATACTGATTTTAGGCTAGTAAATAGATAGGAGGGTTTGATTTTGATTTTTTGAGGTTTTGTGGGCTGTATGGGACCAAGAAACAACATGAGCAGGGAAATTAAATCAAAGACGCAGATTTTTTCATGAGGCAAGATAAGCATGAAGTTTAACAATCAAATTTGAATAATATGGAGTGGAAAGACCGTTGAGAGGTTTGAATAGGGCATATATAATGAATCCTTATCAAACAGAGGAAGACACACAGAAATATGAATGCTTTCCCAAGGTAGAGCAATTATCTGGATTCTACCTTTCTACTTAAAAGCATTCAAACTGGCAATGATTATGAATGAACATTAAACATAACGAGGAACATATGAAACAGAGAAAAAACATATGCCAAACATCATACCACATGAATCTCATGAACCAGAGCTGTATCTTTTCATTAAATCTCTGTCAAAACTGTACAGTGAAGCTCTCTGTTATTCCTCTACACGTTTCCCAGAACTCTGACCCCTTTTACAAATGATTTACAATCTAATAAATAGGAGCAATTTGTCAGAATATGGATTGACAGACAGAGGAGTTGTTACAACAGCTCAAGAACTGCAAACTAAAGATAGAGAACAAAAGCCAAATAGTCTTCAAAAGTTGCGTTACACTTGAAATTTGTTTGATAACACACAAGGAGGCAACACCTGTAGCGTATATCTCGTAACTGGAAACAAACATAGGCAGTCCAACCTATCTTCCTGCCGTTGTATATATCTACATTTTATATTTAGTTTTTTTTTGGTCTTTGACTTTCCACTTTTTCCTTTTGCCGTTGGAATAAAAACCAATTTTTTTTATATGAAGGCAGAGTAGATATACGTATAAAATAGAATATAAAAAAAAAGGCTACAAGATTTCAACATATACATCTTTCTCATTCCACCAGGCGAATAGGAATCGCAGGAACACTATCCCACCATTCCTTCAACCTCCTCGAGCTCCGTTCTGATGACCTTGACTGTGTAAGTGGAAAATTCTTTGTACATATATGCACAATAATGCCCATAATTATCACTTTGAACGGTAGTGTCAATCAGTGCTTCAGTAAGATGCTCATCGTCTTCAAGTTGATTTCTTAGCAACATCGTCACCAATTTTATTGCGCCTTCCATTTAGCCTTCCAAGTCATGAGCTGACATTCAGTATTCGAACACCTACTGAGGAAGGTTTCATAAGAGGAAGCATAGACTTTATCATTCTTTTAGTACCATAATAATTTTTTTGTATCACAGTCTTTGCATTTTCCACTGAGTTGCTCGAGCTAGTATTAAAATTGACACCTGCATTATTTACCAGAATGTCAATGCCGCCATATTGCTCTTCTATCCAATTGGAAAACAGCTCCACCAATTTTGGATCCACAATGTCTAATTGATGGAAAACCACGTTAAGTCCCTCTGTTTGTAATGATGCCACCACTTCCTGTCCCCTAACCTAATCCCTTGAAGTGAGAACAATGGTCTGGCCCTGCTTTGCAAGTTGTCGAACAATTTCAAGTCCAATTCCTTTGCTACTTCCAGTCACTACTACTAGTGTATCTGTGGACCACCATCTATTTGGACCAAAGTATGGTACATCATGGGCTTCAGCTATCTCTTGCAATCTCCTTTGTATCCGTTCGAAGGAGCGATTTTGTCTACCGATTATCATGTGTCAGCCAGTTTGACAAGGAAATTGAAAAGAGATTTAACAATGTAATATTGGTTGTTTGCAATGCTAAATGAAGTTGGATGATAGCTTGCTGAGCAGACACTATACTCTCCACGGTTGTCTGATCAGAACTAGAATTTGAAACGACAATCTCTTCAAACTCATCTCGTATGGCTGGCTGCCTTCTTATCCAAATAAGAAATCCAGTAGCCGTGAAAAACATGCCAGACACGGTGTATCGAACCCAATCCATGTAAGTCACGAGGAGGCTGATAATGAACACTGTGTTGGTTGTCAACGACTTTTGCCATGCTAGTAGCTCTTGAAACTAGGGTACAATATTCGAGATAGGTTGACTAACAATTTCCTAACATGATTCAAGCTCAACAATTTCCTTCTGCATCACAAGCAGCTCTTTTAAAAGTATGAATGAATGAATCTGGAGCCTGCGCACCTGTTTTTTGATGCTTGTTATTTATCAGAAAATGAGGTACACCGAATATGTTCTTAACATTTTTTATTTCGATTTGTATCTCTAGCAAACCAGAATTTGGGTTATCAATCCATTCTTCAGCACCATTAATGCCTGCACTCTTTGCAACAGCTAGAAGCACCTCTCTATCACCAATGTACTTTTCCTGTGTTGAGCATTGAATCATAAAGTTATCCATAAGTGCATTCTGCTTATCCAATCCTTGACGTCCAGCTAACTCAATCAATCTGTGACTATCCAATGTATTACTCCTTAAAGTCATTTGCATACTTCTGGAAACCTTCCAATATAAACTCTGATCCAGAATTAAATCCAAATCTCGTTTCATCATCGAGCACTGAAACTTCAAAATCGCAGCACATTGACAGCAATCAAACCTGTCGACCAACCGTGTGATATTTGGTGACTAGAGCACCCACAGGCCACGTGAGCAGACAAGAATGTCAAATTTCATGTCTTGAATGTATTTTGAGCATCAAAGATAAAATTTTAAGCTGGGGGCTCTGTGCGCCGCGCTCCAGCCCAACGCGTCGTGCAGGTTGGATGCGCTGCGCCAGTGCAACTTTGCACTGTGAAATTATGCTCAATGTGTCGTGATGTGTGAGTGCGTCGCGCTGTTTGCCAATGCGCCGCGCCACATACAAACACACGGTCAACCCTTTCATAAAATCCAGTTTTGCTCTTCAATTTGAAACTTGACTTTTCTTTGAGATTTTCCCAAAAATTCTTGATACAGATGGATTAATAAACTTGGAGAAAGATCTCATATAGAGATGATTTTGATCTTTGTTTCTCAATAACCCATTTTCTTGTGTTTTGATCCATTTTAATATAGCTCTATTTTGCAATTTTCCTTTTTGATTTCTGAATGATGAAACTCTTTGTTTGTTTTACAGGGTATTGGAGCTGCTGAAACCTAGCAAGGTAACCAGGGCTGCCTGAAAATTTTGACAACTGATTCTCTTTAAAATACCTTAGATTTATTTACATGAAAAGAAAAAACTTTATTTTTTCTCAAAACAGAGTTTTGAGGAAAAATAGATTTCCAAGCATATGATGATGAAATGACTAGCAGAGAAAACTTATTTCAACCCTCCCTACGTGCCTTTGGCATTATTGAACATTCTGCAAACCAAATTGTCAAAACCCTAAACCTAATTTGACCTTGACACCTTAAGAGTATGTTTGTAAGAGTATATTTAATCACACGAGGAAGGCTGCAGAGACTGACCCTAACATTGGCTCCAATGGGGATGGTAGCTCCCTGGAGGTGCCAAGAACAGCAGATCTCTGGAAGAGCTAGACAGTGCCTTCGTCCATTGGGCTATGGAATCAAAACTCAAGCTAAAATACATGACTGAAAACCGACACAAGCTAACTTAATAACACGGCTGAAAACTGACTCACAAATTACCCATGACTGACTTAACTAAAACCAGAACTTACAAAGCTTATTGAAGGGCAGTAGTCCATCAAGATTTCAAAATATGATGACAACCACCTGCATACTAATGAAATATGTACAATCATGTGTAATGGGCCTTCCAATGTAACCAACCAAGCAGATGCCTTCTTGATTGATTCTCCTGATCAGATCTCCTGGTCAGCAATAGATACTGGTAACTGGACATCCAAAAACATAATTGACCATGATCTCCTTCATCACTGAATACTGCAATAATCACCTTTTCTGCTGACTGCATAAAATCTGCCATTGTATCCTGAAAAACATGAAGATTTACCTCCCGCTGAAGAAACAAGGTGTCCTTTTCTCCTGCTTCTGATCTTTCTTCAGTAAAAGTCTGTTCCTGGTCCTCAAATAATTCTGAACAAATAAATGAGCAGATCTCCTCTTGAAAAAACATTTCAAAACATGAGACATATGAAGAAGAATCTGAAAGGGAATCCTGAATGGTCTGATTTTTTGTATTCTGAATATACTGTAGGTCATCTTCATATGATATGACAGCCATATTCTCATTACACTCATCAATCATGAGAAAAGAAACTTCATATGACTCTTGAAACCCAACACTATCATTTCTATCATCTACCATAATTTCATCAAGAGAAACTTTTTCACTTACTTGAATGAAGATCTCTTCTTGTTTTTCATGCACTGACTGGATTACCTCCCCATAAAGGCTGTGTTCTAATGAACCAAGAACATTTAGATCCATACCTCTGTCTTCTTCATCCCAGATGATCTCAACAGCAGTGTTCTCTTTTATGAGATTCAGCGCAAGGTATTCTTGGTTGCCACAATCTGGATCTAAATCTGAAATGACTGACTTAACATTATCACAATATGAAATTGAAACTTGACTTCCCTGCATGCTATCTTCTTCTATGAGCAGATCTGAAACAAGACTCTCTCTTTCACCAATTTCAGCCATATGGCAATCTTCAACTTGCCGATCTAGATAAGTATCTTTTAAGATTTTTGTGTGCTGCTGAAATGGGTTTTCATACAATGCTTCCAGGATTTCTCCATCCATCAATTCATTATCTCCATAAAAATTCTCAAGATCTTCAATGAAACTACTAACGTGTTCACAACAATTCTGCACTAAAATTAAAGACGGACAAGATTCTCTGTACCTTTCAAAGAATATTGTATGAAACTCTTTTAGACAATGAATAGAAGCAAGCGGAAAACTTTCATACCAAGATCAGGCTTCGTCTTCCAGAGTAGCCATAAACATTTTCATCAAGCAGTCTTCAGGAAAATTTATTTTTAATTTATGCACATGGATGTGAAATTTCACCAGATGAAGAGCAACGTCATTACCTTCCACATTTTTGAACATAGGCAAATTCTGAAGCCAATCCACCCTGGGCATCTTATTCGGAAAACCTGGGATGTGATCTCGGCTCATGGGAGCGTATCTTCTTACAACTCGATCCATCTTGAAAATCTCAAAGCTACTGATCTCCTTGTAGTTGAATCACCATGAAGGATTGATTTCTGGATTTTTCAGTGAAATCGCCAGGTGAATGATCTCAGCCTTGCAGTGTCTGATCGTTGTCCACCATCAACCATCAGATCTTAACTCGATACATGTACTGGGGCAATTTATAGGTTAAGTGTTATGACTACAAGCTATATCGGAGATCGAATGAAGCAGCGTTTATCTACTATGCACTCGCAGAGCAAGAGCAGTTCGAAGGCTACCTGGCATGACTTCAGGCTCTGTCTGTAGCTATAAATCAAACAACACTAACCGATAAACCAGTTTCTTCCCCAGTATGGTCGCCACTATATTAGCGCTCGAATCTACCTTAGGCTGAAATAAGGTAAAACTCAAGGCAACATCAAACCACGCTCAGCCTCGTAGCTAGCCCTACGAGGACAGGAGAGGGCTCTCTCCGGGTCTATCTCGGCAAAAGATGTTCAAAAGGACCTGAGATGACTTATAATGGATACTGATTTTAGGCTAGTAAATAGATAGGAGGGTTTGATTTTGATTTTTTGAGGTTTTGTGGGTTGTATGGGACCAAGGAACAGCATGAGCAGGGAAATTAAATCAAAGATGCAGATTGTTTCATGAGGCAAGATAAGCATGAAGTTTAACAATAAAATTTGAATAATATGGAGTGGAAATACCGTTGAGAGGTTTGAATAGGGCATATATAATGAATCCTTATCAAATAGAAGAATACACACAGAAATATGAACGCTTTCCCAAGGCAGAGCAATTATCTGGATTCTACCTTTCTACTTAAAATCATTCAAACTGGCAATGATTATGAATGAACAGTAAACATAACGAGGAGCATATGAAACAGAGAAGAAACATATGCAAAACATCATACCACATGAATCTCATGAACCAGAGCTGTATTTTTTCATTAAATCTCTATCAAAACTGTACAGTGAAGCTCTCTGTTATTCCTCTACACGTTTCCCAGAACTCTGACCCCTTTTACAAATGATTTACAATCTAATAAATAGGAGCAATTTGTCAAAATATGGATTGACGGACAGAGGAGCTGTTACAACAGCTCAAGAACTGCAAACTAAAGATAGAGAACAAAAGCCAAATAGTCTTCAAAAGCTGCGTTACACTTGAAATCTATTTGATAACCCACGAGGAGGCAACACCTGTAGCGTATATCTCGTAACTGGAAACAAACATAGGCAGTCCAACCTATCTTCCAGCTGTTGTATATATCTACGTTTTATATTTAGTTTTTTTTTTTGGTCTTTGACTTTCCACTTTTTCCTTTCGCCGTTGGAATAAAAACCAATTTTTTTTATATGAAGGTGGAGTAGATATACGTATAAAATAGAATATAAAAAAAAAGCTACAAGATTTCAACATATACATCTTTCTCATTCCACCAGGCGAACAGGAATCGCAGGAACACTATCCCACCATTCCTTCAACCTCCTCGAGCTCCATTCTGATGACCTTGACTGTCTAAGTGGAAAATTCTTTGTACATATATGCACAATAATGCCCATAATTATCACTTTGAATGGTAGTGTCAATCAGTGCTTCAGTAAGATGCTCATCGTCTTCAAGTTGATTTCTTAGCAACATCGTCACCAATTTTATTGCGCCTTCCATTTAGCCTTCCAAGTCGTGAGCTGACATTCAGTATTCGAACACCTGCTGAGGAAGGTTTCATAAGAGGAAGCATAGACTCTGTCATTCTTTTAGTACCATAATAATTTGTTTGTATCACAGTCTCTGTATTTTCTACTGAGTTGCTTGAGCCAATATTAAAATTGACACCTGCATTATTTACCAGAATGTCAATGCTGCCATATTTCTCTTCTATCCAATTGGAAAACAGCTCCACCGATTTTGGATCCACAATGTCTAATTGATGGAAAAGCACGTTAAGTCCCTTTGTCTGTAAGGATGCCACCACTTCCTTTCCCCTAACTTGATCCCTTGAAGTGAGAACAATGGTCAGGCCCTGCTTTGCAATTTGTCGAACAATTTCAAGTCCAATTCCTTTGCTACTTCCAGTCACTACTTCTAGTGTATCTGTGGACCACCATCTATTTGGACCATAGTATGGTACAACATGGGCTTCAGCTATCTCTTGCAATCTCCTTTGTCTCCGTTCGAAGGAGCGATTTTTTCTACACATTATCATGTGTCAGCCAGTTTGCCCCTTGTTGCCATAAGCTGTTTCATGTGTTTCATGGGCTTTGACAATGCAATTGACAAGAGCTTTAACAATGTAATATTGGTTGTTTTCAATGTTGAATGAATTTGGATGATAGCTTGCTGAGCAGACACTATACTGTCCACGGTTGTCTGATCAGAACTAGACTTTGAAACGACAATCTCTTCAAACTCATCTCGTATGGATGGCTACCTTCTTATCCAAATAAGAAATCCAGTAGCCATGAAAAACATGCCAGACACGGTGTATCGAACCCAATCCATGTAAGTCATGAGGAGGCTGATAATGAACACTGTGGTGGTTGTCAACGGCTTTTTCCATGCTAGTAGCTCTTGAAACTAGGGTACAATATTCGAGATAGGTGGACTAACAATTTCCTAACATGATTCAAGATCAACAATTTCCTTCTGCATCACAAGCAGCTCTTTTAAAATTCTGAATGAATGAATCTGGAGCTTGCACACCTGTTTGTCGATGCTTGTTATTTATCAGAAAATGAGGTACACCGAATATGTTCTGAACATTTTTTATTTCTATTTGTATCTCTAGCAAACCAGAATTTGGGTTATCAATCCATTCTTCAACACCATCAATGCCTGCACTCTTCGCAGTAGCCAGAAGCACCTCTCTATCACCAATGTACTTTTCCTGTGTCGAGCATTGAATCATAAAGCTATCCACAAGTGCATTCTGCTTATCCAATCCTTGACGTCCAGCTAACTCAATGAATCTATGACTATCCAATGTATTGCTCCTTAAAGTCATTTGCATACTTATGGAAACCTTCCAATATAAACTCTGATCCATAATTAAATCCAAATCTTGTTTCATCATCGGGCACTGAAACTTCAGAATCGCAGCACATTGACAACAATCAAACCTGTCGACCAACCGTGTGATACTTGGTGACCAGAGCACCCACAGGCCACGTGAGCAGAAAAGAATGTCAAATTTCATGTCTTGAATGTATTTTGAGCATCAGAGATAAAATTTCAAGCTGGGGGCTCTGTGCGCCGTGCTCCAGCCCAACGCGCCGCGCAGGCTGGATGTGCCGCGCCAGTGCAACTTTGCACTGTGAAATTGCACTCAATGTGTCGCGATGTGTGAGTGCGTCGCACTGTTTTCCAATGCGCCGCGCCACATACAAACACACAGTCAACCCTTTCATAAAATCCAGTTTTGCTCTTCAATTTGAAACTTGATTTTTTTCTGAGATTTTCCCAAAAATTCTTGATACAGATGGGTTAATAAACTTGGAGAAAGATCTCATATAGAAATGATTTTGATCTTTGTTTCTCAATAACCCATTTTCTTGTGTTTTGATCCATTTTAATACAGCTCTATTTTGCAATTTTCCTTTTTGATTTTTGAATGATGAAACTCTTTGTTTTTTTTACAAGGTATTGGAACTGCTGAAACCTGGCAAGGTAACCAGGGCTGCCTGAAAATTTTGACAACTGATACTCTTTAAAATACCTTAGATTTATTTACATGAAAATGAAATACTTTATTTTTTCTCAAAATAGAGTTTTGAGGAAAAATAGATTTCCAAGCATATGAAGATGAAATGACTAGCAGAGAAAACTTATTTCAACCCTCCCTATGCGCCTTTGGCATTATTGAACATTCTGCAAACCAAATTGTCAAAACCCTAGACCTAATTTGACCTTGACACCTTAAGAGTATGTTTGTAAGAGTATATTTAATCACACGAGGAAGGCTGCAGAGACTGACCCTAACATTGGCTCCAATGGGGATGGTAGCTCCCTGGAGGTGCCAAGAACAGCAGATCTCTAGAAGAGCTAGACAGTGCCTTCGTCCATTGGGCTATGGAATCAAAACTCAAGCTAAAATACATGACTGAAAACCAACAAAAGCTAACTTAATAACACGGCTGACAACTGACTCACAAATGACCCATGACTGACTTAACTAAAACCAGAACTTACAAAGCTTATTGAAGGACAACAGTCCATCAAGATTTCAAATCATGATGACAACCACCTGCATACTAATGAAATATGTACAATCATGTGTAATGGGCCTTCCAATGTAACCAACCAAGCAGATGCCTTCTTGATTGATTCTCCTGATCAGATCTCCTAGTCAACAATAGATATTGGTAACTGGACATCCAAAAACATAATTGACCATGATCTCCTTCATCACTGAATACTACAATAATCACCTTTTCTGCTGATTGCAACAAATCTGCCATTGGATCCTGAAAAACATGAAGATTTACCTCCTGCTGAAGAAACAAGGTGTCCTTTTCTCCTGCTTCTGATCTTTCTTCAGTAAAAGTCTGTTCCTGGTCCTCAAATAATTCTGAACAAATAAATGAGCAGATCTCCTCTTGAAAAAAAATTTCAAAACATGAGACATATGAAGAAGAATCTAAAAGGGAATCCTGAATGGTCTAATTTTATATATTCTAAATATACTGTAGGTCATCTTCATATGATATGACAGCCATATTCTCATTACACTCATCAATCATGAGAAAAGAAACTTCAAATGACTCTTGAAACCCAACACTATCATTTCTATCATCTACCATAATTTCATCTAGAGAAAAATTTTCACTTACTTGAACGAAGATCTCTTCTTGTTGTTCATGCATTGACTGGATTACCTCCCCATAAAGGTTGTGTTCTAATGAACCGAGAACATTTAGATCCATACCTCTGTCTTCTTCATCCCAGATGATCTCAACAACAACGTTCTCTTTTATGAGATTCAGCACAAGGTATTCTTGGTTGCCACAATCTGGATCTAAATCTGAAATGACTGACTTAACATTATCACAATCTGCAATTGAAACTTGACTTCCCTGCATGCTATCTTCTTCTATGAGCAGATCTGAAACGAGACTCTCTCTTTCACCAATTTCAGCCATATGGCAATCTTCAACTTGCTGATCTAGATAAGTATCTTTTAAGATTTCTATGTGCTGCTAAAATGGGTTTTCATACAATGCTTCCAGGATTTCTCCATCCATCAATTCATTATCTCCATAAAAATTCTCAAGATCTTCAATGAAACTACTAACGTGTTCACAACAATTCTGCACTAACATTAAAGACAGACAATATTCTCTGTACCTTTCAAATAATATTGTATGAAACTCTTTTAGACAATGAATAGAAGAAAGCGGCAAACTTTCATACCAAGATCAGGCTTCGTCTTCCAGAGTAGCCATAAACATTTTCATCAAGCAGTCTTCAGGAAAATTGATTTTTAATTTATGCACATGCATGTGAAATTTCACCAGATGAAGAGCAGCGTCATTACCTTCCACATTTCTGAACATAGGAAAATTCTGAAGCCAATCCACCCTGGGCATCTTATTCGGAAAACCTGGGATGTGATCTCGGCTCATGGGAGCATATCTTCTTGCAACTCGATCCATCTTGAAAATCTCAAAGCTACTGATCTCCCTGTAGTGGAATCACCATGAAGGATTGATTTCTGGATTTTCAGTGAAATCACCAGGTGAATGATCTCAGCCTTGCAGTGTCTGATCGTTGTCCACCATCAACCATCAAATCTGAACTTGATACGTGTACTGGGGAAATTTATAGGTTAAGTGTTACGACTACAAGCTATATCGAAGATCGACTGAAGCAGCATTTATCTACTATGCACTCGCAGAGCAAGAGCAGTTCGAAGGCTACCTGGCGTGACTTCAGGCTCCGTCTATAGCTGTAAATCAAACAACACTAACCGACAAACCAGTTTCTTCCCCAGTATGGTCGCCACTATATTAGCGCTTGAATCTACCTTAGGCTGAAATAAGGTAAAACTCAAGGCAACATCAAACCACGCTCAGCCTCGTAGCTATCCCTACGAGGACAGGAGAGGGCTCTCTCTGGGTCTATCTCGGCAAAAGATGTTCAAAAGGGCCTGAGATGACTTATAATGGATACTGATTTTAGGCTAGTAAATAGATAGGAGGGTTTTATTTTGATTTTTTGAGGTTTTGTGGGCTGTATGGGACCAAGGAACAACATGAGCAGGGAAATTAAATCAAAGACGCAGATTGTTTCATGAGGCAAGATAAGCATGAAGTTTAACAATCAAATTTGAATAATATGGAGTGGAAAGACCATTGAGAGGTTTGAATAGGGCATATATAATGAATCCTTATCAAACATAAGAAGACACACAGAAATATGAACGCTTTCCCAAGGCAGAGCAATTATCTGGATTCTACCTTTCTACTTAAAAGCATTCAAACTGGAAATGATTATGAATGAACAGTAAAGATAACGAGGAACATATGAAACAGAGAAGAAACATATGCCAAACATCATACCACATGAATCTCATGAACCCGAGCTGTATCTTTTCGTTAAATCTCTGTCAAAACTGTACAGTGAAGCTCTCTGTTATTCCTCTACACGTTTCCCAGAACTCTGACCCCTTTTACAAATGATTTACATTCTAATAAATAGGAGCAATTTGTCAGAATATGGATTGACAGACAGAGGAGTTGTTACAATAGCTCAAGAACTGCAAACTAAAGATAGAGAACAAAAGCCAAATAGTCTTCAAAAGCTGCGTTACACTTGAAATCTGTTTAATAACCCACGAGGAGGCAACACTTGTAGCGTATATCTCGTAACTGGAAACAAACATAGGCAGTCCAACCTATCTTCCTGCTCTTGTATATATCTACGTTTTATATTTAGTTTTTTTTTTTGGTCTTTGACTTTCCACCTTTTCCTTTTGTCGTTGGAATAAAAACCAATTTTTTTTATATGAAGGCGGAGTAGATATACGTATAAAATAGAATATAAAAAAAAAAGCTACAAGATTTCAACATATACATCTTTCTTCAACATATACATCTTTCTCATTCCACCAGGCGAACAGGAATCACGGGAACACTATCCCACCATTCCTTCAACCTCCTCGAGCTCCATTCTGA
The DNA here is from genome assembly GCA_034641835.2 of Pinus albicaulis. NCBI lineage: Eukaryota > Viridiplantae > Streptophyta > Pinopsida > Pinales > Pinaceae > Pinus > Pinus albicaulis. The sequence goes on along the minus strand of CM076571.1, from coordinate 160,993,082 downwards.
TGACCTTGACTATCTAAGTGGCAAATTCTTTGTACATATATGCACAATAATGCCCACAATTATCACTTTGAACGGTAGTGTCAATCAGTGCTTCAGTAAGATGCTCATCATCTTCAAGTTGATTTCTTAGCAACATCGTCACCAATTTTATTGCGCCTTCCATTTAGCCTTCCAAGTCGTCAGCTGACATTCAGTATTCGAACACCTGCTGAGGAAGGTTTCATAAGAGGAAGCATAGACTCTGTCATTCTTTTAGTACCATAATAATTTGTTTGTATCACAGTCTCTGCATGTTCCACTGAGTTTCTCGAGCCAGTATTAAAATTGACACTTGCATTATTTACCAGAATGTCAATGCCGCCATATTTCTCTTCTATCCAATTGGAAAAAAACTCCACTGATTTTGGATCCAAAATGTTTAATTGATGGAAAACCACGTTAATTCCCTCTATCTGTAAGGATGCGACCACTTCCTATCCCCTAACCTGATCCCTTGAAGTGAGAACAATGGTTAGGCCCTACTTTGCAAGTTGTCGAACAATTTCAAGTCCAATTCCTTTGCTACTTCCAGTCACTACTACTAGTGTATCTGTGGACCACCATCTGTTTGGACCAGAGTATGGTACAGCACGGGCTTCAGCTATCTCTTGCAATCTCCTTTGTCTCCATTCGAAGAAGCGATTTTGTCTACCCATTATCATGTGTCAGCCAATTTGCCCCTTGTTGCCATAAGCTGTTTTGTGTGTTTCATGGGCTTTGACAAGGAAATTGACAAGAGATTTAACAATGTAATATTGGTTGTTTGCAATGCTGAATGAAGTTGGATGATAGCTTGCTGAGCAGACACTATACTATCCAGGGTTGTCTGATCAGAACTAGAATTTGAAACGACAATCTCTTCAAACTCATCTCATATGGCTGGCTGCCTTCTTATCCAAATAAGAAATCCAGTAGCCGTGAAAAACATGCCAGAAACGGTGTATCGAACCCAATCCATGTAAGTCACGAGGAGGCTGATAATGAACACTGTGGTGGTTGTCAACGACTTTTGCCATGCTAGTAGCTCTTGAAACTAGGGTACAATATTCAAGATAGGTGGACTAACAATTTCCTAACATGATTCAAGCTCAACAATTTCCTTCTGCATCACAAGCAGCTCTTTTAAAATTCTGATTGAATGAATCTGGAGATTGCGCACCTGTTTGTTGATGCTTGTTATTTATCAGAAAATGAGGTACACCGGATATGTTTTGAGCATTTTTTATTTCGATTTGTATCTCTATCAAACCAGAATTTGGGTTATCAATCCATTCTTCAGCACCATCAATGCCTGCACTCTTTGCAGCAGCCAGAAGCACCTCTCTATCACCAATGTACTTTTCCTGTGTCGAGAATTGAATCATAAAGCTATCCACAAGTGCATTCTACTTATCCAATCCTTGACGTCCAGCTAACTCAATCAATCTGTGACTATCCAATGTATTGCTCCTTAAAGTCATTTGCATACTTCTGGAAACCTTCCAATATAAACTCTGATCCAGAATTAAATCCAAATCTCGTTTCATCATCAGGCACTGAAACTTCAGAATCACAGCACACTGACAGCAATCAAACTTGTCGACCAACAGTGTGATATTTGGTGACCAGAGCGCCCACAGGCCACGTGAGCAGACAAGAATGTCAAATTTCGTGTCTTGAATGTATTTTGAGCATCAAAGATAAAATTTCAAGCTGGGGGTTCTGTGCACCGCGCTCTAGCCCAACGCGCTGCGCAGGCTGGATGCGCCATAGCAGTGCAACTTTACACTGTGAAATTGTGCTCAATGTGTCGCGCTGTGTGAGTGCACCGCACTGTTTTCCAATGCGCCTCGCTACATACAAACACACAGTCAACCCTTTCATAAAATCTAGTTTTTCTCTTCAATTTGAAACTTGACTTTTCTCTGAGATTTTCCCAAAAATTCTTGATATAGATGGGTTAATAAACTTGGAGAAAGATCTCATATAGAGATGATTTTGATCTTTGTTTCTCAATAACCCATTTTCTTGTGTTTTGATCCATTTTAATACAACTCTATTTTGCAATTTTCCTTTTTGATTTTTGAATGATGAAACTCTTTATTTGTTTTACAGGGTATTGGAGCTGCTGAAACCTGGCAAGGTAACCAGGGCTGCCTGAAAATTTTGACAACTGATACTCTTTAAAATACCTTAGATTTATTTACATGAAATTGAAATACTTTATTTTTTCTCAAAACAGAGTTTTGAGGAAAAATATATTTCCAAGCATATGATCATGAAATGACTAGCAGAGAAAACTTATTTCAACCCTCCCTATGTGCCTTTGGCATTATTGAACATTCTGCAAACCAAATTGTCAAAACCCTAAACCTAATTTGAACTTGACACCTTAAGAGTATGTTTGTAAGAGTATATTTAATCACACGAGGAAGGCTGCAGAGACTGACCCTAATAGGACCTAAGGTGTTGGATGATGGGAATAGTATTCTAGGTTGAAATGGTTGCTTTGGGATAAATGGATCTATGGATTGAAATGTAGTAGAGATAATGGATGAGGTGGTGATAAATATGGATGAACCTACAGATTCTAAGAGGCGGGTATCTAAATGAGAAGTAGAGGGTTTAGGAGTATATGTTGATAAAGCAGCTAATTCAACTGAATGCTGAAGAAGAGCTTCATCTATTTCCTTAAGAATATTGGCATTTATTTCATCAATCTTATCATAAACTTCAAAAAAAATTCTTTAGAATTTACCGAAATAGTTTCATTTTTAGTTTCAAGAAATGAAATAAAATTAGGATCTATGACAATGCTTTCTAAATCACATTCTGATTTGGTTCTCAATAGAGATTGTTCAAAATTTGTATCAAATTATAGATCTTGCAAGGTTGAAAATTGTTTTGGAAGATAATTAGATATGATTAAGGAAACTTTATTGCCTAAACTCTCTACTTGTTTATTCTTTTTTCCAATTCTGTCAGGATTATCTAATATAACTGTAGGTTTAGGATCTGGATTGGACCTGATATAGTAAATTCTTCTGGAAGCCAGAATTACAATTTTTTAATGAAAATATACTCACAACTTATAAAATAGTCTTAAGGTGAAAATATAATGAAAAATATTTCCTTTAAGACCAATTTTAAGACTGAGGATTGGTTAGTTCCCCAATATGGTTGCCAATATGTTATCACTCTAATGATTCTCTAAGTTATGAAATTTTGATTTATAGTTCTAAGAACATTAGAGGTAACCACAAACCTACTATTAAACTCTAGGATCTAGCCTTCCTAGGGTTCAGAGAGGGCTCTCTCCATAAGATTTAACTTTGCTTTCAAATATGATTTTAGGCTAGTTGTAAAGGGAAATTTGGTTTTGAGATTCGGTTTTATTGGTGGGAAAAATCATTTACTGAGATGGATAGTAATAGGTCTGGTTTCCATTGGGCATATGGACTCTATGTGTTAAGCAGATAGCTCAAGATCAAGGTCAAAAGACAAATATTTTCAGGGCAATATAGAAAAGTCACTAAATATCTTTTAAGGTTGATTTGGTGAAGTGGTTTGATCGGGATAAAGAGTAGTTAAGAATTATTTGATCTAGATAAGGACAGAGAAGAGAAAGTTCATTCGAAAGAGGGAGAAATTAAGGGTTCCCTAGTCTGGAAATCAACAGAAACATAGAAATGATAAATAGTTATAAACAGGGTGCTTTTAAAAAATCATGTAATAATATTCCTGATTTATCATTAAAATTTAGTAAACATATATGAATGCATGTAAAACATAAGAAGATAAACAATTATAGTAGGAAGTGTTATTGCCTAAATCTACCTTAGGCTGAAGGAAGGCAGAGTTCACGGTAACATCAAACCACGCTCGGTCTGGTAGCTAGCCCTACCAGATCAGGAGAGGGCTCTCTTCAGGTCAATCTCAGCAAACAATGACCAATAAGACTTGAGATGACTTAAATTAAAAAATAATCTTAGGCTAGGTATATAGATAAAAGGATTTGATTTGAATTTTGGGGGTTTTGTTGGAATCAAAGGGAAAGGCAGTTTTGGGCTCGGGGATAAGGCCTAGTTTTTGCAGAATTCTGAATGGGGCAAGGAAGGCAATAGTTTTGATGCTTTGAATTTAATGAATGGATAGCTAAGACTGATGACAAGCTGAAGAGGGAAAGAGGCTCTCAAGAATCCTCTTCAAATAGATGAAAACATGGAAAACTAAACAAAACTCAAGGCAGAGCACAACAATCTAATGAATTCCACCTTATAACTTATTTGTTTAATTTGAGAAGAGATAAGAAGGAAAATGGTGCACATGAAACATTATTAAACTTACAGTTGCAGAGAGAAACACACCATCAAAACATGTATCCACAAGGATCCCAAATAGTGTTGCAAACCCTGGTCTATTCCTTTGCCAAAATTGCAAAGATGAAATGTACAATGAAATGCTAAGCAATCCCAAGTGTCCAACCCTGAAAATGACTGAGAAAATACATGATATAGACAAGCCTAACTCATTCCCATGCCTTTAGGGGTCGATCTCATCATTCTAGGAGTTGTTTCAACCATATCTAAACAAGGAACTGAAAAATAGGCAATGAAACAACTTGCCTCTATATGCTAGGAAACTGATTCATTCACTTGGTTTTCACTTTTTGGTGAATGAATCTACATGGATACGTAAAAATGTGCCAAAATTACATCAAAGTCATCAAATTACATCAAGATAAATCAAGAGTTACATGACAAAGTCAAACTAGCCCAAACTAGGCAAAATTCTGAGCTGTGGAGTGAAAAATAGGCCAAATTTCCCTATGCGCCGCGCCCAAAATATCTATGCGTAGCACAAGTTTGAGGCTGATTTTGAAGGCCTTCCCAAAGTACAAATTGAGCACAGAATAGTTCATTGGAAATCCCTACCTGTCTAGTTTCCAACCCAAGTGGAGTTTCTGGATTTGGTTGCCATTTGCCCCTCCAAAAATCGAATCTCCCAACACTGCTTCCTATGTGTGAAAAAAGGTGGCAGAAAGGCCATTTTTAGGGTGTTTTTGACCCTTTAGGCAACCCAGAACTTGATGAAATCCTTAGGTAATCCATAAGCATGCATAAATTTTGATGAAAAATCCAAAAATTCCGATTTTTCCTCCTGAAGAGCTGCCAATTATAAGCGCGCGCCAAGTGACACTACGCGTTGGGCGGAAAAACCTGTTTTTAGACCAAAAATTTCAAAATTGACAAAATTTTTCCCAAATTTGCTGAAATTTGATCTGAAGGTCCCTCATTAAGCACTATTCTCATCCAAGGAAGCTTCAGCCAAGATTCAAAGCCTATCATGCCTTTTACACCGCCTTAATGCCTTCTTGGTGCATGCAATTCAGTTATAGAGTCACTGTCTCGGTCATAAGAAGTATCCGTCTCTATAATGTCCATACAAGGTGTATGTTGGCTTGAATGAGATGAAGAATGAGAATTTGGTGCTTTGTTTCAATTTCCAACTATGTGCCAAAGGGAAAGGACTGTGGGAGAAATAGGACAGTGGGGACAATGGAGTCTTGTCAAGTGATAATTTGCCTTTGAAAATTTGACAAACTTAGGGACAAGGGACAAGCACTGACTGTTTGGGAAACTTGGGGTTTAGGAATTTTTATAAGTGAGATGGGAAAGGGAGAGTGATAGGAAATGAAAGGATTTAAGGATAGGGATAGTGGGGCTTAGGAATGAGTGACATGGGATATGAGGGAATAGGGCTTTAAAAGTGAATGACTCTTAGATATGTAAGAGGATAGTGTATTGATGAAATAACAATGGTGGGAGAGAAACAACAAGGGGGAAATGGAATATGTGGCACAAAACTATTTTAAAAAACCAATTTCAAACCCTAAGAGAGCACTTCTTAACACAATGATAGGGTTTAAGATTTTGGCATACAAACTCTTATATTCCCCTTTCAAACAACACCAAACATTGCTTAATGGTAATTACAAGATTACTTGAACTTACACGGAGCAAATGAGACCGAGAAATTTGGAATTTGCTGGAGGCAATGAAAAAATTTGAATGCCGGCCCTGTGCACCGCGCAGTCAGCCCAGTGTGACGTGCACCTTGTATGCGCCACACCAGTTGAAATTTTACACTGTGGCGGTCAGCCCAATGCACCGCGCCTGCCCAGTGCATCGCGCCAGCTACCCAAAGCGCTGCGCACCCAACTTTGCCCAGTTTTACCTCCAAACACTTGCGTTGCTCCTCCATTATTTGTCTTGGCTCAAGGCTATCTCTTGGCATGAAAATGGAGTGTTGGATCATGAAAAATATCTTATGTATACCAAGGATTTTTATTTTTGATTTGAAAAACCCACTGTTTGAAAACTTTGGCACTTTTACAAAAGAACTCTGTGTTTGTTTCCTTTGTGATTTTGACTGAATGATGAGCTTTCGCACACTAAACCACCATAAATTCTGAGAAAAAATCTTCACTTGCAATGGAAAAAAATCTTAAATTAATTTCACACCACATATTTGAGCACATTTGGAAAATTTGGAGAAGTTTATGGTGAAATTGGGCTTGCAGCTCTATGTGCCGCGCCACAAACCCAATGCGTAGCACACTTTTGTAGGAGGCTTTTGGAGGCCTTCTCGATGTCCAAATTGGGCGTGAGATAGATTTTTGGAAAGATATTTGTGTCTACTTATCTTTTGACTCATAAAGAAAGTCATTTGGCTAACGAAGCTGGGAGAAATCTTGATTTTCCCAAGGTCACGTCAGAGGTGCATCAATTCTCCTGAGGCAACTGTATTTTTTGACATTTCTCTAAAACCATGACACCTGTATAAAAATTGAAGGAGTTTTTTCTTCCTTGGACTATTTGGGACAAAAAATCTCTCAATTTTCCCAAATTCATCTTTTATTGGTCAGAAACATCATTGGAGTAAAATGTATCCCGATGTGTGGAACAAGGGATCTGTTGAAATGAAGCGAAATGAAGGGGATAAGGGGCTTCTAAATTATTGAGAAAATTTTGGGAAGTAGGGAGGGATGTTAGGAAGTAGGGGAAAGTGGAGTTTCAGAGATTGAGTGAGTGGAAGGGGTCCAAAAGGGCAAAACACAGGCCTAGCCTAGAAAATTGCCAAGTTGTAGCAAGAAACTAGGGTTTGTGAAAAAATGAGGAATTTGGGGGATATCAGTGATGGGAAGTGTTTAATAAGGTAAATTAAGGATAGGGGAAGGTGTATGAACATTAGGATACATTTTTTTTTGATGATTTGACCATCCAAGAGAAATTACCTCCAAAACCCTAAAAGAGGGAAATGAACCTTACCTAGGCACAACTGAATCATGAACAAGGTGTAAAATGACCCTTTGGAATTTGACATGATGATGAAAAACCTCTAAATGATAGTACACTCAGCTGAATGGTAACATGGACCGACATTTGAACAACTTTGAAAGGAGTGTTAGCAAACCCTAGACCTAATACCTAGTGACCAAATTTTACTTGAAGACTCACTGAAATGACAAAATTTGACCTTGACACTTTAAAATCACTTTGTAAGAGAATGTTTGATCACTGGAGGAAGGCTGCAAAGACTGAAACTAACATTGGCTCCAATGGGGATGGTAGCTCCTTGGAGGTGCCAAGAACTACAGATCTTTGGAAAGCAGACAGTGCCTTCATCCATTGGGCAATGGAGTCAAAACTCGAGCTGAAATGCATGAATGAAAACTAATGAATTGATGACACAAATTGACTCTCACTCAAATAAGAACTGACTCGATACTTAAACACAATAGATAAACTGGAAAATATGCTCAATATGAAGCTTATTCAATACAACCTACTCTAACAGTTTCATTCATCACCTGATCAAGTGAAATGAAACAAACAATGCAACCATGTAAGCATCCTGGCTGCTATTTTAATTCTCTGCAAGTGCTCATTTATGAACAAGAAAAGAGAACTAATAAAAGGAAACTCCCATGATAACTTGTGAACATATCTGTTGAATACTATGGATTCTCTATCCACCTCCAAAAACACTACATAAGGATCTTGAAATTCATGCACACTGGGACTTAGCTCATCTAATGGATTACCTTTCTTCTCCTCATACCATGAGTGCAAACTTTGTTTTGAGCTTTGTGACGAGGCTCCTACTAAAAATGACAAAGAGACCGGCTGCCGGATCAAGTTTGTATCAGTACATGTTTCAAGGTTACATATAGTCAATGGAGAAAGGCTTTGACTACAAACATCATCCAACACATCAGCTATTGGATCGTGAAAAACTTGAAAAGACTGTTGCAACCCATTTTCTATTGTTTCTGATGAGATTACATGATTTTCTACAAGCTGCTCATTTTTAGATTTACTATGCAATTTACCCTTCAAAAACTAAAATGATTCAAAACAAAATTGTACAGAGTCATCTTGTATCATTTGATCATATGTGCCAGCTTCCAAGTCTTCATCTGCAACTTGATAATCAATGGCATTCGGGGGTTGCAAATCTGGATGTGAGAAGTCTTGAACAAGGTTTTCATTGCCCTCAAGATGGTCTAGATCAAGACTTGTCGACAGTTGATTTCGGATCGCATGAAAGTTGTCTCTAATGAACTAAAACGAATCAAAACAAAAAGGCAAATATCCTTCACTTACTTCAAAATTTACTGCACTCTCCTCATCATTGTCATAGCTGATATGCATTGGTTGATCACTGTACTCAAGCTGCTGAAAGTGAACTTCCTCCCTCCACAAACTAGCTGCTGATTTCTTTGCAAGATTAGCTTCTGTTTGGAGAACATAATCATCATCATACTGATCAAACTGATGCAAATCATTAGTATAAAACACATCATCAAGCATACATGTCACATCAATAGATCTCTCTTCTCCAAGATGATCTACAAAAAAATCATTATCAGATCTATGACAACTGGAATAAGAAACAAAATGTTTTGGATCAACAACTTGTTCTTCTTCAATCAGCGAGCCATGGGCTTGAACATTATACTCATTCCTTGTGGTGATCCTTTGCATCATCTCTTCCACTGCACTTACCAAAATGTCAAGCTTTACCTCTAGAGATGTCGATTTCTCCGGATCTATGTTTTTCATCTCTTCTTCCTTCAACCTTGCCCTTCGAATCAGCAAATGAGCCTCTACATCTACTTCACTGTTCTGCATCTCTTCAAGTGTTGCAAGATTCCTTTCTCTCAACTAAAACTCCATTTCTGGATCAAAGCCACCCGGGTAGTGCAATAGAGCAGATCTAGGAGGAGGTCTTATATCAATTGGCATCGAAAAATATACTTTGTTAAATCTGGAAGAAAATTATTGTACTGTCTCCCGTGGTAGTATTTTCAGCTGGTTATACTCTTCTATAATCAAGAAAGGGTTCGGTTTGATCACCCACCTGTCGAGGAAAACTTTGACGAACTGCTGGAAATATGAGATGCTCACATCAGGCAAGGTTTTGAACCAACTCTTCACTTGGCCTTGCAAAGAAAGAGCAAAAAGCCTAATACTGACATCCTCTTCATCAACTTCGAAAAGGTCAAGAAAAGATTCAAAATTCAGAACATGTCTCTCAGTAGTGACGTTGTCACATTCACCATCAAATCTTGGTAGATATAGGTCATGATTTGCAGGGAAATCATGGAGTACAGAAGGTAAAATCAGAGGCTTGTATCGATCTGGAATTTTATAAGGTATAGGGGTATGTTCAGTCTTGGTCTCTTGAGGTTTATCAGTTTGAAGATGGTCATCTCAAGATTCAGAAGAAAGGTTTTGATCAAGCTCAAAAGCATGCAAATCTTTGGTATTTACAATTTTCAAAAGGAAGGAATCAAAGGCAGGCTGAGGATCTTTTATCAAATACAATATTCTTTGCAAAACCTTCTTGACCTTCTTGGGAAAAGAGAAGAAATAATTTATGACAAAGAACAAAATGTCTTGGATGAAATTCCAACTTAAATACCTGATCTTTCCATATTGTCCTTTCATGTTTCTGCTGGTCAGGTTCATCCTCCAGTGGAGTCCTTGGATCTGATCTCGAAACTGATTTAGAGTTGCCAAGTGAATGATTTCAGCCTTGCGGTGTTTGATCGTTGTCCACCATCAACAATCAGATCTGAACTTAATTAGATCTTACTAAGGAAACCAAATGTTCAGTTCATAAACTAGACCGGAGATTGACTAAAGCAACATTCATCTACTTTCGCTAATGCAAAGCAAGAGCGTTTCGAAGGCTACCTGGCATAACTTCAGGCTCTGTCTGTAGCTTATAAAATAAATAACACTATCAAGAAAACCATTTGATTCCCCAGTATGGTTGCCACTATGTTATTGCCTAAATCTACCTCATGCTGAAGGAAGGCAGAGTTCAAGGTAACATCAAACCACACTCAGTCTGGTAGCTAGCCCTACCAGATCAGGAGAGGGCTCTCTCCAGGTCAATCTCAGCAAAAAATGACCAATAAGGATTGAGATGACTTAAATTAAAAGCTGATTTTAGGCTAGGTATATATATAAAAGGATTTGATTTGATTTTTGGGGGTTTTGTTGGAATCAAAGGGAAAGGCAGTTTTGGGCTCGGGGATAAGGCCTAGTTTTTGCAGAATTCTGAATGGGGCAAGGAAGGAAATAATTTTGATGCCTTGAATTTAATGAATGGATGGCTAAGACCGATGAGAAGCTGAAGAGGGTAAGAGGCTCTCAAGAATCCTCTTCAAACAGATGAAAACATGGAAAACTAAACAAAACTCAAGGCAGAGCACAACAATCTAATGAATTCCACCTTATAACTTATTTGTTTAATTTGAGAAGAGATAAGAAGGAAAATGGTGCACATGAAACATCATTAAACTTAAAGTTGCATAGAGAAACACACCATCAAAACGTAGAGCCACAAGGATCCCAAATAGTGCTGCAAACCCTGGTCTATTCCTTTGCCAAAATTGCAGAAATGAAATGTACAATGAAATGCCAAGCAATCCCAAGTGTCCAACCTTGAAAATGACTGAGAAACTACATGATATAGACAAGACTAACTCATTCCAATTCCTTTAGGGGTCGATATCATCATTCTAGGAGTTGTCTCAACCATATCTAAACAAGGAATTGAAAAATAGGCAATGAAACACATTGCCTCTATATGCTAGGAAATTGATTCATTCACTTGGTTTTCACTTTTTGGTGAATGAATCTACATGGATAAGTAAAAATGTGCCAAAATTACATAAAATTCATCAAATTACATCAATATAAATCAAGAGTTACATGACGAAGTCAAACTAGCCCAAACTAGGCGAAATTCTGAGCTGTGGAGTGAAAAATAGGCCAAATTTCCCTATGCGCCGCGCCCAAAATCTCTATGCATAGCACAAGTTTGAGGCTGATTTTGAAGGCCTTGCTGAAGTCAAAATTGACCATAGGATAGCTTGTTGGAAAGCCCTACTTGTCTACTTTCCAACCCAAGTGGAATTTCTGGATTTGATTGCCATTTTCCCCTCCAAAAATCCAATCTCCCAACACTGCTTCCTGGGTGTGAAAAAAGGTGGCAGAAAGGCCATTTTTAGGGTGTTTTTGACCCTTTAAGCAACCCAGAACTTGATGAAATCATTAGGTAATCCATAAGCATGCATAAATTTTGATGAAAAATCCAAAAATGCCAAGTTTTCCTCCTGAAGAGCTCCCAATTATAAGCGCGCTCCAAGTGGTGCTATGCGTTGGGTGGAAAAACCTGTTTTTAGACCAAAAATTTCAAAATTGACAAAAGTTTTCCCAAATTTACTGAAATTTGAGCTGAAGGTCCCTCATTAAGCACTCTGCTCAGCCAAAGAAGCTGTGGCCAAGATTTGAAGCCTATCATGCCTTTTACACCGCCTTAATGCCTTCTTGGTGCATGCAATTCAGTTATAGAGTCACTGTCTCAGTCATAAGAAGTATACGTCTCTATAATGTCCATACAAGGTGTATGTTGGCTTGAATGAGATGAAGAATGAGAATTTGGTGCTTTTTTTCAATTTCCAACTATGTGCCAAAGGGAAAGGACTATGGAAGAAATAGGACAGTGGGGACAATGGGGTCTTGTCAAGTGATAATTTGCCTTTGAAAATTTGACAAACTTAGGGACAAGGGACAAGCACTGACTGTTTGGGAAACTTGGGGTTTAGGAATTTTTATAAGTGAGATGGGAAAGGGAGAGTGATAGGAAATGAAAGGATTTAGGGATAGGGATAGTGGGACTTAGGAATGAGTGACATGGGATATGAGGGAATAGGGATTTAGAAGTGAATGACTCTTAGATATGTAAGAGGATAGTGTATTGATGAAATAACAATGATGGGAGAGAAACAACAAGGGGGAAATGGAATATGTGGAACAAAACTATTTTAAAACACTAATTTCAAACCCTAAGAAAGCACTTCTTAACACAATGATAGGGTTTAAGATTTTGGCATACAAACTCTTATATTCCCCTTTCAAACAACACTAAACATTGCTTAATGGTAATTACAAGATCACTTGAACTTACACGGAGCAAATGAGACCGAGACATTTGGAATTTGCTGGAGGCAATGACAAAATTTGAATGCTGACCCTGTGCGCCGTGTAGTCAGCCCAGTGCACCGCGTACCTTGTATGCACTGCAACAATTGAAATTTTACACTGCAGCGGCCGACCCAATGCGCCGCGCCTGCCCACTACGTCGCACCAGCTGCCCAATGCGCTGCGCACCCAACTTTGCCCAGTTTTACCTCCAAACACTTGCGTTGCTCCTCCACTATTTGTCTTGACTCAAGGCTATCCCTTGGCATGAAAATGGAGCGTTGGATCATGAAAAATATCTTATGTATACCAAGGATTTTGATTTTTTATTTGAAAAACCCACTGTTTGAAAACTTTGGCACTTTTACAAAAGAACTCTATGTTTGTTTCCTTTATGCTTTTGACTGAATGATGAGCTTTCGCACACTAAACCACCATAAATTTTGAGAAAAAATCTTCACTTGCAATGGAAAAAACTCCTAACTTACTTGCACACCATAGATTTGAGCACATTTCGAAAATTTGGAGAAGTTTATGGTGAAATTGGGTTTGCAGCTCTATGCGCCATGCCACAAACCCAATGCGTAGCACCCTTTTGCAGGAGGCTTTTGGAGGCCTTCCCGGTGTCCAAATTGGGCACGGGATAGCTCGTGGGAAAGCTCTTTGTGTCTAGTTATTATTTAACTCATCAATAAAGTCATTTGGCCAACCAAGCTGGGAGAAATCTTGATTTTCCCAAGGTCACTTCAGAGGTGCATCAATTCTCCTAAGGCAACTGTATTTTTTGACATATCTCTAAAACCATGACACCTGTGTAAAAAGTGAAGGAGGTTTTTCTTCCTTGGCCTATTTGGGACAAAAAAATCTCTCATTTTTCCCAAATTAATCTTTTAGTGCTCAGAAACATCATTGGAGTAAAACCTATCCCAATGTGTGGAACAAGGGATTTGTCGAAATGAAGCGAAATGAAGGGGATAAGGGAATTATAAATTCTTGAGAAAATTTTGGGAAGTAGGGAGGGATGTTAGGAAGGAGGGGAAAGTGGAATTTTAGAGATTGAGTGAATAGAATGGGTCCAAAAGGGAAAAACACAGGCCTAGCCTAGAAAATTGCCAAGTTGTAGCAAGAAACTAGGGTTTGTGAAAAAATGAGGAATTTGGGGGATATCAGTGATGTAAAGTGTTTAATAAGGTAAATTAAGGATAGGGGAAGGTGTATGAACATTATGATACAATTTTTTCTGATGATTTGACCATCCAAGAGAAATTACCTCCAAAACCCTAGGAGAGGGAAATGAACCTTACCTAGGCACAACTGAAGCATGAACAAAGTGTAAAATGACCCTTTGGAATTTGACATGATGATGAAAACCCTCTAAATGAAAGTACACTCAGCTGACTGGTAACATGGAATGACATTTGAACAAATTTGAAAGGAGTGTTAGCAAACCCTAGACGTAATACCTAGTGACCAAATTTTACTTGAAGACTCACTGAAATGACAAAATTTGAACTTGACACTTTAAAATCACTTTGTAAGAGCATGTTTGATCATTGGAGGAAGGCTGCAAAGACTTACACTAACAGGAAGTACTTCACTTTATTGGCTCATCACATGAATCCTGAAATATGATGCTTTATGGTTTTGATCCAATCTGCTACTTGAACTTGCTACAAGAAACCCTTCAGGTATAGCAAAAATTACTATACAAACCTTCAGCAATTTATTCCACAATAATACTTCAAAGAGTGAAGTATTTATACAAAAATGTTTACAAAATATCCTAAAAAAATCATAGGAATTTTCTAAGGAAAATCAAATATCTATTACAAAAAGATAGTGACAGCTGCATAACAAATTTGCAAGCTATCCTATTTATTCAAATAAAATAGAAATGTTGTTTGATTTAGGAGTAGCTGGTTGTTGTGTTGTATTCGATTCTAGCAAAAGATCTTTTAATTTGTTTTGAAACTCTATCTCTTCATCTGATACTCTTTTATTGATACACTTTAATCACTTATACTCTTTCATTTGCTGTAGAATTGTTTCACTGCTGTAAAATTCTATTTTTACTGTGTAAAAACAAAATTTTATTTTTTCATATTATTTCACTGTAAATTGACTTTATAGTAAATCAGTGAGTTGTTGCCAAAATTCCTCTTTTGTTAAGTTGATCTTGGTAAGTTTTATGTAATTTTCATCAGCCTCTGTATATCTAACAAATTTAGGCTTGACTACAAAGAGATGTTTTATCTCATGCTGTACATAAAATAAATCTTCCACACTTTTTATCAATACTTTTCCTGTAGGTACTCTCCATTCTTATTTACTAATATGATCTTTAGCATGATCCCTGATTTTCTTATTGTAATATTCCTGCTGCATTAGTTTATCATTAAGGACAAGGATGTTTCACAAGCCTTTTTGCCTCAATATCTCAAATTTAACCATAAATATAGTTATGGCCAAATCCATGTATTGGAATTTCTCTTCAAGTTGCTCCACCAAGTTTTTCTTTGTAATTACCTTTCTCACTTCAAGAATTGTTTTAGTTCTATATGTTATCCCTATCTCATCCAATTCTTGTTTGTTTTTTATGTTGAGAAAATTGACTATTTCTAGGGCCTCTTTAGGCTTGGCACCTAGTTCTTCCTTTGTCTTCACAATTTCTTCTTTGGTTGCTTTAATCAAGTCCTTTTGTTCATAAATCACCTAAATGGAAGGCCAAGTATCATTGATTGACTCAATGATCTTGGACCACAACTGATTTTTTATGTAAGCCATTGGTTCTTTTAAAGTTAACTCTGCTTCAACTTTCTTCAACTTTTCATTTTCCTTTTGGCTTTCTGTTCCTCTGTTTTAGCATTGATATGAGCTAATTTCTTTGCATCTTCAAATTTTTTGACTTGTTCTTTCAATCTATTTATTTCAGTAGTCTGTATTTACATCTCCTCCATGGCTTTTACAAGTTTGGTGGCCTCATCTATTTATTGCACTACTGAAGTTGATGATTCAGAAGCAAAAGTAGTGGAAGAAGTAATTGGCAGAGCTGTGGCCAATTGTACTTTTGGTGCTAACTCTTCTGCTAATGTTTATGGAAATGATGTTGTTACTACTGGAATAAT
The DNA here is from genome assembly GCA_034641835.2 of Pinus albicaulis. Taxonomy (NCBI): domain Eukaryota; kingdom Viridiplantae; phylum Streptophyta; class Pinopsida; order Pinales; family Pinaceae; genus Pinus; species Pinus albicaulis. The sequence goes on along the minus strand of CM076571.1, from coordinate 160,977,376 downwards.
GTAGGAAGAGAACTTTGATTTTTAGCAGCTTCTTTCTCTTGGACAAGCTTGTCCATTTCTATCTCCACGTCCTTAATATGTGTCGTCATTTGCAAGATGAGATTCATCATTTCATATTTTTGGTTTGCCACTTGCACAATTTCCTTAGCTTGTGGATGTTTTGTTGGTGGAAGTTTTAGTTGCTTTCTAAGTTTTGTAATGTCATCATTCTTTTTCTTTATCAACTCTTCTACAGCTTTAATATTGGAAGGGTCATACCCTACTCCAATCACCAGCTCTTCTAAGGACTTGATTCTAGTGTCTTTAGCATACGAGGATGCTTTTTCAATCCTAATTTGATCTCGTAGATTTATCATAGTGTTTTGAAGTTTTTGGGCACTCATTGCCTTTTTTTTTATAGTAGAATATAACATCTTTGAAGTTTGTCTATGAAATTCAATATGATCTAATGCATGGATTTTTTCTACAGGTACTTCAAAGTCAACCATTTTATAATCTACAGCTGCTTTTGGTGTCTTGAATGTTGGTTGAAGTACTGATGTTATTAATTTCTTGCTTGAATAATCAAAACCTGACAGAAGTCTGTTTTGGATTCCTAGAATTTGTTTTAAATACTGAGAATAAATCTCATTCTTGATTTCCTCATTCTTGGATTTTATCTGCTTATATTTCTCTCTAATGTCTAAATATATATTCTTAGCTTTCTATGAGGAATATGCCTCCATGATGTGTTGTTTCTCAATCACCTGTGTGTTAGAAGTAACAGGTTGCTCTTCATTCACAATCTCTGTTGTTGCTTCCATGTTCTTCTCTACATTTTCCTCATCTGGAACATCAATTGTCTCTTTTTCCTTGTCCACTTGATTTATCTTTGGTTTCTCATTATATCTGAGTTTGAATCTACTTTCTGTGGTTGTTTCAACTATGTATGTGCCTTTTTCTCTGACTCTCTTGGCAGTTTTGTCCTCCTGAATAAGATCATGCAATGTGTGAGAAATATCATCCTGCTTGATAGAATCCACCAATGTGTTTTCTAACCATTCTACTTGATTTGAAAACTCTTCAATTTTAGTTTTATTGTCATGGATGTAAGGGGTTAGTTTGCATTTTACCCTCATCTTACTTATTATCCCATGAGGATCATAATTCCACAAGAAACTTTCACCAAATTTATATTCCAACAACTGTTTTGTTGCCACTGTACCTGATTCCCTGTGATTGCATATAAAAGGTCCCACTTGGTTTTTCAACTTGAATTGAGTCTTCTTTTTAGTAGCCAAAAATTTCACAGAATTAGAGTTTAAGATTTGTCTTATATATTCCAAAGCAAATATTCTCATTGGCACATATTTTGGTAGTTTATAGGGCAAGAGATTTGACCCATATACTCTAATTTATGTATGGTTTTGATATAGGTACCAATCTGCAGTTCTATTTTTCTCTGATAGTTGTAGAACATTCTTAATCTCAAGACTTATTCTTGGTTGTACACTGTTTGTAAGCATATTAATCAATGGATGGACAAAAGAGTCTATGAAATATACATAATTGAACTTAGTGGATTATTTTCTGATTAAATAAGTCTAGAAGATGATTGATAATGGTTTACCTTCTACATCCAATTTCTGAAGGTTTATTGGGAATTTCTTTGCTTGGAAGAAAATGAACATATGAAAGAAGAAGGAGGTATATCTGAAAGCTCCTTCAGTGAGAAATTTCACAAGATTATCATGGATATTATCTACGATATACTCAACATAGTTGTAAATGACAGAAGGAGGTTGACCAGACACAAAAGTATATAGAAAACCAAGAATTGAATCATCAGTGTGCTCATCAGTCTAATAACCTAGGATAAAGGATAACATTGAAATGACATGCCTTGATCCTTCAGGAAACTTGGAAGATGAATATGGAGGGTTTATCTTTGGGATTTCAGCATATGAAGGCATGAATGTTTGGAAGATCTTAAATCTTTTGGGGAAATATAAATCTAGATAGAGCTTGATAAGGGCTTCTATAGATAATGGCACTACATTAGGACATGGTTGCAACTGAAGCATTTGATTAATGGACTCTGCAGTAATAGTGAACAATACTTATTTTTTAGCATCAACCATAGCTGTTTGGTCTAGGGAATAATAGGTTTGACACAACCTAATGACTTCTAGACATTGATGAGTATGTGGAACTACATACTTAGGTAAATTACAATCCCAAACTTGAACTTCATCTGCTAGATCTAATGATTTTTCAAGACTCCAGCAGTGGAGGTCTAAAAGATTAATTTCAATGACTGGATCAGTTATCTTGTAATCCACATCTGCTAAAGGTGTATGCTCAACATCTACAACAGGAGGTTGTAGAGGATTTATAGCAATGGTTCTTTTAGAGGCCATTTCTGGATTTAATTTTGACAATTTTATCCTTCTAAATGTTTAAAAATCTTGTTTTTTGGTCTTTTGTACTCTTCTATAAGCTTAAATTGTTTACAGAAGGTATTTTTGGTGTAACAGAGGTCTTTTGAACAAAAATAGGTACAATTAGGCTTTCTTTTGGTTTAAATCTTCAATTTATTTCCAAATTTGGTCTTCAAACTCTTTTACAGACTCAGGAAAAGGTAAAACACAGGTTTTTCTGGCCTTCTTGGATAAACTGGACTAAAACATGGTTCAATTCAAGTGCAAAAGGATTCTGAGTATTTTCAAAGGGTTTCTTCAATCAATCAAATGGTCTTTTAAAGTCTATAAAAGGGTAAAACTACTTGAATTTTAATAACAATAGATTACAGTATCAAAACTGTGATTTTATCAAGGTTTAGCAGCAAATACATTCTTTTGAAGGAAAATCAAAGGTATTTCTATGGGTAAAAGGCTTTGCAAGGCTTGAACTGATGGAAATCTTCTTTTCAAAAGACATGTAGGTTATTTTATTTGAAGAATACTTGTTTTTTGCAGGTATTTGGTCTTGAAACAGGGTTTCTGAGTAGTCAGAGGACTTTCTGAGGCTGTTGAAGTCCTTTGGAAGCAAAATGGAGGCATCAGGCGATCTTAGCAGCAATTTAAATGGCTTTATGGTTCTTTGAGCACGTAAAAAAAGGGAAATGGCATTTTTCTTCAGTCGGAAATGGTTAAAAATGCAGAAAAGGATTCAAATCATGAATATGAAGCTTTATAAGGATTTAGTTTTAAACACTGTGTGCAATTAATGTAGGTCAAGTTAGATCAGAAAGGCAATTTAGCACCTGGGAGTAGAAAACCACAAGTGGTTATTGCACGATGAGAAAGTGGTTTGCAGTTTTTGGCTAACGAATGCGATCCAGTAAAAAGTGGACACGTGGAGGAGAGAGAGTAAGACTAAACCACCTATTTAGCAAATTTCAAATTGATTATTCTCGGTGCTATTGAAATTGTGATATCACATATGGTTCATCGAATCTAGGAAAGGATATGCGAACGATGGAGATTAGTTGGTGAAGTTTCCCATTGTATGGGGCATGGGGCCTGTTGGCCAGATAAATCAATCTTACGGACAAGATTGATCTCCCTAGTATCATAAAATACTCTAGAAACAAACAGACAATTAAATCTATCTTTCTCTAGATATATAACGATTTATATGTAAATGCTACAAAGGTTTTAAGATCCTACCTCGATCCAACGCTTGTTTGTAGTAGCCATCCTTCAGCTGCCTGAAAGAGTTATCCTAGAAAATCTGCAATCACAAAAAAAAAAACATCAAATAACACCTGCATAGCATATATTCATAAATCATATCCATTATGGTGATCAAGGAATCCATAAAATAAACAATCAGATGACAGCTTATTGAGAAAAACAAACTTATATGTATTAACTTTGAAATAGTAGAAGAACCTTACAAATTTTTCAGCCTTGATGTTGAACAGGTCCTTCCGGGGTCCGAAGTAGGAATTTCCTCTACTCTAACAGGTCTTGCACTCTTCCAACCGAGATACATATAGGCATGTAATCTTCCCTCATAAAATCTCAGCCAAAGGAGTCTAAGTTCCAACATCACTTTACCTCAAATAACACTAAAGCTTGAACTCCCTTTGAGGCTACCCAAGGCCTCTTTTTATAGTGAAAAAGAGGAGGTTACAGTTCCACTCATGAAGGGATAAATTCCTCCTTCAAAGGGATAAGCTCCTCACATCAAGGGGTTAGCTCCTTAAGGCATGGGATACATGAACCTGAAAAGAGCGGTTCTGCCACCGCAAGATTCCTTCCAGAGGCTTCGAGAAATGACTGAAAGTGAGATTTTTTAGTTTACTTGTGCCTTTTTAATCTTTTATAGGGGTCTGCACTCTTAAAACAGAGAAAGTGCGGTCAGGTACACAGGAGACATGACCATTAGGTGCGGGACCGCAGGTAAGATAAAGAGAAAGTGCGATACCAAAGTTTTAGAGATTTTTGAGATCTTTTCTCTAATTTTTAAGGCTTGACATGAGGAACTGATGTTTTATACTTGAAAAGGAGGAAAGTATGAGTGATAATGAGCTCATACAGATAGAATAATGTCAAGGTGACAATTTTCAGTGCAACAGATTGCCCCCTAAAGTGCAAAGTCTATAATATATGAAGATAGAGTCTGTCATGTATGAAGGGTGAAGTACTTTGTTATTTCAAGGATCATCCTGTGGACACCCCAGTCAAAACCTGTAAAAAAATTCAATGAAAAATATATATATGTAGACATATCATCGCTGAGGTAGGAATTCCCATACTCATATCAAAACTAACTAGAAAACTTACTTAAACTATTCTGATACAGGAATGATTTTTCAATACATCAACAGTATAGACATGTGTAGACACAGCATGGACACAAGCATCTGTTTATGAATAGTCCACTGTATAAATGAATAAAAAATTCCTCGCAGTCTGGATGGTAGAAACTAGATCCAGGGTCTTGATTTCCGCTTCTCGAACTAGTACAATTCTATCCATGTGAATGAATGTGTCGAAGTCGAACATGGTAGAAACCATTTGATTACCAGTCAATAATGTGAACTTTTAACAAGTGTGAGAGTAACCACTAGTAATGTCAATGGCCCTCAAAGTACTCAGTACAATACATGAAATGTGAATGAATGAGCTAAAGTCGAACATGTCACGGAATCATTCGATCGAAGGTCATTGATGCAACCTGTCATCGAAGGCGAGAAACCTGCCATTGAGGCATGCAGATTTCAAGGTACTAACGATTTCTAGATCAACTTCCTAGATAATGAGCTGTCGTCGATAGAAAGTGATCCGTCGTAGGCAAGCCCACAACACGAAATCATAGATCAAGTTTTGAAGAAATATATTGGCAAGGACTGACTCCGGGATGGTCAAAATGGAAGACAAATATTTTGTAGATGAATGGTTTATTTGAACTATCCTCTTGAACACGTAACGACACTGCAGATGGCTTGGTGACAATTGACCCAAAGCTAATACCCAGAAATCGGCTAAATACTTTCAATATGGTTTGATTAACTGTTAGGAAAAGGATTTTCCCAACCCAAGTGAACAAAAGTGTCATGTTCAAGAGTGGTTAATGGTTTTCTGAATAATCAAAATGTAACAAACAGGTTCATTTTTCTCTCTTTTCCCCCACCATTTCCGGCAAGTACCTCTTTATTTTTTGACAGGCTTGAGGAGGATAACATTTGCTTGTTTATAAGCTCATCCTTTGGATGTGTCCAACTTGGTTTAAAATTCGAACCCTAAGAAGGAGTGGTTCATTCCTGCTTAAAATTGAACAGGTCCTTTACTGTTAAATTTTAATGAGTCTAGTATAGGAGAAACTCGATGTTTTTCAATTTTAGGGATTCAGAAGAAAAACTTAAGAAAACTCCATGGGTGTACTTTTTCGTAAATTTAGTCTCTCGAGCCCGAAAAAGGATAAAATAATGTGGGAGAGAACTCTATTGACCGTAATTAGTCAATGTATACCTTTTTTGTAAATAGTCCATTTCAGTTCGTAAAAGGGGTAAACTTATACTGAAAGGACGATCATTCATTTATTTTAACGAGTTTCAATAATCAAGTGCTCGACAATCTTTTCAATTTTTGAGAGTTTGAAAAGGGCTTAAAAGAGGACTCCAAGTTTTCGCTTTTTCATATATTTTTTGAAAGAGTCCGAAAAAGTGATAAAAGTATGCTCTTTGTTGAAAAACGATCAATTTTCCCAAAAACTCCAATTTTCTGCACAAAAACTCGAAACATTACACATACCTGTTTAAGATAAATGAAAATGTTTTCAAAAATTACCTTTTTAAAGTGAAAAATAAACAAATTAAAAATTCATTTATTCGAAAAAACTTTAAAAAGGGCTTTTCTAACTTCATTTTTACCATTCGAGTTCAAAGTGAAAAGTGAGAGATTTTGGGTAAAAAAGTTCCTATGAAGATTCTGGAAAATACGTCTGTCGCAATCGAGAACCATCAGCTCTAGGTAATCCAAGTCCTCCTTAACTTTCATTTCATCCATTTACATTTTGTTTTTAGGCTTTAAATTTCATTTTTTAAGGAAAAATAGGTTGAAAAAATCACTTGCGGGGGTCCGCAGATGCAACACGCAGGCCCTGCGGACCCTGAATTTTTTCTACATAGAAAAAAGTCCTGGGTTAACACCTATTGCATAGCACCCATGAGTACCTATGCATTGTGTATGAGCAAAGGGTGCGGACCTTGCATAATGAAATTTCAAACTTAAATTTCTCAATTTCCGCCCAAAAATTTTCAAACAAGTTTGTTCTAATATGTCTCTTTATGTATTGTAGGACATTCAAAATGCTTACTTTGCGAGAAGGCGAGCACGAGGATGTAGATGGCGCCGCAATGAATCATTTGCCCATAATTCAGGCATTGAGAGCATGCGGATTATACAAGTTCTGGGCCATATAGGGCATGAGGGCCCAAGTAGACCTCCTGACGTGGTTGGTAAACAAATGGGACACTCAGGACCAGTGTTTTGTTATTGGCAGCCACCGGCTCGAAATTGAGCCAGAGGATATATATTTTTTAACTGGTTTGTCTAAGAGGGGTGAAAAAATATCTTTGTTTGGGACTAGGCTAGGTGGCCAGTCTGTCGCTAGTCTTCGACTAGAGTTTTGCGATGATCGAGCAGACCCCAAGGATAAATGGATTGATATTAAAACTATCATACGACCTAAGCTCAAGTTTATTTCATTCACTGTTACTAGACTGTGCGGGAGTGCAGCATGGCATGTGGCTACTGGGTCCTAGATGTGGATTGCAGTAGATTGCTTCTGAGGCACAATATTCAACTAGTGCGAAGAAATATTGGCCAATGTGAAAGGCCAACTGACCAGAGAAAAAAATGACAAGTTAAACAACTTTGGTTATGGATCCATTGTGGTTACATTTTCTCTGGAGAGGATTCCCTTACTAGCTCCGCAGCTCATTCCAGTTGATCCAGGCAGAGTCCGGGAACCTCAGATGGTTCGATGGGTAGCTTTGATGGCTCATCACGCTGAGAAAGAGGTTGTTCGATTTCTGTCTACATATTTTAATTGGTTGAACAACCAACTTTTTGTGATTGAGGAATTTCCATACACCGGGATGGACTTCCGTGGCGACCGAGACATGGCTCTTCCAGCAGGAGAATAGTGGGATGATTCAGGTAAAAAACCATTTTCAACATTTTCTAATAATAATCAAAAGTTTAAATGCAGATGTGGGCCCATGATGACCAGCCACTCTCCAGCCTTATGAGAGGAGACACCCAGCTGTAGCAGCACCAGCCCCATAGGGCCAATCAGTAGAGATCCTGACCGACTTGGAGCATCATCTAAAGCACTTGACACTAGATATTCGAGAGACTGATATAGATGATATTCCACTTAGGTTATAGAGATATGTGATTGGGGTCCCAGGACCTTTTAGGAGGTTCCTGTGTAGGGTGGCCCGAGTAGTGGTTTCTTATCGTGATCATCACCAAGGATAGGATGATCAATTTTGTAGACTCATGACATTTTTTATTTTTTGTATTATCATTTTTGGCAATCATAAGGTGTTTTTCAACCTATGATCAAAGACGATGTATATTTTGAAACACACTTCTATGCTATGATATATCATTATTACCGGCTATCTTATGTAACATGTTATCGAATGTTGTGTAATTTATTATTTTGGTTATTGCAAATGTCTATTTATCATAGTAGAAGCAACTGAATCTGCTAATGTATTTAAATGTCTTGGAATATGCTGATATTCAATGTAATCAAATTCACGTTCCAAGAGATGAACTCTCAAAATAACCGTAATAACACGGATTTCTAATGGCATAAACCCTGTTAAGCTGTAATACAATGAGTTCAGAATCCAACCTAACGATCAAACTCCAAATTCCAAATGACATGGATTCAGATAATAACTCAATCACTGCACTATAATCTGTAATGTTATTCGTAGTTTGACTGAGGCTTACCCCATGCATGGATACTAACTCATTAGAGGGTGAATAGATAACCCAAGCTGTGGAATAAATGTTCTATGTACTACGACAAGCACCATCAGAAAAACCAATGTAGGTTTGAGGAGACGTCGACATCTGCAATATCAAGAGTAAAACCCAGATAAGCAGGAATAGTGATAAGAGCACACTCTAAACTAGGTATGATTTTCTAATCTAAGACACACCAACTGCAAAGAAACTATTCTAACAAAAATCTCCACTCAGAATTTAAGAATAATATCTCTTCAGATAAAGCCCATTTCTGGGTTTATCGAAAGAGACCCCATCAAAATCTATTATTTCATAGGTCCCTTTTGCCAGCTTTTGCTTAACAATGTAAGGACCATGCCATATAGGTACAAATTTTCCAGCCCCTAGCTTATCGTTCGCTTGATCGTATACTAAAACTAGGTCTCCTTCTCAAAAGTTGTGAGGTGTAACATTTCTGTCGTACTGAGCTTTCATTCGCTTTGCATTAATCTCGTTTGCTAATGCAGCAGTGTGTCGATTCTCATCTAGCTGAGCTAAGTACAAAAAACCTTTCTCTTCTTCAGAAGTAGCTAGGAGTAATTCTATGGCTAATTGTAATGACGAAATTTCACATTCAATAGGTAACATAGCTTCCAAACCATAAACCAGTTGAAAAGGAGTGAAACCAGTTGATGTTTTTACTGAGGTCCGATATGCCAAAAGTGCTGAAAATAGCATGGAATGCCAATTCGACTTATGAATACCAATGATTCGTTTAATCATAGTGACTAAAACTTTATTGATAGCTTCAACCAGACCATTAGCCTGCGGGTAATATGGAGTAGAACTATCGTGGCACAGGCCAAGTTGATTTGTCAGTTCAGTCATCATGATATTTCGAAAATAACTTCCGTGATCTATAATGTTAGCTTGAGGAACACCAAATCTAGCAATTATATGATTGAACATGAAAGTTGCAGCATTTTTGGCATCTGCTGAAAATGTAGGCATCGCCTCGGCCCACTTAGAAAAATAATCTACCGCTAGGATAATATATGCATGCCCCCCTGCCGAGTGAGGGTTACGTGTAATAAAGTCAATACTCCACTTTGTGAAAGGACCGATAGCAATTATAGGGTGAAGAGGAGTGGGTGGTGCATGCATTTTATGATCAATGATCTAACAATTGTGGCATTTCTGGATTGCATAGATACAATCTTTGAATAAGGACAACCAAAAATAACCAGCACGCAATATCCTTTGGGTTATGGCATACCTAGACATATGACCGCCACATGCTCTAGAATGACAGTCATTCAGAACCTTCTTAGCTTCTTCATGAGTAATACAACGTCAGAAAACATAATCTTCTCCACGACGATAGAGTGTATCACCAATAATATTGTATTGTTGGGATTGGAAACATATTTTCCATCACTGAGATAGTGAGATTTCAGGCCGAAAAGATTGGGTTTGGAGATAAAAAATAATATCCCCATACCAAGGATCAAGAGTAATGATAAAAAACAAGGATTCATCCGCAATGGGCTACTTCGCCACAGTTTCAATATCAGTACACGGGAAATCACACATCAGTTCAGCAAAAAACAAAGACTTCTTTGCCTTGGATTTTTCAAATTCCAAGTAAAATTCCTGCAGGATAACTATCCATTTGGAATACTTACCCCCTAGCAATTGTTTAGTCAAGATATACATCATGGGGTTATAGTCAGAAATCAATGTGGTTTTGCGTAATAAAATGTAGTGACAAAATCTTTAGACAACTTGGACAGCTGCCAAGGCCAATTTCTCCACATTCAAATATTTGATCTCAGTCGGATGCAGATTTTGACTAAGATAGTAAATCACATGTTCATTGTTGAATTCATCTTCCTGAACTAAAACCATCCCAATGGTGGAATGAGAAGCGACGAGGTACAGAAAATATCCTGGTTGTAATTGGGAGGATGCAGTAACATGCATGGGTCAATGCATGTTTGAGTGCATCAAAAGATCGATTAGCGATCTCATCCCAAAAGAACGGAACGTTCTGTTTTAACAACCTGGTAAAACCCTTTGTTAACTCGGCGTAGTTAGGAATGAAATGACGTAAAACTTTGCTTTCCCCTGCAAACTTTGGATTTGGCTCAAAGTCAAAGGAGGAGATAGATTGACGATAGCTTCCAACTTCAACGGATCAACATGAATGCCTACTTTTGAAATGAAAAATCCCAGTAAGTGACCCGATTCTACACAAAAAACACATTTTTGTGGATTCAGCTGAATTCAATAATGCCTACATCTCATAAAGATAGCTCATAAATGAGTGAGATGATTGGCCCTACGCAATGAATGGGTAGGTATATCATCGAGATAAGGCTCCATAATGTGCTTGATGTCATGAAATGCGTAATACATAGCCCTTTGAAAAGTTTCCCCATCATTCTTCAATCCAAAGGGTAGTTTGTAATAAGCAAATGTTCCCCATGGACAAATGAAAGCTGTTTTAGGTTGATCAGTAGGAAGTATGTTTATTTGATTGTAATTGGAAAAACCATCCATAAAGGAGAACATTTCACTATCGGCACAATCATTGATAATTTGATCGATATAGGGGGTTGGATAATTGTCTTTAAGACAAGCTTGATTAATATCCCTATAGTCGATACACACTCTTATCGTTCCTTGTTTTTTGTTGACAGGAACAATATTCGATACCCAATTGGTTAAAGGAATTGGATAAATGAAACCTGCGCGAAGTAATTTCTCAACTTCGGCTTTGATAGCAACAACTTTTCTCGGATGTATTCGACGTAATCGTTGTCGGACAGGTTTAGCATCCAGGTAAGTATTAATTTCATGGAAAACAATTGACGGATTGATTCCTGGCATTTCTTCATATGACCAGGCAAACACGTCAAGGAATTCTTGAAATAGGGCTTTATAAGTTTGGATTTCATCGTCCGTACAGGAAGCACCTATATGAATGTTTTCAATAATTCCTGGCTTAACTGAAATGTCAAGAGGAACTGTTTTAGAGATATTTTCCAATTTTAACTTAGAATCAGAATGTTGTAATGGATTCAGTGGTTCTTTAACATAATTAGTAGAAAAAATAGAAGAGAAATCATTTTCAAAATGGTCTAGCTTAGGTAAAAATGAAGATCGGTGATGTAGATCTTCCCATGGTAGATCATCAACAGACAAGAGTTCACAAATCTATTCATCACTATGAACAAGATCAGGAAATGTTTTTGTAGTTGAGCTAGATATAGAAAGTGATTCCTTATGGATCACATTCATTGTATCAGTTTCGGTTGAAGAACGATTAGAAAATGATTGTACAGCCTGATATGCAATTTCAAAGGGACTCAAAGGCATCGCGCCATCAAATGAATCCACCTCAGAATCGGAAGGTACGATCCAAGGATCATCAAAAGTAACATTATTCGATGAAATCATATGAATATTTGTGATAGAAGGTGATACGTTCGGAGGAGGAAAGGAAAAAGTTCCCAGTAAACCAGAATCTTTAATCAAACCTACACCGACATCCTTGTAAGGGATAACTGTTTTACCGACGTGCTGAATACTATTTTTAGAGGCTAGATCGGATGAGAAATAAGTCAGCTGGTCTATTGTAACGATCTTTCCTTGATGTGGAAACTTGATAAGCCGAAAGACCGTTGAAACAACAATATTCATAGCATAAGACCAACTGTGACCCAGGAGAAGGTTGTAATCTAGAGGGGCATCAACCACTTCCACATCTAGATTTATGATTTTTCTTTCTACCTTTATAGGTAAATTCTGAAAAATACCAAAAGGATGGAACCCTCAACAGTCAAAAGCTTTTAGAATCGTTGGAGATTGATTGAGTGTGGGAGAACGAAGAAATTTCCAACACTGGATCGACATAATACATGTAGAAGCCCCTTCATCAATCACAATCCTAAAGCAAGGTATGTTTTTTACTAATACTAGAATCTGGAAAGCCATTTGATGAGGTAGGCGGGGTGTAATATTCTCTAAATCAAATATTATTAGGTTCGAATCCTAAATATCGATAGCTCCTATGGCAGCCAATAATAATTTACGTTGTGCTGGGCATGATTGCAGCACTTCCAAAGCTGACATTGCTGAAGGGGAAATAGCTAAGTCCTCAACAATGTTGTAATTCTGAGCAGCTCTCGCATGTGGATTGAAAGGTGATTTACAAAGTACACCTTTAGCAGGCATTTTGATTACTAAGTTTGAGTTTGGTTTCTCGATCTGTAGTGGATTAGAAATGGGAGGAGGTGTAGTTGATGTGTTTGAATTAGAAGATTCCGCTTCTTTACAACCAACAGGATTCTTACTACCATAATCTTGTGATCGCGTCGCAATCCTAACATGAGACATCATCAGAATGGGCTCCTCTGAGGCATTCGAGGTAGAACCAATCATCTTACTATCTTGAGTAGGAAAAGGATCCTTCAAGACAGCAGGCGTTTGAGAACCTTTAACGAATTTCGAAACCTCTGCTCGATGTGGGCATTCTTTAGTAAAATGATCCTCATTGCAAATGAAACAAGGATAGCGAGGTTTGCATTTTTCGTCAGTAGATTCATTTTTATCTGTTTTATCTTTTGAATTTTGTTTGTTTTTATTATTCCCCTTCTTTTTATTTCCAGATTTAGATTTTGTCGTAGATGACTCTACGACATGGATGTCGGCAGAAACTTCAGCGGAAGAATCTCCTTTCGGGGAATCAGGTAAAGTTATTATAGGAGGATAATTCTTTGAATATTTCTTCTTGCTTTTAGTACTAATTGAACCAACCATACCATCAGCAACATGAGACCCTGAAGGAGCTGCAGTTATTTGATCGTGTTTTGGAAGATCAGGGATTTTTTCATGTAAAGTACCTGACTGCATATAAATGAGGTCAAGGTACTGAGCTTGAGCAATGACTTGCTCTTCAATAACAACTCCTCCCTTAGCTACATCTTTAGTGATTTTGGGTAACAATGATTTAATGAACTATTCCGCCAAAATTTGATTCGGAATGAAAACTTTCACTAAACGCCTTCTACGTCGCCATTCGTGAATATGATCAGAAATATATGTGGAAGTGGATTATTTTAGTGAAGTCAAAAGTTCTGTGCCATTTTCGTATCTGACAGGCAACTGAAAATGAGTTAAGAAAGCAGTTGCTAATTGATTGAAATTATTAAAAGAGCCTCGCAGTAACTCAATGTACCATTTGGTGGCAAGACCAATAAGAGTTCGTTGAAAAAGGTGTAACCGAATTGAATCATCAATTATCGAATTAGGCGCACACCAGAGGTGATAAGTCATAACATGATTTGATGGATCCTCTCCTGACTGACCCTCAAATTTTGGTATATCACTGGGAAACTTATGAGGCATTGACGACCAATACGGAAGTTAGTAAATTGGATCATTCGTAAGGTGTGACAAATCAAGTAAATCCAAAGTTGCAATAAATGGTAACTGACGGTTAGGGTCACGAAAACCTTGAGTAATCAAACCAGTTCCAGGAGGAGGATATCCAGGATAACTTGGAATCATATTTTCATTAGGAATGGTATAAACTCCCGGGAAATCAGGATTAACCGGACCAAACTGGGGTTGTTGAGGCTGTTGATAAGTATAGCCATGATACGGTTGATACTGATAAACTGGGTTTTGTGCAATGGGACCGAATTGATACTGTCCCTAGTACAGTTGATATGTGAATTAGGGCTGACTTGTGGCAATCGTACTTGTACCATCTTGTCCTTCAGGTATCTGGACCGAAGTCTAAACTGTAGGTCCTGACTAGGGCACAAAGACTTGAGGAATTTGCACAGATGCAGGGATAGAAGAAACTGGAGCTACATATACTCCAGAAACAAGTGTTGTGGGTTGAACAAATGTTGCAGTAGTTGCAACAGTTTGAGGTGGAGTTTGAGGTGTACTAGGCCCAGGCTGCTGAATAGAACTAGGTGTAGGGATTTGAACAGTAGGGTGGACAGGTTGCTGGGTTGGACCAGAAACCAAAGCTTGTCCAGGTTGATAAGGTAACTGCACATTAGGTTGCACAGTCTGTTGAATTTGGGATGGATCCTGTTAGCGACCTATGAAATTTGATTATACCAAAAGGTGGCTAAATCATTTTTTGGAGCCTTCAAGGAACAAATTTTATTGCAAAAAAGTGTTATCTCTTGAAGACTCTAGAAGGCCTCATGCCTCTGTCCAAAATCTTCCCTACTGTGCCCATTTTACACTCTGGAATTCTGCTGATTTCATGGGAAGAAACTGCTGCAAAATCCCTTTTCCCCCTCCTCCATTAATAAAACTAACCTTCATTTTGCTCCCCTTTTTCCTCCATAAAACTCCTCTATTTTCATGATTCCCCTTCTTCCATTTATGAAAATCATTTTTACAAAGTTGAAAACTCATTTTGAACTATCTCGAAACCCCCAAAATCCATCTAAACATCTTGAAAATGTTCTAAAAAACAAGTATTTTTGACTATGGGTTTAACCCCCTCTAGGCTAAAACCAAACCATTTCCCCTCCATGTGCCCTAGCGCTACAACCAAGTGTTAAGGTCCTAAGCACTTTGTTTGGTCAATTTAGTGTGTCCTAAATTGCTAACATAAATTATCAACCAGGGATTCGTAAGCTGACGAAGTGCGGCGCACTATATGTGCAAGATAACCTATCTCTTACTTTTTGTCGTTTTTGGATTTTTATGAAATTCTAAAGACAAGTATGGTTATGGATATTCAAGGCAATGATGTCCTTTATAATGATTTACCAACTTGAAACTGAAAAAGGAATTTGAAACATACAATGACAAAACTTGAAAGGAAATGAAAATGTGCTACTGAAATGAAAAAGGTGTTGTTAATCTAATAAATCAAAACAGTGAACTAGTGAGCATGAAACCAAACTATTCTTGCTGCTGTCTAAACACAAAAGAAACTATGCTGAAAGAAATCCAAAAGTTGCAATAAAGTAAATCTAAATCAAATTACATCAACTTGTCTTCTGATCCCTCATCATTAGTCCAGCTATGATTTTCGGAAGTAACCATAAGCAACTTGAGTAACTGATATCTAACTTGCAGAAAGTAAACTAATATCAAACCACACATTCATAATTCAATCCCTCACCATCAGTCCAGCTGTGGCTTTCGGAGGTAACCGAAGATGTCATGCACAATTTAATATTTCTAACTTGCAGAAAGGAAACTAATATCAAACTACACATCCATAATTCAATCCCTCACCATCAGTCCAGCTGTGGCTTTCGGAGGCAACTCAAGATGTTATGAGCAATT